>OZ018387.1:93591605-94090796 GCA_963969525.1 Ontholestes murinus
ATCCCAGAAATATGCATATGATACTACAAATAAGTACGGGCTTCAAGAGTTAATTACATGTACAACAATTTAATATTATTTACCTTGAGCTTTTGAATTCAGCCGTAATCGCAGATATTTCTCTTTGGTTAAATTACAATCGAGGAATATGAATATGCTTATTTCTTTAGGTAGATTTGAAATTCTATTTAAATAGTCAAGAAAATTTGATGCAATATCTTCTGACAGCGAAACGGAGTCAATCATTCGAGACACTGAACTAGCTCCCTCTTTTCATAAATTAGATGATGCTGCGAATAATAACGCATTCGTATCTTCTTTTCGTAATTCTAAAATATTAAATGTTAAATGCAAAAATGTTTAAATTTGTATACAAAATACTGATTATAAAATTTGAAACAAATTTTAAATAATTATACACTGACCAACAGTTCTACGCCTTTTCTGTGAATCGCTCAAATCATTGAAATAGGAACTTGTCGACATCTGTTTTGGTAATTGTTGTGTACTGGAAATACATTTTTTTTAAATAGTTTTTTGATCAAATATACCCCGTGATCTTTTGAAATTGATTTTCTATCCGATTGCTTTTTTTCCAATATCCAATTACTTTTGCTACAAACCATTTAGCTGTATTTGGTTCATATATATTTTGCTCCTGAGCAAATTTTTCGATGGCTCTTACGATTTCGCATTGTGTTTTTTTACTATTTTTCACAAAACGGTCGAAAAAAAATCTTCTGCTGAAATCTTACAAAATATTTGTGTTCTTTAACAAACTACGGTACTAATAGGTTGTTGAAAAAATTCACTTGGTTTGTTTCACTAA
Source organism: Ontholestes murinus (assembly GCA_963969525.1). Lineage (NCBI taxonomy): Eukaryota > Metazoa > Arthropoda > Insecta > Coleoptera > Staphylinidae > Ontholestes > Ontholestes murinus. The sequence goes on from OZ018387.1 coordinate 93,592,435, forward strand.
ATTGTTTATTTTGTATTCGACTAGTTTCGGCACTGGGCCATTATCAAGAATAATTATTCTTGATAATGGCCCAGTGCCGAAACTAGTCGAATACAAAATAAACAATTTAGTGAAACAAACCAAGTGAATTTTTTCAACAACCTATTATTAACACAATGTTTCACCAAGTGAAAAATGAGAATCAAATACAAGATAAACTACGGTACAAATTAGTGTTTAACATTGTAGCACATTTCTACAATCGCGTAATCGTTGGAACATATAACAAGAGAAGCGATAAACGTTTTGACGTAAAAATTTTGCCATGCAGTATGAAAAGAAATTTCATGTTTTAAAACATTGCTTTTGAATAAGAGAAGTTAGATATAAACGATTTACGAGACGCAGAAAATGTTATACATTAAACGGAATTTATATATGTACTATAAATGCCTTTAACTAATTTTCTTTGTTTCGGTGTTTGTCAGTAGTCATTTCATAACTAATTTCTCTGCTGGAAGGAGTTTTATTCCTTAACGAATTTTGTTATTCCCCGAAATAAAAACTAAGAATTTATAAGGATGAAAAAAGTGTAAAATAAAGCTTCAACAAAGAAAATAGTATAAAACACTCATTATGGAAGGCCACTTAATCACTCGTCCGTTCGCCCCCTTGCCGCTACGCCTTCCATAACTTGTGTTTTAAAGTACAATTCTATGAAACAACGAATAGGCATTATTTATCTCATTTATACAAATTAATATCTACAACTTACCTGGTACATCCATAATCTATCACGTTGGAAACTGAACACTATTATGTACCCAGTATCACTTGAGGTTATGTAGACAACTAACAAAAAACAACAGTGGCGCCACTACCAGGTATATAAATATGAAACCGGAATTTGTCCATAAATGTCCCTAGCTGTCAATGTAGTTACCGCCAAACCGCGTTATTGGCGCCATTTCCTTGTTGACATCTCTTACAAAGATTTTCAACTTACAGCAATACAAGTTTCTTATAACAGCATAGTTTTTAATAGCTTTGAACATGTCTAATTTTGTGCCTGGAAACTACGATTTGCGGACAGCATTGATTTTCTGTTAGCAATTGAAGAAAACTGCTGCAGAATCGCATCGAATGCTTGTCGAAGCTTATGGTGAGCATGCTCTTGGTAAATCATAGTGCTTTGAGTGGTTTAAAAAATTCAAAAGTGGCGATTTTGACGCGAGAAACGAAAAACGTGAAAGACAAGCGAAAAAGTTTGAAGACAGCGAATTACAAGCATTGTTGGATGAGGATGGCGCTCAAACGCAACAACAACTCGCGGATCAATTAAATGTGATACAAGAAGCCGTCTCCATACGTTTTAAAGCCATGGGCAAGATCTAAAAGATGGAAAAATGGGTTCCAAATGAACTGAATGAAAAACAGCAGAAAACCCGAAAAACCATTGCGAAATGCTGCTCGCCAGGTACAAAAGAAAGTCATTTCTCTATCGAATTGTGACTGGCGATGAAAAGTGGATATATTTTGAGAATCCTAAGCGTAAAAAATTATGGGTAACTCCAGGCGAACCATCGACATCGACTGCAAGACCAAATCGCTATGGACGGAAGACAATGCTCTGTGTTTGGTGGGATCGGAAGGGTGTGATCTATTATGAGCTGCTAAAACCTGGCGAAACCGTTAATACTGAACGCTACCAACAACAAATGATCGTTTTGAATCAAGCTTTGCGTGAAAAACGACCAGAATATCAAAAAAGGCAACACAAAGTGATTTTACTTCACGATAATGCACCACCACACACAGCAAAACTGGTCAAGGAAACGATTGAGGCGTTTAGTTGAGGAATACTTTCGCATGCGGCTTATTCATCAGACTTGGCTCCGTCGAATTACTACTTATTTGCATCGATTAGACACGCACTTGCCGAGCAGCGCTTTACTTCTTATGAAAATGTACGAAAATGGCTCGATGACTGATTTACTTCAAAAGAGCAACAGTTTTTTTGGCGTGGCATCCACAAATTGTCAGACAGGTAGGAAAAATGTTTAGCTAGCGATAAGCAATACTTCGAATAAAATATTTTTTATCATTTTCATACAATAAACGTGTATTTTCTATACAAAAATTCCGGTTTCATATTTATAGACCTGGTATACGCGGCCGATTCGAAAATTACATATTTTAGCATTATTTTTTGGCTTACTTTAACATCTTTCCTAAGAACTTCTACTAGTTTTTATAATGAAATATATAGTAAATGATTTTAAATTGAACAAAAATGTTTGATAATTAGAAGTTGTTAAAGGCAGTGCAAATTTAAAGTGTGCCAAAAATAATGCTGAAATTCACAACAGAAAACCCATAAACAGGAAATCAAGTTTGTACCATGTAAATCCCTATGGTGCATAGATAAAAAATGGTGATGTGGCCATCATGTTACTTTCCACGTATTTTTCGAAAACTATTAGGTTTACGCAAAAAGTGTATTCTTTATAAGTTGCTTATTTTAATATTTTCTACAATTTTTTTCTTATAAAAATTTTATGTATCTCTTATAGTTTCCGAATAATAAGTCAAAACTCTCAAAATTTTTAATTTTTAATTATTTTTTCGAAAATCGAGAAGTTAATGAAAAATTTGTTTTAATAAAAGTTCTAAAATTTTCCATATTTAAAAAAAAAACGCAAAAAACCAAAAACGTCGCAGGTAAACGCCCACTTCCGGTGTGCGAAATTTTACCAAAAGCTTTTCAGCTCTTCCGACGAAGAATTAAACCATTGGTTTAAAGTTTCAGTTCAAAATATTTAGCGGTTTTTGAGATACAGCGCCCAAGGACAGACACACAAACAGACACATTTCAAAAATGGTCGAAATAGACTCAGGGGACCTCAAAACGTATATATCCGTCGAAATTTCGAGTTCGAAAGAAATCACGATCACAATACTTTCCAGTACTTCGTACGTGGAAAGTTAAAAAACGCACTATCTGAGGTGACAGAAACTTTTCAAAATTTCTCAAAATAATGCAACTTAATGCAAATTCTGAAGATACTGGCGAAAAGTAAAATGTTTAATTTGTAATTCCTCAAATTTTTGTAGAGGTGTTTTGAGGTGTTTTTTTTTAAATCTTCTTTTAAATATTAAATTTTGTAAAAAAAATTATATGGTTATATTTATGTTTATATTATTGTAATTTGATAATTTTAATAACATTTTAAGCCACATTACCATTGCTTAAGTGTCATAAGAGAAGTTTACAAGTATATTTACATAAAATTGCATAAGATTATTTGACCAAGTAATGTAATTTAACTTGTATTATATAAATCAAGATTTCATTTTGGGTGAAATGTAGACTTCCGCTATGAACCACATTTTATGAACTTCATCAAAATATGTAATACTGCAGATTATAGCTTTTCAAGGGGTTTACAATCATTTTTTGTGGCTAAAAAGTCATTTACAAAAATATTGTTTTTAGGACTATGCGCACCTTCATCCCACTGTGCGACGTCCTAAAATTATGGTTCGCTCAAGTGGAAAAGCCAGTTCGAACTAGCGAAATTTACTACAGACGACACGAAATATAGATACGTAGCTGGAAACCTGGAGCCGCGCTTTGCCAAAGAAGTGCGAGATGTACTAACATCACCACCAGCCCTCGGGAAATACGACAAGCTGAAAACTGAACTCATCCGACGCCTCAGCGTGAGCCAAGAAACCCTTATAATAATAATAAACGTCTTTTTAAAAAAAAAATGGGCGAAGTTTAGCCATTAAGGCTAGTCTACCAGTTAACCCATAAAACATTACAATTTCATAAAAAAGAACAAAAAATAACTATCCTATACGGCAGTTTTTAGAACTAGGAGACAGGAAGGCATCGCAATTCCTACGACACCTGCAGCGTCTGGCAGGCACCTCTGTCCCAGACTCTTTACTATGTTTCTTATGGCTAAGGTACTAATCCCGCAAAGAGAAGACTGGGTCGAAGGCCAACCTACCAAAGCAGAATCATGCTGGTTTACGGACGGCTCAAAGACCCACAAAGGTGTAGGAGCAGGTATATACGGCACAAAACCCGAGGCAAAGATTTCTGTCAGTCTCACTAAGGATACCACGGTGTTCCAAGCAGAGGCGATAGCTCTTCACCACTGCACAAGAGAAAGAGCAAGACAAGACACCAAAAGTAGGTCAATTGCTATATTCCCCGACAGTCAGGCGCTGCTAAGAGCACTAAGCTCCACACAGGTCGAATCTAAGCTAGTGGGGGACTGTTTACATGCTCTTAATGAACTTGGCTGTCACAAAAAAATAACAATCACATGGGTCCCAGGACACGGAGGACATCCGGGGAATGACAACGCAGACGAACTGGCCAAACAAGGCTCGTCAACAGCAGTAATTGGCCCAGAACCCTCCTGCGGAATCTCCAAAACCGCAGTCAAACGATCCATACAAAAATGGATGAAGGCACAGGCCCATACCTGGTGAACGAACTCACCAGGACAGAGAGAGGCGAAACAGTTCCTTAAGAAACAATCGCCAAAATTCACGACCTAACTCCTGAACCAAGACAGGAATATGATCAAAACAATAGTAGGCCTGATAATAGGATACTGCAAGCTCAACAAACATGAGCAAAATATGCCTGATGGAAGAAGCACCATGCAGATTCTGCCTAGAGGAAGAAGATGACTCGTTCCACATCCTATGCCACTGCGAGGGTCTAGCAAGGATTAGATATCAAAAGCTGGGCACTACAAACCCAAGCCCCTCTGGCAGGGCTAATAGGACTAATCAAAGAGGCAAAGCTAGAGCTGGTCATCTGAGATAAACAGGGATTCACAATAGACCTGGAAAGGTCGCGGTGGAATAGGCGCTGGTACCACCCATATAACATCTATCTATCTATCTATCCTTATGGCACAGATAGACGAAGTTGCAGAACACAACCACAGCAGTCAACGAAATCAACACAAGCGACGACTTAAAGACTGTGAAAGCCGAGGTTTCACGATTAAAAACCCAGCTCCGAAAAGCAAGAAAATGCCAGATCTTTACGACAATTTCGATCACGACCCCGTTCACACAGCCGAAACCGTGAACCCGGGCTCCTACTGGTGTCCGATGATCGAGGAAGTGTTTGATCGACAACCGCACACACTCCACATTCTTTCTCAAAATTTCCGTATAAATACGCAATCTCAATGTCAAACTGTTGAATTTTCATTCCTCACTTTGCAGCTATGGATGTCATCAATCGAGCTACTAGATCAAAAGTCTCAGAGAAGTGAATTCCAGGTTGCTGGCTGAATCCTTGCTGAATCCGACTAGAACATGTTCCGCAGAACCATCGGACTCCCTATGATCTTAGCTCCTACAGGTTGGTCTACCAGTTCCCATGTGTCGTTTTTGATTCTTGATTTAATTTAATCTTCAATAGCCCTTTGCCATTTCTCTGTATTAGGACTGTTTGTCGCTTCCTTCATAGGCACCTCAAAGAAATATTTGTCCAATGTTCTTGACATCAGGTTCTTTTGTATCGACACTCGAGTGCCCTTTCCTCTATCTTCTCCTTAATCCAGTTCTGATTAAGTGTGGTCGTCCCCTACCTCTGGTTGAAGTGTGACCTTGGTCGTTTTTAGTGGTTTGCACTTCTTCCCCGAAAGAAAATCTCACTTTGCACCACTTGTTATTGTCGTCGACTTAGTATACTCAATGACATTAGAAGCGTTAAACCCAGAAGGATTTATTTATTCAACTTGATTTTTTGTCAACATGGTAGCCTTACATCAAGAATAAAATGATCACATTTTAAGAAATTTTATTAACAATCTAAAAAAAATTAATAATGTGTTTGGCGACCCCTTTGCTGTATACCCTTCTGTAGACGTCTGGGCATCGAGAAAATGAGATGGTCAATGTCTTCTTGTGGCATCTCGTTCCAAGCAACTTGAATTTCATGGGTTAACTGTGCTAGAAGGAGGACGGTGCAAAGAAAATAGTTTTCTTCCCATGATATCCTGTACATGATCAGTGGGATTTAAATCCGGCGAACAGGGCAGCCACGGCAAAATATTATCACCAGCTTCACGAAGAATGTTCATAATTCGACGAGCAATAATGGGACGTGCGTTATACTGCCTCGAAAGAATAAAAGATGTGATCGACTACCATAAGCAATAGTCCCGCAAATTATTACTTCAGCAGTCCTTTGTACATGCTTCTCAACCTAAAATCAGCTCGTTCTCCACGGTAGCGTCGAAGGATACGATACGGCCATCATGCGTATCTAGACAAAATCGTAATTCATTGCTGAATACGACATCATGCCATTCTTCCTCCCAATGATGTTCTCTGCACCAGTCCAACCTTTGACGACAGAGTCTCACTGTCAAAGGAAACACTAATCTTGGACGGTATAAAAGAAGCCCAAAGGATTGAATGCGGTGATATAGGGTACGTATACTAACGGGCCTAAGGGCTTCATGTTCTGTAGTACGCCTTGGTTGACCAATTGGTCTTCTTGCTCCTCTACCTTCTACTGTTATCTATGACGTAATGACGTTATCGTGAAGGAGCATCACGCTTTCCGACAGCATCACAGGTCGTTTGTTCTTTATGGCTGTACGCAAACGAGTCAAAGTTTCACTGAATGTTAAAATCAATGTCTTTAAGAAGAAGTCATGGTTTACGGTGATCGAAAGAGCATGTAAGCATGACCTTGCCAGCGGAAGGTTGAGTTTTGAATTTCTGGTGCCTTGGAGGCGATGGATTGCATACTGTCACGTATTGGCTCGAGCTTATAATGGTGACACCAACTTTCGTCACCGGCAACAATGCGGTGCAAGAAGGAATGTCCTTCTCCGTCACCGCTGAAGATGCTGCAGTGAAAGATCCATGCGGTTGGCTTTGTGTTCTTCAGTCAGTGCACAGGGTATCCATTATGCACTCACTTTTAGGTATCCAGCCTCATGAATTACAGCATGTGTTGTTCCGACACTGATATCAAAACGATCTGCCCATTCTCCAAGACGAATCCTCCTATTCTCCACAATGGCTGCTCGCACCCCAGCGACATTGGCATCGCATGCCGAGGTAGGCCCGGCCTTGGCAAATCTGCTGCCGAGTGTCGTCCAACTTCTGTCACCATTCCATGACTGTGGCTACAGGAGACAGTACACCATAAACATCTTGCATTCTTTCATTAATTTGAACAGGGGATTCCCCTCAAACTGTATTACTGTTCGCTGATCCGTCTTGGACGCTCGAACGATACGACCTGCCATACTGAAATGTGCAGAGCGACTGCGTATTCTACGAATATCACGAGTCAACTGCCACAGTAGACACCTACATTACCGGCGGCCGTCTTATGTAACGTATTTATAATATGCCTGCTTAAGTTCGCACCATATGAACAACTTTTTTATTATTAATTTTACGAAAAAAAATATTTATAAAATGTTCTGCATGGTCAAAAATTAAAATTCAATCATCAGATATTACATTTATTCAGTTGTATAAGCGGTTTCTAAAAAAAAATAATGAATTTGTCTCAAAAGTAAAGTTTTGACAATATCGGAAACTTTTTCGGTTATCTTTTTATCTCGTATCCTCTGTGTTGCATTATTTTGATGATGCATTAAAATTGATACATACCAAAATTATTTTATTTTACAATAATTATCAACTACATACTAGAATACAGTGCTGATAACGTTAATTGCGTAAGCGTGTAATACTTTTCATCAATTCACTATTGCTTCAACATATCCGCCTTGTCTTACACTACAGGTTTTCGTTCTAGAAGAAAATTCCCTCTCAATACATTTCTAATTATATTCGGAGTTATACGATGAATTGTTTTCATTAGAAATGTTTCCAAATGTTCTACGCCTGTGAATGGCCTGTGTTGATATACCCTTTCTTTTATGTAACGCAATAAGAAAAAATCTAATGGGGTTAAATCTGGCGTCCTAGTTGGCCAAGAAATATCGGAATATTCTTTTCATTAAAGATATTTTCAAGGTATTGTCTTATTTCCTTCGTACTATGACATGTTGCGCCGTCCTGCTGGTATCATACATGTTTGCCCTTATAGAGTGGAGTATTCAGTAAGTATTTCAATGCTTCCAATACAACAGCTCGCCGGCCTAATGGTGTCAAACATATAATCGGTTGAATCTAGTATTTCATCATTTATTTCAATTGGTATATTTACCACACTTTCTTTCAAACCCAACTGTGGATTAAGAGCATAGAACATTAGTGGCCTTACTTGCATAAATTTATATTTGGAGAGACCATTCTTTCTTCAAGAGGAGACACGTTCTTTACACTTTCTGGAATAGTTGAAAATTTAAAATACTACTCATATGTAGTTTTGGTATCATACCTTTCGATATCTACCCAAGACAAGTTCGACAAACATGCGTAAAAGTTGTATTAAATACTCTGCCATAAAAACCATCCTCAAATTTATTCATGCCCAAAACTATAATTCATTATTAAATGCTTAAAAAATATATTTTCACAATAAAAACGAACAAAGTCAAATGTTGCAAATTGCAACTTCAATTTATCTAAAGGTTTTGATGATGAAATTAAATTCTCCTAAAGATTTTCTCTATGTGTGTACAAGCCTATTTAACGATTAATTCTTTTGGATTCTGAATCTAATTATTTTCCCGTTTTTCTATATTCCCTATTTAGTAGTAAATTTTTAGTTATCAATATATTTTTCTCTTAATTTTTGTGTATTGACTGAAGTTTTCAATCTTTCTTTCTCTTTATACAGTTCATCTGTTCTCGGGTTACTCAACAACTGATCACCTCGTTTCTAGAAAAGCTTTCCAGGATGCTTTTATCACCAGGCAACATTTGGTTGCGGTCTTTTTGGACATATGAGAGGGCCTATGATAGTGCTTGACATTCTAACCACCCTACATAATTGGGGTATTCGCCTCTATTTGGGTTTCTTCTTGAAAAACTTTCTATCAACGCGTTATTTCAAGGTAAGAGTTAGCTCCTGACCTTTTTATATTTGAGGAAGCAGGCCGATTACTTTTTTTTTCTTTTTTCCTTTTGGTTTCTTTGTTGACCGGTCACCAAAATTTACCCTTCCTATATACAACGATTGCTTAATCTGATGGGAATTCTTCTTACGTTCGCACTTCCTCTTAGGTTTCGGCTTCTTAATTACCATCAAAATTGGATTAAAAGTCACAATTTTGTCAGAATCTTATAAGTTTAAAGCAGCCAATTTGTTGGCCAGGTAGCTTGAGTCTAAAACAAAAGTAACCCGTACATGTAATACTAAATTCTATATGTGTATTCTTTACTTACTTTTACACTTCAATACACTTTCTTTCAAACCTAACTGCGGTTTAAGAGCATAGAACATTAGTGGCCTTACTTGCATAAATTTATATTTGGAGAGACCATTCTTTCTTCAAGAGGAGACACGTTCTTTGCACATTCTGGAATGGTTGAGAATTTAAAATATTACTCATACCTAGTTTTGGTACCATACCTTTCGATATCTACCCAAGACAAGTTCGACAAACATGCGTAAAAGTTGTATTAAATACTCTGCCATAAAAACCATCCTAAAATTTATTCATGCCCAAAACTATAATTAATTCTTAAATGTTTAAAAAATATATTTTCACAATAAAAACGAACAAAGTCAAATGTTGCAAATTGCAACTTCAATGTATCTAAAGGTTTTGATGATGAAATTAAATTCTTCTAAAGAATATAAGCCTATTTAGCGATTAATTCTTTTGGATTCTGAATCTAATTATTTTTCTATATTCCCTATTCAATAGTAAATTTTTGGTTATCAATATATTTTTCTCTTAATTTTTGTGTATTGACTAAAGTTTTCAATCTTGCTTTTTCTTTATACAGTTCATCTGTTCTCGGGTTACTCAACAACTGATCACCTCGTTTCTAGAAAAGCTTTCCAGGATGCTTTTGTCACCAGGTAACATGTGGTTGCGGTCGTTTTGGACATATGAGAGGGTCTATGATACTGCTTGGCATTCTAACAAACCTACATAATAGGGGCATTCGTGGCTATTTGGGTTTCTTCTTGAAAAACTTTCTATCAACGCGTTATTTCAAGGTAAGAGTTAGCTCCTGACCTTTTTATATTTGAGGAAGCAGGCCGATTACTTTTTTTCTTTTTTCCTTTTGGTTTCTTTGTTGACCGGTCACCAAAATTTACCCTTCCTATATACAACGATTGCTTAATCTGATGGGAATTCTTCTTACGGTCGCACTTCCTCTTAGGTTTCGGCTTCTTAATTACCATCAAAATTGGATTAAAAGTCACAATTTTGTCAGAATCTTATAAGTTTAAAGCAGCCAATTTGTTGGCCAGGAAGCTTGAGTCTAAAACAAAAGTAACCCGTACATGTAATACTAAATTCTATATGTGTATTCTTTACTTACTTTTACACTTCAATACACTTTCTTTCAAACCTAACTGCGGTTTAAGAGCATAGAACATTAGTGGCCTTATTTGCATAAAATTTATATTTGGAGAGACCATTATTTCTTCAAGAGGAGACAATTTCTTTTCACATTTCTGGAATGGTTGAGAATTTAAAATATTACTCATACCTAGTTTTGGTAACAAACCTTTCGATATCTACTACCCAAGACAAGTTCGACAAACATGCTTAAAAGTTGTATTAAATACTCTGCCATAAAAACCATCCTCAAATTTATTCATGCCCAAAACTATAATTAATTCTTAAATGTTTAAAAAATATATTTTCACAATAAAAACGAACAAAGTCAAATGTTGCAAATTGCAACTTCAATTTATCTAAAGGTTTTGATGATGAAATTAAATTCTCCTAAAGATTTTCTCTATGTGTGTACAAGCCTATTTAGCGATTAATTCTTTTGGATTCTGAATCTAATCATTTTCCCGTTTTTCTATATTCCCTATTCAGTAGTAAATTTTTAGTTATCAATATATTTTTCTCTTAATTTTTGTGTATTGACTAAAGTTTTCAATCTTTCTTTTTCTTTATACAGTTCATCTGTTCTCGGGTTACTCAACAACTGATCACCTCGTTTCTAGAAAAGCTTTCCAGGATGCTTTTGTCACCAGGTAACATTTGGTTGCGGTCGTTTTGGACATATGAGAGGGTCTATGATACTGCTTGGCATTCTAACAAACCTACATAATTGGGGCATTCGTGGCTATTTGGGTTTCTTCTTGAAAAACTTTCTATCAACGCGTTATTTCAAGGTAAGAGTTAGCTCCGGACCTTTTTATATTTGAGGAAGCAGGTCAATTACTTTTTTCTTTTTTCCTTTTGGTTTCTTAGTTGACCGGTCACCAAAATCTACCCTTCTATATACAACGTTTAATCTGATGGGAATTCTTCTTACGTTCGCACTTCCTCTTAGGTTTCGGCTTCTTAATTACCATCAAAATTGGATTAAAAGTCACAATTTTGTCAGAATCTTATAAGTTTAACCCTTTGCACTCGTATGTCGCCGTAGGAGCGGCAAGATGCGTTTTACCATTGCACTCGTATGTCGCCGTATAGGCGGCATACTTATCTTATCATATCATTAAGCGGTTTGGCCGGTCTGTCATCCCCTAAGCTTATTTCTAATATTTCTAAATTGCTTTCTTAAACCTTCGTTGAGGACATGTTTATGTAAAAATAAAAGATAACATGATATTTATTTTATACTCATACATGCCATCGTAGCTGTTTATTTTATATCTGCTGATGTATATATTACAACCACTTCAGTTCACAAGTGCACCATTTTTGCGTTTTGAATATTACTCAGTTTTATAACTAACACGATTGGGTTAAGTTCGGTGTATTTTTTCTTTATATTTCGAAAAAAAAAAATTGAAATGTCCAAGAAATTTTTACAAGATGAAATTGAAAATGAGTTGCAAAGTAGTGACGATGAATTTTATATTGACGCGCCTGATAACGATAGATTGTATAGTGATAATATTAGTGAAGAAAGTGACTCTAGTAGTGGTAGTGATATTATAGTTGCTAAAAGACAGAGAATCATACCTTTACGACGAGAATATAAGACAACCTGGTAATTTTGGTCCATGGCAGGACGTTACATTCCACGATCAGGTACCAGACAGGATTCTATTTACTTCTGGGGATAAAATGGTAGGCCCACAAATACCAGACACTTGTACAAAACCCATAGATTTTTTCAAGCTCTTTTTTACCGATGAGCTAATAATAAAAATAGTGGAACAAACAAATAATTACGCTAGACATAAAATTGCACAGAAGAGGTTGTCAAAACGTTCTACATGGCATACGTGGGTAGATGTTACAGTAGAAGAGTTTACCGCATTTATTGGTGTTATCCTAAATATGGGTACGATAACCGTATCTAATGTCCAAGAGTATTGGTCACAACAGTTTAACGCCAAAATACCTTTTTTTAGTAGCATATTTAGAAGAGAACGATTTTTACAAATTCTTTGGATGCTACAGTTACATGAAAACGATCCAAATGACCAAACTCTTAGGGCTCGAACTCAGAAAGTCAGTCACTATTTAGATTATTTGGACAACCAATTCAAAGAATATTTTGTTCCATCAAGAGAGGTATCGGTAGACGAATCTGTTGTTGGATTTAAGGGTAAAATTAGTTTCTTAACTTACAACCCTAACAAGCCTACGAAATGGGGGATAAGAATTTATGTAATGGCGGATGCTAACACCGGGTCTGTGTATTCAATTTTGCCGTACTACGGAAGCTTGACATCGGAAGATTTAGTGAGACCTGATTTACCTGTAAGTACAAGGATAGTGTTACATCTTTGTCAAAAATTATTAGACGATAACCCAGGATGCAAAGGATATCATTTCTACACCAATAGATACTATACGAGCTTGCCACTTGCACAAGAGTTGTTAAAACTAAATGTTTATCTGACAGGCACTATTCAAATCAACCGCAAATTTTCTATCAAAAAACCAACATTTGCCGAAGATAATACATTCGCATGCATCTGGTAATTTGGAAAGATAAAAGGGTCGTCACCGCACTTACTTCGTGGGATACCTCAGGAACACAGCCCATCAGCAGAAGAGTACGTGGAGGTAACTTACAAGTTGTAAATAAGCCAAACGTAGTGGTCAATTACAATAAATTTATGGGTGGTGTCGACCGCGCAGACTCTTATTCAGCGTCATACTGTTTCCTGAGGAAATCTTTGAAATGGTGGCGAAAGTTATTTTTCTGGGGACTCGAAATGTCCAGTGTCAATGCATATTTATTATATAAAATTTCACAACGGGGCCAAAACCACAAACCAATGACCCATCTAAAGTTTGAAGAATTTGATTCCTTTTTATAGTCTGTTCGTTGGATCTTTCGTCGTACGTCACAAACTATCGCTTCGAGAAACGACGCAAAAACATTCAGTCTGATAAAGTAAACCAAATGCGTTAGAAAAAGAACGCACTGTAAAACTTTCGTCGTTTTTTGAAGCGATAGTTTGTGACGTACGACGAAAGATCCAACAATAACGTATGCTATCTATTGGTCCCAAAACTTCAGTGCCAAAATTCCTTTCTTTAGTGCAATATTTAGAAGGGACTGATTCATGCAAATCTTTTGAATGCTTCATTTGCATGAAACTGATCCAAACGATCAAAGTCTTTGGAGTCGGGTTCAATAGGTCATTATTTAGATTTTTTGAGTAAAGTTCAAGGAAAATTTTGTTCCTGCAAGGGAAATTTCAGTGGATGAGTCTGTAGTTGGATTCACAGTTTTTTAACTTATAACCCAAATAAGTGTGGAATCAGGATATATGTAATAGCAGATGCTAATACTGGATACATATATATTCAATTTTGCCTTAATACGAAAGCTTGACATCAGAAAATTTAGTAAGTTCCGACCTACCTATAAGTTCACGAGTTGCCAAATTAACCTGCAATTCGTATCCAACTTTATAACAAAATTGCAATTTTCCGAGGATACTACATTTATAAATTATTGGCCTGCAAAGATAAAAGGATCGTCACTGCAGTTAGTAGTTGGGATATTACTCAGCCAATAAACAGAAAAATACTTGGAGGAAATTTGTAGGAAGTGAACAAACCCACGGTTGTTATTAACTACAACAAATATAAGGAGGGTGCTGATACAGCTGACTTGTACTCTGCATCAAATTGCTTTTTGCGAAAATCGTTCAAATGGTCGTGGAAGTCAAGCATTTGCGTTGCATATTTGTTATACAAAATCGACCAACGTCGACAAAAAAGCCCCCCATGACGTACCTAAAATTTGTCGGGCAATTGGTTGATGAACTCATAGGAAATTATAGACAATCCTCCAAACTGAACGGTTAAACAGCAAATTGCACGTCTTATACTAGTTATATGTACAGTACCTGTACTCAAACTACATCCAGGGTTTGTTTCGAGAGTTATCGCACTGCAAAATTATAAAATGTAGTTGTTTCTTTATGTTTTGCTTTTTATTTTTTTTCTTTTTTTTTTTGTCTTTTATTTATTTTACTACAGTTTCTTACTTCTTACTAGTTATAGAAAACATAAATTCTTTGGTTAACCTGTTATGATAAAACTAAAACATTTCTGTTCAGAGTATTGCTATGGTGGAGGTGCCGGCATTACGTTCCGCCCCTAAATATTGTTTATATAATTATATTTCCTAGATTTTAAATGTGATGTAGTGTACTATAGTTAAGTATTCTTAGTAGTCTCAATAAATTATTTTTACACGTTAAAAATAAAATATTATGTCACCACATCCCCATCCTAGGTCAAGGGGTGTATTCAGGGGTTATATTTTAAAATTTCTTATTTAAGGATGGTGAACCTTGTAGTTAAATTTAAACATATTTTCATCAAAAAAATTCATCTTGATCGAACGTGAAAAAAAATTCCGAGTTACTGGCCAACTGTCTCAAGAATAATTACGAGTGCAAAGCAGCCAATTTGTTGGCCAGGGAGCTTTAGTCTAAAACAAAAGTAACCGTATATGTAATACTAAATTCTATTTGTGTATTCTTTACTTACTTTTACACTTCAATATTTAATCTTTGTGGTTTTGTTAGATGATGATGGTTCTGAGAAGAAAAGAATGAAAATATAAAAATTGTTTGAAAAATATTTGTATTTTCATATTTAACGTTTAAAAAAAAATGTGTCCGTAATTTAAAGTTTAGATGTGAAACAAATTTCAGCAATTGAAAGCCAAAACTATTAAAATACATAATGTTATACTTACACAAATATGAATTAGATTATGCAGTTACGTATTATATTGACCGTGTTCAACCAAATTTGGTTAACGAATTCATTTCCCGAGTCCTGAAAAATTTCAATTCTCGCCCCAGTCCTTAAAATTGGTAAAGACCCGAATGATCCATCAAGCGGTAGGCCTATTGCACTGACGAACTGTTTGTGTAAGGTGTTGGAACGAATGGTGAATCGTAGGCTGACGTGGTTGTTCGAGTCGAACAATCTCATTTCCAGTGCGCAGTGTGGGTTTTTGTCGGGGTCATTCAAGAATTGATCACCTCGTGTCTCAGGAGTCGCTATCCAGGATGCTTTCGTCACCAGGAAACATTTCGTTGCGGTCTTTTTTTGACATAGAGAGGGCCTATGATACTGCATGGCGCCACGGAATTCTGAGAACCCTACACAATTGGGGCATTCGTGGCCATTTGGGTTTTTACTTCAAAAACTTTCTATCGACGCGTTACTACCAGGTTGGCTCAGCATTTACTATTATATGTTTAACGTGCGGTAGATGAACTTGCTGATTTGAAAGGTCAATAAAAGAAAAAGAATTTCACATATCGATTTAATTCTTTTCTAATCGTCATCCTGAATTTTTGTTTCAAGTTGTTTTAAAGCGGACAAATGGGGGCCCTCATTAGCGATACACTGATCCACCCGCTTTTTGTTTCGCTCCATGCGAATGCGGCGATATAGGGTTCGCATACAAACGGGCTTACCTTCTCCAAACCATTGATCACCGATTTGTTGCATAGAAGCGAAACGGTCTCGCAGGGCTATCTGTCTTAAGCGCCGATCTTGACGTTCTGTAGTACGCCTTAGTTGACCAATTGGTCTTCTTCTTGCTCCTCTGCCTTCTACCTGACACAAACGCATTAGAGTCGTTGAAGTGTAATTACGAGGGTCGTTCAATAAGTAATGCCCCATATTTTTTTATTTAGAAACTATTTATTTAAAAGTGTTAAATTTTGGTGACAATATAGCTACATGTTTCTTCTACACGTACTATTTTTCAACGTAGTCTCCATCAACTTGCACGGTCATACGCCAGCGTGAAACAAATGCCTGTATTCCCTGCCGGTACCTACTCTTGTCCTGTGCGCGAAGCCATGTTTTCACCGCTTGTATTACGCTCTCATCGTCATCGAAGTGTCTGGGCTGTATGTTGTCCAACCCAATTTGGTAAGGTGTTCCCGGGTTTTGAAACTTGTGTGCGGACGTGCATTATCGTGCAGGATTAAGATTTCAGCCGGATTCTTGTCATGCCTAACACGCCGGAACGTTTCTTGAGTTAGTCCAAGGTCTTCACGTATGCTTCAGAATTAATGGTTGTCCCTCTTGGCATCACATCAACAAGAATGACCCCTTCACTGTCCCAAAAAACAGTAACCATGACTTTTTCAGCAGAGGGAGTTGACTTGAATTTTTTCGTTCTTGGTGGATTTCGCATGGTGTCATTCCATTGAATTTGGTCCTGCTCAAAGTTTCATCACCCGTTACAGAAACACTTCCCCCTCAGCCTCAAACCTCGTCAAAAAATCAGATGATATGGTTGTTCTTTGCATCCTGTGTTCTGCTGTTGGGACTCAACTTTTGAATATCCGAGAGTCTCGATCATTGCACACACACTTGCACTGCTGACTGACAGCTGTGAGGCCAATTGTTGCACTGTGATGCGGCGGTCCGTACGAATAATGACATCCACGCGCCTCACCATGTCTGGACACTGACAGGACGCCCGGGGCAAATCTTGGAGTTGAGTTGTTGGACTTTCTGACGCCTTAACTCTATTTGCCCACCTCTCGACAGTGCTCCTATCGACAGCACAATCTCCATACACTGCACACAAAGGTTTATGGATATTTCCCTCAGTTTCTTTCTCTGAAATCAAGAATTCAATCACTGCTCGCTGTTTGTAACGTGTATCACTAACAGACCCCATTTTGAAAATTCACTACTATTGCGTCGACGGACGCAATATCCACAAAAATGTTTAAAAAAACTATATCCGGCGCGTAAACAAATAGAATGTCACTATACCTGTCCGTGCGGGCGATGTTACTGGACGACACCGGCACCAGCGATTCACAGCCGGAGTACGGAGAGACACAGCGGAGGCGAAGGCGGCACACGACACACACTTTTCCGGCGATTGTTCAGTGTACGCGATTCACAAAAGATGTATGAAAATTGTCTCTCAAAAACGTGACTGTTTTTTTGACGGACAGGAAAAATTCCGTTTTTGATCTCCTAGCAACGGAGCAAAATAGTGAAGCGGCCGAACAACTACAGCTCTGCCATCTGTTGGCATGATTTGAAACTTCGTCCACCGGAAGGAGAAACATTGAACTTGAAGTATCTAGAAGTACAACTTTCAGTTTTTGCTCATTGTGGAGAAAAAACATATGGGGCATTACTTAGTGAACGACCCTCGTAATACGGCGGGCAATTTCGCGATAGGACATACCGACATCTCGATAAGCAACAATTCGACTCCGGTCAAAATCGCTCAAATGGTGATATTGTCGACGTCTTCGGAATCCAGGCATTTTATTTATACTTAACACAGTGAACAGAAACACGAAAACTAAAATCATCTGTACTAAACAGCTCTTATAAATAGTTTTATTAAAAAAGAAAAAGTGAAATCAATGTATGTTTAAAATATAGTGTCTCTTGCCAAAAAATGAATTCCAAAAATTCATTCCTTCTTGGTTGTCATTGAGTATATTTCGATCCACATAGATCTCGCATTGGTCCACATACATCCGTATGAACGAGATCCAATGTATTTGTTTTTCGATTTGACCTTTTTGGAAACGGTGTCCTGGACATTTTCCCTTTTAAATATCACACTGCTGTTTTTCTGCTGGACTTGCAGTTTCCACACCCGTCACATGTGATTACGTATCGCGTCCGCAATGTCTTTTCCGTTCACGTGAAGAATCGTTTGTGTGAAAGTTTGAACGAAACCTTATTTCGTTTGGCATTTAACGATGCGAAATACACATCTTCATCCAGTTCACGCATGAAGTACAAATCACCAATTGTATCCGCGCACAGTTCAGTTTTAAAATTTCTGCGCTGTTCTATCTGAAAATAACATCGAAACCGGGATCTGTTATTTTCCCTATTATCAAATGATGCAATGCATGTAACTGGTTTTTCGATTTTTAAAACTCTTGTTTTGAATTGCATTGTTCCTTTTCCGATAATTTCGGTTGTCGATTGATTTGCGATATTCAGCGTTTTTCGCGAACTGTCTATTACTTCTCGAAATTTCTGCAAATCGTTACACATATGCGTTGTTGCGCCACTGTCTACGCAATAGTTGCGGCATTGTTCCTTGGAATTGTAAGTCACTGATTCCGCGACATTCAAACATATATTAGAAAGGGTGTCTCAAAATGAACTGATATTTTAATTTATTAATAAACATATTATATTATTGATAAAGTACCAATGTTTTTATGATAATATAAGGTACAAACATGGAGGTTATGTGTGGAACACAATATCCGATAAATGGGCGCCTCGGCCCAGTTTGCAAATGGTCATTCTTTTGGAAAAATTTGCAATGACATTTTGGCATAATTGCGTACTAATTTCATTAATGGTGCGTCTAATTTCTTCCTTGGGCTCCGGAATGGTCTGTGGATCATTGGCATACACTTTTCCTTTCAGAAAACCCGAAAGAAAGAAGTCTAATGGAGTCAGATCGCACGATCTTGGTGGCCAATTCACATAGCCGCGGCGCCAAATATCACGACCATGGAACTGTGTCTGCAATAACTGCATTGTTTCGTTCGCAGTGTGGCAGGTTGCACTATCTTGTTGAAAGAATATGCCTTCCAAGTCCATGCCGTTTAATTCATTCCATAAAAAGTTGGTTATCATGTCACGATAACACCATTGACAGTAACCCATTTCCCGCAGCATTCTCGAAAAAGTATGGCCCAATCACTCCTTCAACCCAAAATCCACCAATTAGTGACTCGTGGTGGATGCATGGGAAGCTGTTGGATCACTTGAGATTTTTCGGTCCCTCAAAATCGACAGTTTTGTTTATTCACGTAGCCAGTAAGCTGAAAATGCGCCTCACCGCTGGAGATGATGCTCCTCTATCCAATTGGCGATTGTTCGGCGCTGCGCATGGTCAGCTGGTTGCAGGTTTTGTGTCAATTGGATATTGTAGGCATGCAAATGCAGATCTTTAGTCAAAATTCGCTGCACAGAGCTTCTTGAAACGTCCAGTTGCTGAGCACGATGGCGAATCGAGGTGGAAGGACATTCGTCAACACTCGCACTCACTGCGGCCATGTTTTCAATCAACCGACCGGTACGAGAACGGCCACTGCTTTTCGAGGTTAGATTAAACCTCTAACCTCAATTTTTTAATTCAATACACCACAGTGTTGCGAGATGGGTGCGTTATGATGGCCAAAAGACGTGCCGACTTTTCGAACCGTCTCTGCAAAATTTTCACCGTTTCTGTAATGAATTTTCACAATTTCTAGGCGTTGCTCGATCGTGTAATTTGATTCATGACTAAACTTCAATACTTCCTGTCGTCAAAGATTAGTACCCTATGTTCGCCACAAAAAAATAGCGCGCAATTTAAAATGTCAGATCAATTTGAGACACCCTTTATAACATATCATCTATCATAGATAATTTTCCTTCGAATATTCGAAAATATAAAGAACAACGAAATATGTATTTTATAGAGAAGAAAAAAACAAAACAAATAATAAAACATCTATTATAGGTTAGTGCTGTTGTACCGTCCTGATGAAACCCGATTGTGTTCAACACTGCTATTAGCAATTCATATAGAAAATTACTTATTTCGTTTGTTAGCAAAGCAAATATTTTTCTATTAAGACTGCCTTCAGTAAGAAAGGGGCCCAATAGTCTGTCTTCTAAAATACCATTATTAGAAGCTGATAATAGATGGAAAGTTGTAGAGATGGTGCTGATAGAAGAAGCAGAAACGATTACAGTCAGAAGAGGCAAAGAAAAGGAGAGAGACTAAACATAGTGGGGTTAGTGGAAAAAAGGATGATAACGTAGAAATAGGAAGAAGTGAGAGGAAGTTGACGGCGGATTTTAGATGGGAAATGAAGGAGGTAAGAAAGAATGCAACAAATGGGAGAACGAAGGGAGTGATAATGAAGAGCAGACAGATAAGGTTATATTTTTAATAGGTGAGATACGGACTGATTAAATATCAAGAGGAATTTCCGGATAAATATTATTTTTTTTTGTGGGTAAACCGGAAAAGATATCGAATATTATTAAGAGACAAAAAAGTTTTTAAATTAAACAGTCTTTCAAGTAGTATTTTTTAGTTTTTATTAGATGCACCAATAAAAAAATATTTTAGTTTTTAAGTGGTAGTACTAATGTTTTTTATACTTCTTGTTAACCAATAATAGCCATAATAACTGAAATGATGTATTATATTATGTTAGTTATAAATAATAAACTTCGTTCAAATCGAATAAAGCGTTCAATTGTTATAAACAAAAGAACTAAAATTTTTTGGATCTTTGAAGACAAATTCCGGCTTAACCGTAAATTTTTGGATATAGATAAGTTGTGTTAAATCATCATATTTTTACCCCAGGAATCTATGGTTCAGCCATTTCCCCACATTAACGGGACACCCTGTATATATAAGTTAATTTTCGGGTACGACTTGTGTTTTTAAAAAAGGAAATTATTTTATTGCAGCTTATAACGTCTGTACGGTACAAGGATAAAATCTAGACTGACTAATGAAATAACAAGGCTCTCTATGAAACATAATATCTAAGATAAACCTACGTTTTGTTACAATTACGCTAATGCAGCATGCAAATGCATTAGCGGAAACTATAATTATAATAAACAATTATTAATTATTAAATGTAAATCTATGCTATATAACTCCTCCACCTTTAGAGTCGAGCATCCCCTGGGAGGCGGAGACCTTGAAGGTTTAGTTCTTGTGGGGTACCACTTGTATCACGGAGTTTACGATTTTACAACCACTTCACTGCGATATAACTAATACCGATTAATACACACACATAAAGTACAACAGTACTTGGCGTGAAGATTTGGGTTGTCTCTTGTAGTGGGAGGATTTCCTGGTTTGTGGATATGTCTTCTAAATTCAGCTTCCGAAGGTCGATGTTGAATTCTGTAAAATTTGTAGATTCCAATTTTAGATGTAAATCGTTGATCACGAGGGGGCGTCCAGATGTAACGTCTAGGTATTTAATTTCTCGGACTCGAAAAAGCATGGCACAGTTATCTTCTTTGATTAGATAAATGCCAATTAAAATCATAGTTTCAGTTTGTTCCTTGCATCTGATTTTATTACCTTCTTGATTTAGGAAGACTGTCAGGTATTGGTTTATGTATGGTATTATTTCCATATGATTGGATTTTCGTGTAGTGTTGTGTATTTGCAGTTACTGTTGTTTCCACTGATAATTATATTTCGTTCGCATTGTGATTTGTAGCTAGTTATCAGATGGCTAGCACATTGGTAATTTTTCGGCGTTTTTGTACACAAGGGGTTTAGAAGCAAAATTTTATTTCCATTAATTGATTTTAAGATGTACTTTACAGTAGGGATGATAGTAACAAATTCGGATTCGTATACCGTAGGGATAGGGTATAAATAAAATAACTCGAACTGATACTCAAAGTTAATGGGTATAGATAAGAAATAATTAATTCGAGTTCTCTCGATTTTACAAGTAACTTCTATTATGGATTCGAAATTAAGAATGTTTTCAATTTTTAATTCGAAGGGAAGTTGTTCGTTATAGTAGAGTGAAATTTTTTCAAGTTCCAAAAATAAATCTCTAGGTTTTATGATTCTCGGATGCAACGTATTTAATTTACAAAAAGTGAGAGAGTTTTCAATATCTTGCATTATGTTTAGGATTGCGTTATAAAGAATGACCAGCTGATTAAATATTTCTTTAGCAAATAAGATATTTTGGTGATTGATATCGTCCCTCAGGATTACGTTTAGTTTCAAAATTTTTGATTTTAACATGTTTTCATTGTGTGCAATATTTTGTACAGTTCTATTAAATTTCTCGATAATTTGTTTGTTCATACTGTATTTCATTTGTAATTGTTTTTGAAGAATGTTTTGATTTTGTTCTAAATGGTTTAGGATATTATTAATTCTGTCGCCATCTTTGGCATCTAAGTTTCCAGAAATAGTTTTAATGACTGTCCTAAGTCCATCAATTAATCCTCATTTACTTCTATTTTTATTAAGTGCATATAATTTAATGTTATCGATTTTTTCTTTGATTGTTTCTTGAGTAAAATTTAATAATTTATTATAATTATCAAACAACGCGCTAAAATTTGAAACGGATCTGATTGTTGAATTAAGATAGCGGTGTTGTGTGTTTAATTTTGTAAATTCGTCGTATAGTTTTGTTAAATCAAAATAATGCACGAATGTGTGTTTACTCCTTTCTAGTTTTGCCGTTCCGAGATTTATTGGGAGTATCCCTAAATTTTGTGATATATTTTTGATTTCGTCTGCTTGCGTCAGCGCGACGATTAATAATCTGGAAGAGAATAAACGTGTATAGTGATGTTTGAATCATTGAAAATATATTGAAGGATCGGTTTTACATGTTTATATTTAAGAAGATCGAGACCGCATCCTAATTTAGGAATAGCTAGATTGGTATTTTTATTTGAAATACAGAATGCTTTTAAACTAACGAGAGTTTTGAACAAGTCCTCATAACTTGGTTTGTCAGAATAACAATTTTTAGTGATTAAATATATTATGAAACAATCGTTATCCTTTAAATAGCGGAGCGAATGTACTTCGGAGCTTTGTGCGTGTAGTTCGTCAAGTCTACCGAATTTTTGTTTAAAGTCTGCGGCGATCCCAGCACCCATTTTAAGTTCTAAGCTTACCCAGTGTGCAAGTGAAAAGTTTTTTGGTGCAGAAAACAAATCACCATTTATTTCAATAATATTGTTTGATGTTTTTTCTACAGTTTGATTATTTAAATATTCTTGATAATTTAATTTAGGTTTATTAGTTAGTTTACCTAGTAATTTTTAATCTTTGGTCGTTTAATGTTTGACAAGTGAATTTTGTTCACAGCATTATAACGTTTCGGGTTAATTGTTCCCGTTTTGAATTTAGGGTCAACTGATTTCAATGTTTCCTTCTTGTATTTATTTTTAGTATTTGACTGTTTTTGCTTATTTTTGACGAATATGGTTTCTGGAATATTGGGAATTTCTTCTCGGTTTTGATTATGTTTTTCCATATCGTTTTCTTTATTTATTTGCATATTTTTATTAATTTTTTGGTAAAGCAGTTTTACTTTATCCCGGTGATTATCAATGTAATTATTGACGATTCGAGTTTCAATATCGATGTCAAAGGGAGAAACTGAGTTTATATGTCCCGAAATAATTTCTGACGGGGCCAATTTAGTAGTTGAGTGGATCGAATTATTATATGCCAAGAGTGAGTAATTAATTTTTGATTCGATGGATTCTTTTTTATGAGTATCTTGATTGTTAAGCAACCGGATATGTTCTATTATAGTCGAGTGAACTCTTTCGACTATGCCGTTTGAATCCGGGTGTTGACTACTGATGAAATGCACTTTAATTTGATGAGTTTCTAATAGTTCTTTTACTAAGGTATTCTTAAATTCGAGATGATTGTCTGCCACAACTTTGCCAGGAATTCCATGATGCGTAAAGAATTTAACGAGATTGTTGGCAATCTCAATTGCTTGATGAGAATTCAGTTTATACATTTGGGTATATTTTGAAAAAGCGCAAATTATTGTAAGGAATTTAGTACCTTCCAAAGCTATATTGTCAATATGGATAATTTCGAATGGTTTGGTCGGTGTCATTGTAATATTGAATTTAAGTTTTAATGGATTTCGATCATATTTGCAAAGTTGACAAATTTCACAATTATTTATGTAATTTTGTATGTAACGTCGTTGATCAGGCCAATAATACTTTCTTTTTATTTGGGAATCAGTTTCCTCTATTCCTCGATGGTTCGTTTTACCATTATGATACGCTTGGATAATATTTATAATTTCGTCTTCAGTTTCTACATCATCTAATAATTCAGTGCATTTAATAAATGAAATTTGCAGGTTCCTAAAATGTTTTTGAAGAATAGTACAGAATTTTTCGTAAACTTGGTCTACAAAATATAAGTGATATGTTTGTTTTGGAGCGGTATATTCTTTTATAAAATCTATAACATTTTGTTCAAAATCTAATTTGGAAAGTTGTAAATTTATTCGCAGTTCAACTATCATAGAATCAGTTTCACGATTACGATCTATTTTATGAATAATATCATTCAATTGTTTATCTAATTCATCTTCACTACTTGTACCAAATTTATCGTCAAAATTACTTATATAAAAGTCGTCAAGCTGATCGACTTTATCATGCATATTTATTTCTATACGTGAAAGCGCGTCCGCATTCTTATTTAAAATACCCTTTTTGTATATAATATTATAATCGTACTAATTTGGAATTTTCTACCGAACAGGTAGGGTCTGAAGTATTTAGTTGCCCATACAATGGCCAATAGCTCTTTTTCAATAGTATTATAATTTTGTTCGGATTCGTTTAAGGTTAGTGATGCGTATGCGACGGGTTTGTCGTTTCCAATTGGGCCTTGTGATAAAATTGCGCCGACGGCTATGTTACTCGCGTCTGTTGTCAAATTGAAACTTTTGCTAAAGTCTGGATATTGTATTATGGGTTCATTAATTAGTACGTTTTTGCAGGTATTAAAACAATTTCTATATTCTGAGTTATTATTAATATCAATGATTGCATTTTTCTCAAGGCGAAATCTTTGATGAATTTTCGGTAATAGCGAAAAAAAAGCTTTCGACTGTGTGTCCCATGAAATTCTGTTAAATAAGTTACAAAAATACAATGTAGATGAGATTAGTCTAAAACTTTTAGAGTCATATCTATCAAATAGAAGACAGGTGGTGTCGTTTAATAATACTATTTCTAAAATGGAGGAAATAAAATGTGGGGTCCCTCAGGGGTCTGTCCTGGGGCCTCTATATGAACGACTTACCCTTATTCATGCAAAATACGGGGGTGGTATTGTTTGCTGACGACACCACTCTTGTCAATAAGAATAAAGATCTTGTTTCATTACAATCCATGGTTGAAAACACACAGGCGAAGGCTCAAAGCTGGTTCGTAGAAAACAAGCTCACCTTAAATAATAACAAGAGTGAAATGCTGTGGTTCACACTCAGGAAAATTGATAACCCTTATAATAATACAGTTAAATTCTTAGGGATACTTCTTAACTCTAACCTATCGTGGGAGGAGCATGTAAATTATATAAGTAAGAAACTAAGTAAATATCTCTACCTACTTAGGAATTTACATGACATTACTGATACTAAAGTTTTGTGGACAACCTATCACAGCCTATTTTCTATAATACACTATGGGGTGCTTATCTGGGGGCACTCCTGCCGTACAAAGCGAGTCTTCAATTTACAGAGAAAAGCATTCCGTATAATTACAGGGCTAAAATACGAAATTTATAGAACATAATATTCTGACCTTCGCATGCATATACAGGGTGGGCCACGAATAACGTCCATTAAAAGTTTACCAGGTTCCTGCAAGAGGAAAAATCTGAAAAAATTCAACATTGTACGGTTGATTGCGATCTCCTCATGGAAAATATTTTTGACTTTCTATCACTTCCGGTTGTACCGGAAATGGCTACCAACTTTCTTATTTTAAATGGAACATACTGTATATTACTTTAGTTTTAAATTCCTTGTTCGATTGCCTACCTATCCATATGGGTTTATGTCAACTTAACTTTTACAGTTTTTGATTTAAAAATTTATTTGTCAAATATTGACCTCAAATAGGCGTTTAGAAAAATGCCTATAACTTCTAATAGGTACGAGATAGATACACGTGCGGCATCTTGTTTTGTACCTAATCGGTTCCTCTACAACGGAAAAAAATGACATGTGTCAATTTTGACAGTTGGTATTTCAAAAATATCAATATTTCAGCGCCCACATAAAAACATCATATTTCAATTTTTTCAAATGGAATGACCAATATTTTATCTTATAGGGCGATTCGCAAGACAATTTGCTACAAAAAAGTATTATACATCACTATATCTAGAGCCAGTAGTTTTTAAGTTATTTCGAAATTAGTTTCCTCTCAGAATTTTTATTTGAATGATTCCTGTTCTATTTACACGGGCACTATAGTAGGCTTCTGTCAATATTTGTTGAAAAAAAAATTATAACAATTGTTCAAAATGATAACCATTAACATGTAAACACTGTGCAGCACGTTTTGCGTCACCCTCTTATGCATATGTTTTATACAAGCTAACGTCTACTGCAAAACCGCAGGATATGGTTTGCAATATTATCTTTAATCTTTTTATTAAAATTTTATCCAAACCTGTGATATTGGCTGCCATTTCAAAATTTTCAAAAAAGAATCTGGCGGTATTTCCGTCGTTAGTAGTACCATATCCAGGTTTTACGAAGTCAACTAATATACCCACTTTTGCCTTAAAATCGATCTGAATTTTTCTTTTCCTTGCTTCGTATGTTACTTTATCGACTTCATCGCGAATTTGCCACTTTTTAATTTCTATACGATAAGAAATATAAATTAAACACTCTAAACATCTAATCCCCAGGCAAGTAAGGAAGAGATTCCATATTCACATGCACTAGTATTAGTAGAAAGAAGCTTCATTTTATCCAAATCATTTGGAGCTTTGGAGTTGCTCCACATATTCTACATGACGAGCTGAAGAATCAGTTATAACACCATATGTTTTACCATCAATCATGGTTATTTTAAATGTGTGGTTGACTTTTATTTTATATCTGGTACATTCTGCTAATGTAGGGATTATAGCACTTATTTTGGTTTTCTGTATCTTCAACCACAGTTTTTGTTAATTCGGCAGTTTCTTTTTTGAATAATAATTGAATTGAACGGCAAAATCGTTGGGATGATGGTTTTGGATTTTGCCTGCTTTTAGTTGCTTTTAATTGTAGCGGAACTAAACATACCGAAAACAAAAAAGCATATGTTTGTGGTGAAGTTGATTCAGGTAACGAAAATTTCTGTTTATACAGTGAATGGCCGGAACTTCCATCGCAGCCCCATTTATAAATTAATGTTACTTAATTTGAAATATTTTCCACGTATTGCAAAATAACATTTTCTATATATTTGATTAATCTACTTGCCGTGTGATCAGCAAGTGTCTGAAGGGCAATTGTAGCAGAAGTTTCTGTTATTTGAATCATTCCTCTCGGGGATAACATTCTTTTTTTGTTTTTAAGATTACATCATAGCTGGGGTAAATATTACAGTTACGTTACTTTGCACCTGATCGTGCCAGTTTATAGGAATATTTTGAGAACTTACCATCTATGTATAAAGCAAGTGCTTCTTCCGGTGTATATTTGTTTGCTTGTCTAGGGGTAGATTTCCAAGATCTTTTAATTTTAGAGCTTTGGTTGGAGAGAAATCAGCAACTTCCTTTACCATTCTCGCACTATCCCTACGTCCTGATTTTATTAAACTCTTTTGTGTGGCAAAAGAGAGTTCTTCTTGCGAATTTTTTCAAAAAGTGGTTTCCTCTTTTTTGACATTGGTGACAAATCTGTAAAAGATTTATATGATCCTCTCGGTTTAGATGACCCTGGTTGCGGTTCGATGAGTGTAATACTTCTTTTTGAACTTTAAATTCTTCTGTTTTATTTAACCACTCTGCATTATTCATCTCAAATATTGAAATATTTCGATTAGATTCCTTCCACTTTTTAGTTAACTTTGAGGTAACATTTTTAATTAACCTCCGATGAATATTATTATTTTCATTTTCCGATTGTTCATGAATGTTTAATATATTCATGACGAATGAAAATACTCATTCTTGTTTTTTGGTAATTTTTCTGCACGCCAAATTGCGAACAACGTTTTTCGGAATGGTCTTCTAAAAAAACAATAAGGTGATTGTTCGCAGTTTTATGCAAAAGTTAGTAGTTAGTTAATAAGATGAGATACAGGCCTTAAATTAAAAAAAATAGTTCATCGCGAATATGATATACTTTTACCTTTTTTTTTTTAAATTAAGAATTTAAAGGCTAGTGCGCAGCATCAATTTTAAATAATAATTTACCGAAATTTGTTGAAACAATCATAACAATTAAAATATCAACAATAAAAGCATACCTGTGAGGTACTTTTCCATGATCGAAGTAATCAAATTCACTTAAAGTGATTGAAAAAAACAGCTTAAAACTTTGCGGTGAAATCACGGTCGGCACGAAAGCGTCTGGCAATACAGTACGATATGCAATTGTTACTCGGGTACACAGATGGCTAGATGTTTTATGATATTACCTGGTCTTCAATAGAACATTATAGTAATGATATTTGTATAATTTACTGTTATTCCTAAAAAAATATTTTCTAAGAAATGTTCAGCTATATTACTAAAATCAACCACTGTGCGTAGGACCGAATGAAGTATTGGTGATTACGTGGCGATGATGTCGTATTATAGGATGGAGGTGAAACAAGCGGGGTTCAGACCATTAGCCACTGAAGATTAAAATAAGGACTGGGAAAAGGAGAGAGGAGAAGCTGTAGAGAAATTGAGAGGAGTTTGAGGAGGCCATAGTGAGTTGTGGCAGGAAGAGGAAGGAGAGAGCGGGTGGTATGGGGTGAGTGAGAGGAAGGTATGAGGTATGTGGGATCAAGAGGTATGAAACGCATCAGAGAGAACAGTGGTACCTGAGAGAGGAGAAATCGACTCTGAGGAAAGTGGAGAGCGTATGGAGTGAAGCGATAAGGAGAGAAGCTGTGTAAATTGGACGATGAGAGATTAGTGAAGGAGGTATGAAAGGGATGCATAGAAGCAGAAGAATGTAGATGGAGGCCGGAGAGAATGAGAATATGAAAGGGTGGATTTGTAAAAGGAGATTGTGAATGACTGGCTGGAGGAAGTTGCATGGAGACAAGGATATATGGAATAAGAGTGAATATAATGTATGCTATAGACAGTGGGCAGAGAAATGTAAGAAACGGCGGGAATCCGGAAAGGTGAGGTGGTAGTTTTCAAGGAGTTAAAAAGAATGCGGCGAGCCCCGATGGATTAAAGGCGGAGATGTGGAATGAGATAGAAAGTGAGAGGAAGAAAAGATTCGAGAGGAAAGAGCAATTGGATGTAGATAGGAGTTGAGAATATCCCAGAATCGTGGCAAGTGGGGGTAATATGTCCTATGCATTAGGGAGGGACTAGAGAAAAGTTGGGGATGACGATAGTGTATAGGCTGGAGGAGATGGTGAAGGAGAGTCGATAAAAGATTTTAGGAAGGCGAGAAAAGGGGTACCACATTTTTACTTTGACTGGTATTGCAGAGCGTATGATGGAAGAAAAAGGGAGAGTGTATGCGGTTCTTCTGAATTTGAACATGGCGTATGGCCCAGTGTCGAGGAAGAGAGTGTCTGAGAAGGGAAGGTTGTGTGAAAGAATGGGGAAGGCGAGGAAAGTATGAGGTATGTGGGATCATGAGGTACAAAAGGTTCGAGAGAGAACGGTGGTTCCTGAGGCAGATGTTGAGAGAGGATACATATGTCTTTTTTTTAATTCGAGGGACGTGATGGCCGCGCACGGTCAACAGTGGCCCCTCCGAATTCCGGGACACCAGTGGAACCGTTTGAACATTTCTTCACCTGGTGTCCCCTTGCCATCTTTAGTGTTCTTTATCTTAATTTACAATTACATTACATACGTACATATACACAACGAACAGCCATATAAACAACGATTACAATATTATATATACAAATATATACAGGTATTAAGTCTATGCACCATTATGTTTGTTGTTCCGCCTCTTCCTTCTTCTTTAGCACTTTTCTGGCAAATACCGCCACCGTATCCCACTTCTCCGTGGATTCGAGCATGTGCCCGACCAGTGTTTCTGCCTCCAAAGGCCCTTGAAGCACCACCTCGAGCACCCCTCTCTCTTCCTCCCATTTCGGACATACCGCAATTGTGTGCTCGACGTCGTCCTGGCACTGACCGCACCAGGTGCACGTCGCTGCAACCGCCTTACCGATCCTCACCAGGTAGGTCCGAAAGCTTCCATGCCCAATGAGGATCTGGGAGAGGAAATAGTCTGACTCCCCATGTCCGCGTCCTACTCATGGTCTGAGGTCCGGGATTAGCCTGCTCGTCCACGCACCCTTGACCCCAGTGGCCCATTTACCCTGCCACTCCTCCAACAGCCTGTCATAGGCCTCCTTCTTGGCCAGCCGCCTGTCTCCCCCCTGCGCCACCTGCTCATGCACGGAGCAACGCTGTCTAATGAGTAGGTCCGGGGATGCTGATGAGCCCAGGACCTCAGCCGCCTCTGTCGCTACCGTGCGGTAGCCTCGAAGGACCCTTAACAGCCCCTGCCTCAGGGCTCTCTGGAGTCGTTCACAGTTTCTTTGGGAGCCGACACACCGTTCCCATGCCGGGGCGGCATAGAGCAGCTTGGCCTTGGCTGCCCCAAGTAGTGCCCTCCTTCCTCCTTCTCCCGGACCGCCGATATTGGCCATTATTCTGGCTACTGCCCTGGCTGTTCTGACTGCCCTTTCCGCCGCTGCCAGCACCTGTACGCTGTGGTAGGTGTTGGCCTCCCGCACCACGCCCAGATACTTCATGTTCTTGCTCACCCGTATCTCCTGCTCGAGCAGGCGGAATGGTCTCGTCGTTCTTCCTAGCCGACCTCCTCCTCGATAGCCAGACTGCCCCTGTCTTATGTGCAGCCACCTCCAGATGTTGCGGTTCCTGACTACGAGCAGAATGTTGTCCGTGAACCCCACCAACTCCACCCCTACTGGTAGGGGCATCCGAAACACCCCGTCGTAGGCCAGGTTCCACAACGCCGGTCCCAGCACTGATCCCTGGGGTACATCCGCAGAGAGTTCTGACTCGCGCGTTCTGCCGCCTGTTCCCTCGAAAACGAGTGTGCGGTCTTACAGGAAACTCCTGATCATCCTATTAAGATTCGAGGGCAGCCTCCACCTGTCTAGGGCCCTCGCGATCGTGCGCCAGGGCAGTGAGTTGAAGGCATTCCTGACATCGATCGAAATCGCCAGGCAATGCCTTCTTCCCCTTAGCGGCCCATCATTAGCCTCGTCCGCCGCCCTCCTGACTCTGAGAAGGGCGTCCACCGTAGATTTTCCCTTCCTGAACCCGTACTGGCATTCAGATAGGCCTCCGCCCTCCTGTACCGCCTTCTCAAGCCTCGCGGCCAAGAGTCTCTCAAGTAGCTTGCTCTCACCGTCCGTGAGACAGATGGGTCGGCAATCGCCAGGCTCCCTAATTGCCTTCTTGCCCTTAGGCAGCAGGACCAATTTGGCCACCTTATAGGCTTAACCTAACCTGCGCCGGGTGTTCCATTACCACGGTCCTGATGGCCTCGTTAGAAATCCCGCCAGGACCTTCTTCTTTGGTAGCGCTAGCTAGCTAGTAGGTGAAACCTTCATCTTCGGTCCCTGTATTGTAAATTTTGATCCTTTTGTTTACTTTAATTGCCGCATCGTAGTTTTTATCTTTTATCCAGTTCGCGTTTTTATCAAGTTTTTGTTTGGTTCTGCCACTATGCATATGTCCGCATTTGTTTCAGCCATTCTTTGTGTTCCATGACTATTTTCTCTCTATCCGCATTTATTTGGATGAACTTTAGTTGTCATTTCTTATCTTCACTTGTTTCTTCTTCTTTCCTTTCCTTCTCTTCTGTTTCTTTTCCTTCTTCCTCTCTTACTGTTTTTTCGGCTTTTTCGGTGTTTTCTGTTTTTTCCTTCTCTGTTTCTTCTCTCCTCGTTTCCATTATTCTTTTCCTTTCTTTTCTCACTTCTTCCCTGTACTTCGTACAGAGCATCGTCCCGTTCCAGTGGCCCTCTTCCTGGCATTCTGTGCACTGTTCCTTTTCTTTGCATTCTTTCGCTAGGTGTCCTTCTTGTAGACACTTTAGACATTTCTTGCCTTCCGTTTTCCCTTCTTTACACTCTGCTTTTCCGTGCCCAAATTTCAGGCATATTTTACATCTTCTTGGTTCTATTTTCTCTATGATGGTTCCTTTAAATCCCCATCCGGTGTCTATTCTTCTTTTTTCTATTAGTTTTTCTGACTCCAACTTTGAAATTTTCACTTCTGTTGTATATATTCCCCTTCTGTTGCATCTTATATCTTCTATTTCGTCCTCTTCTGTTTGTATGCCTAATTTTCTCATACCTTCTTTTATCTCCTTTTTCGTTGTGGTTTCATTTAGGTCCGTAATTATTATCTTTTTTCTTTCTCTATATCTTTGATTTCGACCTCGAGATTTCCTTCTTTTTGCTGTTCTATTTTTTCTTTTTTCTCGCTCCTGCCTTGCTGTGAGCTATCACTTTTATTTCTCCTTGTTTTGAGTTTATTGTTTTTCTTATGTTTACCCCAATTTTCTTCGGGTCAACCTTCTTTATTTCTGCCATCATTTGAGCATACGTTTTTCTCTCTTCTCCTTCTTTGCTTCTTATTGAGACTATTTCCTTTTTTGTTGTTTTCTTTGTTTTTACTTGTTGCCATTCTTCATCTCCCTCTTCTTCCTGTTTTTTTGTATGTATTACTACTTCTAGTTTTTTGTTCCGGTTTAGGTTCTCTATCATTCTCCTCATCTCCTTTAGTGTTGTTCCTTTCGGTACGTGTGTCGATATTCTTATCTCTTTGTTCTCTTCTGTATTATCAGCTATTTTTTTGATTACATTAAAGGTGTTTTCCTCCTCCTTGTATTCTGAGTCTATTATTATGATTGTTTTCTCCATGTGTTTTTTATTTCCTTCTGACTGGTATTCTCTTGTTATTTTTATTACTTTTTCCTCTCCTTCCATTTCTTTAATTTCTGGGTACTCGCTTTGGATTTTTTCGTCCAGTCCCCCCTTTATGTTGCCTTCCAGCCATAATAGTATGATGTTTGCCATTTCTTTCATCGGGTTGCCTTTTTTTGTTCTGGTTATTTTATATTCTTCGTGATTGTCTTTTTTTGTTTTTTAAATTCCTCGTACGTTCTTATATCTTGTTCTTCATTTTTTTCCTTTCTTCTAGCTTTATCTAGCTCTTCCTCCAATATTATCATTTTTTCTTTTATTTCTTCATTTTGTTTTTTTTAATTCTTCATACCTTTGTTGGGTTTTTTCTTGTTCCTTTTCCATATCTTGGAGTCTTTCCAGTAACAGTTGTTGCTCCTGTGTCTTGGATGGTGCGGGTTCTTTTGTGTTCATCCCTTCGTTCTCCAGTTTCCTGACAGCCCCTTTTAGTCTTTCAATTCCTTTTTTTATTTCAAACCTTGTGTTTTGTTTCACTTCCTTTTCCAGTTCATTTGTTATTCTTTTTATTTTGTTTATCTTGTCCGTTTTCTCTTGAGGTTTCGGTTTTTGCCACATTTTCTTAATTTCTGTTGTCTCTCTCGCCCTTGTTGTTTCTCCGTGTTCTGACGATAAGGCTCTTTGTCCTATCGAGAGTGGCCTGTTACTGCTTTCCTCCATCTGCTCCCCCTCTTCTTCCGTCCTTTGGTTTTTGTTTTTGGTTGTGATTTGAGTCCATTTTTAATCCCACGTTGCAGGTCGATGTAGATGTCACCCCCAGACAGTGCGCCCGTATCTGGAGGACGGCTGCTTGAAATATGGGGTGCGCCAGGTGCCCCATAAGTCCGCAAAGTCGCGACTAAGCTGCTCCTTAGCCATGCATCCATCGGCCATGTGCTGTTCCACCTTGGATTGAGGTATTTTTTTCCAGTGGTTTCCTTTCCACCTTGACCCAGGCGATTAAGCCAAGATCCCCTAGGCTTGCGCCGCCCGCGAGACTTGACCACAGACAACGACGACAAGCCCGGTATAACAGGTCTGCGAGCAGACCTGGCATCGTTACCATTTGTGCAAGCCCTGCGCCACGATACTACAGCCGGGCATGGCGGATAAATGAAAGAGTTTTTTGCCCCCTATCCCTCGAAACCTAATAGATTCAGGGGCCGAAAAGACCGAGAGTAGCCGAAGATTTTGTCCAAGAGAGGACGATAGTTCATAGCGGAATCGAAAGTGACTCTAGTGAAGGGGAGCTCCCACTGCAATGTTGTGATGAGCTCCGGAATCTCTTAGCAAAAGACAATCCATTACCTCGCAGTGAGTTCTTTGTGCATTGAATTTTGAGCCCCTCCACCACGACAAGGTGTATTCCTTCGGAGAGGCCGTCCTAAGAGCTATTTTTGCCCTCTTACTGGCCTCCACTAATACTTCGAGCCCTCCGCCATCAGCCCTTCTGCACCTGGTAAGGTCCCTCCGTGCCGAGTTCGCCGCCCTCCGTTTGTCGGCCACCTCCTCGTTCCACCAATATACCGGCTTGTTGAGATTGGCCGGCCGTCTCTTGGGGATTGTTAGGTCGCAAGCTTCCTTGAACCTCGCCGAGAAGGCTCTACACTTTTCCTCTGCGGAAAGGGGGTACATACCCCTCCAGCAAGCACAGCAGATTCCCTGTGTCCATCCTCCTCGCGTCCCAGCGAATCGCTGACGACCTTGATTTCGGTCGCTGGCTGCCTTTCACCATTACAAAGCTGATGTGCTTGTGGTCGCTACAGCTCTCCACCTGCCACTCGCTGATCATCCTGAGTGCCATGGGGGTGGTCAATAATTGATGAGGCCTCCCTCCTCTCGAAGGTGGCCACATTTCCTATATTGGCCACCTCCAGCTCACCAATCCACCGAGTAAACTCCTCAATTGTTTTAGTCGGTGAGGCGTAACAGCAGATTACAGCAACCCCGTCCAGCCTGATCCAAAGGATCCCCCTGCATGGGCTTCCTGAAGCCGTTACCCGGCGGCTCCTCTCGCCCCTAACACAACTCCCTAGGTCGCCCTCCTGTTGGTCCCGGTACCAGTTTGCTCCTACCCTAGCGTCATTCGGCTCGCTCACCAACAGCACGTGAATGTCACGTTCCCTAGCGGTAACCTCCAAGAGGTCGTGGGCCGCGTGGCACCTATTGAGGTTGGCTTGCAGGAATCTACTAACTGGCCGGTCTTCTCCCTCATCCGCTCCCGGCGACCTTCTCGCGCCCGTCGTTAGTCATGAACCCACTTGACTGCCGATCTTTGCCTCCACCGTCTCCTTCGGTGAAGAGTGCCTCTCCCTGCACCAGCCTGTGTGGTTCCACTCGCAATTCTATAAGCCTCGCAGCTTTTGCTACCAGAATAGTGAGTAGCCTCTTTGCCTATGTCCGGACAAGGTAAGCACATCGGAGTCTCCGCTTTACAGACTTTCTCCTCATGTCCATGCTGCCCGCACCTCAGGCCCGTACGTCCTAAACCATAAAACCTTCACCAGTTCTGCTTGTACTCCGGTGCAGTCAGCCACCTTGGCTATTATTTCCTCCTCTGTTGTGTCCATCTCCAGTCCCTTGATCTCGGCCACTGCCTTGCTCCTGTTTGTGATCTTTACGTTCTCATACAGGAAACGAATGGAGTGAAGCGATAAGTAGAGTGGCTGTGTATGAGATGAGCTGTTTGGATTGGACGATGGGAAAGTAGTGAAGAAGGTATGGAAGGGATGCGTAGTAGGAGAATGTACGAGAGGGTGGATTTGTCAGAGGGGATTGTGAAAGAGTGACTGGAGGAAGGTGCATGGACACAAGGGTGTATAGAAACGAGTGAATATAATGAGTGCTATAGACAGTGGGAGGAACATAGAAAAAGGTCATGGTATCTGAAGGAAAACCGCTTGGAAAGAGAGAAGCGGGTTTCCTTGATAAGATCAGAAACGAGACGAAGGAAAAATAGAGAAAATCGATAGGCGAGGAAAACTTAAAATGCGTGTTCGGTAAGGACGGGAAGGATACGTGAAGGCAGAGGAGGTATGCAAAGGGAGTAGAGATGGATTTGGTGATTAAATGTAGAAGGGTGAGGGTGATTTAATGAGAAAAGACAGGGCTAAGGTGAGTATATATAATAACAGAGTTATTATAGAATATAGTTATGTAAGATGTTACCGGTCAGTTTACCTGAACGTCGTAACAAATGCGTAATTATCGTACGAATCGAAACACGTGTCAGGAAACTGATAATAAAATCATGGAACAAAACAAGTGTTTTACTCCACCCATTTTGAATATATGGTTCCATCTAGAAAGTAGCAGAAGAAGTATTGAATATATATTTTAATCTTTTTTAAGAGATTGCTCCTATTAATAATTACGCATTATTGAAACATTCCAAACGAGATAACTGGCAGCTGCCATGGCAGTACAATAGAACGGGCATTTTTCGACAAACGAAGAGTTATTACTTGCTCCAGGAATTTCGGTACTTAAGTGACTGGAACAGTGCAGCGATACCGAAGAGAACGGTATAAAAGCCATGCCCAGACCGACGCTCTTTAACAGTCGTGTAGCGTCAGCAGAGACGGTCAATCTAGTGGGCTCTGACGAGTCAAGCCGTGCTCTTCTAAATAACTTCTATATAACTGCTTTTTATGTCATATAATAATATATTCTTATAACGCCCATGTTTAATTTACACTTTTGCTTTGTTTCTTTTATTTTTCTTTGCTCTAGCTGGCCGGTGAACCATCCCTTGATGCGGCGTGGAGACTAGTAAATAAGTAGAAAAGGTGAAGTTCATGGACGGTGGAGAAGGTCAGACATGAGTTGCATGGCAGCAGAAAGTGTCCCGGATAAATGTGGGAGTATTGAATCTTAATAGAAACTAGGATGAAACTGCGATGGAGAAATTTAGGTGTGATTTTATTGAAATACTGAGATAATTGGACGTATGTTTCAGGATATGTGGATAAACAAAGAGGGTAGAAAGAGAAACGAGTAGATTGTGAAAGAGGGGTGGAAGATATTAAATGGGTGCACAGAAGTGGATTGAATTGGGAAGGTAAGAACATTGAAGTTAGATCAATGGAAGAGCTAGAGAATTGTAGTGGTATTGAAGGGAAAGTGAAGAGAAAAATGAGAATATGTATATTTGGTTTGATGGTCTTTCAAATGGAGAAGTGAGTAAGGCAATGAGAAAATGTATATGAAACGGAGCGGAGGGAAAATATGTGACGGTAGCTAGAATAATGTATACAGGGTGAGTTTTTTTCGATGTTCTCTATGGGGATCTCGGAAACTATAAGAGATAGAGAAACGGTTAAATGGGGAAAGAAGTGTAGATTTACGAGACGAATAAAATTCCACTTTCAAAGTTTTCAAAAAAGTCAAGGGTAACTAGATATTTTGAAAAAAGTAAAAAGTGTCAATGTTTTCAAATCAATATATCTCGGTTTTTATAACAGGTAGAAAAAAACTGTAAAGGACAAAGTTTTAGATAATTTTATGCAGATTAATAAAAAATAATCAGAAAATTTGTATCGCCATTATTTTCCGAGATATGACGCAAACTTACATTTTTTTAAATGGAAACCATAGTTGGCTGTGACCTCATTCAAAAGGAAATTTTTTTCTCTTTAATCCAATATGGCAGACGACATAGTTATTTCTAAAAATGAGTGAGTTATAGTCATTTAAAATTTTATTATAAATAAAAAATGGGTAGCCATGAAAAAGATGAAAGTAAAACAATTGCAGTTGTTTATAATATTAGCAATATTGTAATCATTAGTTTTACAGAGATAAATCCAAATGAAACAACAGCATAAAGTAATGCTGTAATTATCAATATATCAATGGGAGAGAAATTTTAATATTAAAAAATATAGTCAAAGAGTCCACTATTAATACTATTATGACATAAATTATATATTTTTTAATTGAATTTATGGCATTTTAACTATTCTCATGTAAATTGAATTAAATGTTTCAATAACAACTAGTTTATGATCCTCCACAGATTGATATGATTTTTCATATACTTTGTTTTTTACATAACCCAACAGAAAAAAAATTCTAAAACGCGCAGATCGGGAGATCTAGGTGGCCCTGGGATTGGTTTATTTCTTCTCACTTATGAGTTAGGAAAAACATCATTTAAATAATTTGTAAAGCCGACATATTATTAAGTGGAGCACCGTCATGTTGGAACCATTTTAATCTTGCTTGTAATGATAAATTTAAACAATCGAGCGTATCTTCAAATGTTTTCTGAAGAAATTGAAAGTAATCAGCTTTCAAAAATATATGGACCGAGAATTATTAATCCAAACACACCATGGATTAAACCCAAATTTAATTTGTAGTTTTCTCTGTGAAACTTCTCGTGGATTCTCTCGAGTTCATCTATGTTCATTGTGGCGATTAAAAATACCACAATTAGTGAATCGCGATTCATCTGTTCATAATATTTTTGTAAGAGACGTATTATCCTCTTGACAAATGGGTTTATACCACCTACAGAAGGCCATTTGATAATTAAAAAATTATTATACTTATGCCGGTTTTCCATTTTTATTTAACTTTGTAGAACTAATAATTACAATATTGCTATTATTATAAACAACTGCAATTGTTTTACTTTCATCTTTTTCATGGCTACCCATTTTTTATTTATAATAAAATTTAAAATGACTATAACTCACTTATTTTTAGAAATAACTATGTCGTATGTCATATTGGATTAAAGAGAAGAAAATTACCTTTTGAATGAGGCCATAGCCAACTATGGTTTCCATTTAAAAAAATGTAAGTTTGCATCATATCTCGGAAAATAATGTCGATAAAAAATTTCTGATTATTTTTTTTATTAATCTACATAAAATTATCTAAAACTTTGTCCTTTACAGTTTTTTTCTATCTGTTATAATAACCGAGATATATTGATTTGAAAAAATTGACACTTTATACTTTTTCAAAATATCTAGTTACCCTTGACTTTTTTGAAAACTTTGAAAGTGGAATTTTATTTGTCTCGTTAATCTACACTTCTTTCCCCATTTAACCGTTTCTCTATCTCTTATAGTTTCCGAGATCCCCATAGAGAACATCGAAAAAAACTCACCCTGTATAGTATACAGACTGACGAAAAACCTTTGGTGCTGTATCTCGCTTATTTTTTATCCGATTTTAATAAATAAAACATCAAATTAAACCATTTTTAAAAGACTTTAATAGAATCTGAACTGTTATTTTTTCTCGCACCCAGTTTTTGACAAAATACGATCAACATTTTTTTTTTAAATTGCACTGTATATATATTTTTATTGATTCGCAAGGAGATTTTTTTCTGAATATAAAAATGTAGACAAATTTATCCGTACATCAAACTTAAGTCGAGAAATTGAGGATTAAAAAAATAAATAAAAAGTCAAGTATCCATTGTAAACAATATACAGACCCTATTTTAAATGTCAAAAGTGACAGTGACAGCCATTGATACAATACTGCAACGATTTTTAATTATTTCATAATTAAAATGTTGCAATATTTCAAACACCGTACTAGAATTTTGTGCTTCTACAGAAATCGTTTTTCAGTTTTTGAAATCTTGCAACATTTTTATTATGAAATTATTAAAAATCATTGCAGTATTGTACCAATGATTGACACTGTCACTTTTGACATTTGGAATAGGCTCTGTATATTGTTTACTATGGGTATTTGATTTTTAGAGCGAAGTAGAATGTATGAAAAAGTGTGGGTATTGAAAAATGTAATGAGTGGATGGTTAATGCATGAAATAAACGTGGTGGTTTGGGTGAGAGAGAATTAGAAGAAGGTAGAAATTGACAAAAGGCCAGGATACAATGACATATTTAAAAGGTGACAAGTGTACGGAAGGTAGTGAAGGAACCAGCGTCAGGCAGGTGAGTAGAGAGGAAATGTTCCCCTTGGCAAGAGCTAGATGTGGGACAGAAGGGAGGTGGGAAGAAAAAGCTGAGTGGGAGAATGTTACAAAAGTGTGTGAAAGAATGTGTGAGGATTGGATGGAAAGAAAGAAACAAAAATGCGACTGAATTGATGAGATGGTAATGGTTCTGAGAATCAGTTATGATTAAATATGTAGTAATAGTCTTTCTTTTTATAGATGCAAACGTGTCCAATGATTTTTAATTTGTATTTTTTATTTATCTAGTCAGTCGATGGCTGATAATTTAAACAGTTTAATATGCAAAATTTTAAATATTAATTTAGTTCTTCTTTTAAAGATGGCCCACTATTGGAAGAATTGGCAGTATAAAATTATGAATTTAATCAGAATGATTCATATTATTTATCTACTCTTAAAATGATAACATTAATATTGACTTTCACTGTCATCTCAAATGTAGATTCATATTTTGTAACAAAAATTTACTTAGTTTTATCAAAATAATTTCTCCCTCTGTCCGGAAATATGGTATACATTTGAAAGAAAATCGTAGACAATTGGTGGTACGTCTTACTTTCATTACATTTATGAATTTTTTTATACTCTAATTATATTTGTTAAAACAAAATTTTTATTTTAAATATCATATTTCCGGACAGAGAGTAATAGTGAAGCAAGGAAGTATTCGATTTATACTAATAGAGAATATTTTTAATAATACTTATTCTATTCAAAATAGAGAAAACCAGCAATGCTTGTTAATAACAACAGTAATCAAAATTATTTTGCAAAAAGTCTACTCGACTCATTTTCTCTTCAATAAAATACTTTAAAATGTGATTGATAGTGAAAGCAATTACTTTGTGTTACATCTTAATATTAGAATCTTTAAAAGAAACTACACATTGTTGATATCACACAAAGGATTTATTTGTTGAAGCTAGAAACTATAGTCACAAATAATTCTTGTGTGTAATATCAACAAAAGGTAGTTCCTTTTAAAAGTCGTACTTTATAATAGTTAAATTTAATATTTCTCAACCTTGATAGTTCTAAATGCAATCAACAATTACTAACAAAAGGTTTTCTCTTATTTAGTAAAATTAATTTAATAAAAAAAAAAATCTTAGTATAACTTCTCTAATTACACTGTTTACTATAATTTTAGCTCGATAATAACTGTTAGTGATATTAACAAAAAAAATTATATCGAATTATCTTTTATACCGGGTGTTCGATAAAAAATAAATGCAACCATTTAAAAAATTAAATTTGTCCGTCATTTGTCAATGAAGTTAATTTTGAAAAAAATATATAATTAATGTCATTTCATAGTATTTAAACGGGAATTCAATTTATTTTTTAGTTGATTCAAATCAGTTAATAGATAACAAAGTTATGGCCTTGGGCTTTTTTTATCGAATACCCGGTATATTCAAAATTTAAAGTAAAAATGAAGGCATGATTGACTTTTTTCAAAAATTAAAAAAATGATGAGGAATATTGTACATATAAAATAAATCAATCATTAAACAATTATATAGTTTTATTTAGATCACCTACAAACACCGCACATTACAAATGTGGACATTTAACATGTAAAAACTAAAAATAATAATAGTGTATAAAGTATATAATAAAATCACTGGGACCGGTATCAAAAATTGAACCAAACTTGGACTGTAGTTTCCGTTAATATTTTATCAGTCGAGAATTGATTGACTATGTTTAGCACCTCTTTACCCCAACTACAAAAAGAGTTCAAAAGAAGCATCCGAATTCTCAACCTATAAAAAAAAACTTAAAACAAAAAAAAAAAAAGATTATGCAGCACGCAAATATTATCACAAGCATTAATTAAAATTACAAATCCATCATTTATAAAGCTATTGTACTTTCCTATGAACTATTCACCGAGTTATATCACTAAACAAACGTTATGTTTCAAGAGAAAAAATGAAATAAAGAAAACTGAAAATTCTAATATAAATGAAGTTTTCTGTTATTAACGGGAGAACTGTGTTATATTAAGTAGTTTTTATGCAATCGAGAAATACTATCACGTAAAACGGTGTAAAGTTACATATCAAATTCGAAAATGTTGTTATCCTCCTTTTTATCTTCCTTCTCCTCCGTAGTCTTTGGTTCTCTCTCCTTCTTCTCTTCGCTTTCCGACACCTCGCTCTCACTGCATCTTCTCTCCTGTGCCCGCTTTTTATTTCTCGCTTTTCTCTGGTTTTTCTTCTTCTGCCCAAGTATACTTGAATTTGATCTGAAATTTTCACATAATTAAATTGAGAACACAAAAATTGAAATTTTAGTAATTGTGT
This sequence comes from Ontholestes murinus, assembly GCA_963969525.1. Taxonomy (NCBI): domain Eukaryota; kingdom Metazoa; phylum Arthropoda; class Insecta; order Coleoptera; family Staphylinidae; genus Ontholestes; species Ontholestes murinus. Next base: position 93,634,962 of record OZ018387.1, read on the forward strand.
AACAAAATGCATGTAAATTAATTACATGTTAATGATGAATATGATACTTTCGTCTTTGTTTGCATTCGTGTAAGATAAATTGATGTTATCTGTTGTTAATATTTAATGCTTAATCTAATGTCAATGTTTAATCACTTTTATAAGCAAATTGTTATATAACATATGTACATATGTTGATAAACTATGGTCTTAAGATTATTACACAAAATTTTATTGATAATTTTAAAAATGTTATAATATTATCAAAATGTACATATATATATATACACGTTGTCCCCTGAAATTTTGAATACGGGCATTTAAATGCATTACTCGTTACTTAGTTACCACGATCGTGACGTATTTTAATGGACTGACCAACGGGAAATAATCAGCAATTTCTAATTTGTAATCAAATTGGGAATTAAAATGAAACATATTTACACAATTCTGACGTAATGAATAACAAATCTCTAGAATGTTCATCTTATTCAATGTTCGAAAACATTTCTTTATTGAGCCAAACAATATCCCAGACGATCATAAAATTCCTGTTAACATTTTGAAGCTATGTAAGTCAAATTGACATGCATATTGCAGCAACAACCATGACAACCAATAATAATAATCGAGATACAATACACATTACATTACTCATATTCAAAATTTCAGGGGACAACGTGTATATATATATATGCAAAACTTTTTTTTTTCAGGTAAGTGTTTCTTTTTAATTTACGTGGGTGTGCATGCGTCACATGTGTGTGTAATGCGAGCATATGTGTGTGTGTGTGTGTGTGTGTGTGAAAGAGAGAGAGAGAGAGAGAGAGTGAGTGCGTGCATGTGTTTTTATGTGCATGCGTGCATCTGTTTTTGAGTGTATGCATGCATGTGTATCTGTACATATGCATGTTTTTAGATGTGTGATTGTTTAAAACAAATTTTTAACTGTTTTTTTAAATTTTTAGTAGATCAGTTGTCAAATATCTGTTTTTTTTTTTGTTAAAGCATTCTTTTTTGTCAATATTTCAATTATTTTTAACCGTATTTAATTTAAATAAGTGTATTTAAATTAAATTTAACCTAATATGTTTCAGGATAGGATACCAAAAATGAATAATAAATGAAGAAGAAGAGTGGAATAGCAGAGAGAACGGACTAACGGAGAGGACAAGATTACAACAGAAATGATAAAAAGCATTGATGATAAGGGATTATATTTATTACATCAAATAATAAATAAAATGTGGAAGGAAGAGACAATACCAGAAGATCTAAAAGTTGCGCTTATAGTACTGCAATAATTCTTAATAAGAACAATAACAAAAATATATGAAATAACTCTCAAGACAAAATTAAGGCAAATAGTAGAAATGGAGCCAAGTGAAGCACAGAGTGGATATAGAAAGGGAAAAAGTTAATTGTTAAATAAAGGGAGAATATTGTGTGTTCAAGGATTTGGAAAAAGCATTTGATGGGTAGAAGTTTAAAGAATACTGGAAAAATTGATACAATCCATCAAGAGTGTGTACACAAAAAATAAAGTAATAAAAAATAATAAGGCATCAGAAAGCTATCAGACAAACATAGGACTAAGAGAAGGAGGAGGTTTAAGCCCATTTCTGTTTATTATATGTATTTATGGATGAAATAATAAGGGAAGCAGAAAAATCAAAGAAACCTCTCATATTGGGATACAGACCGATGGAGGTGGTACAAATAAAGACATGTGCATTTGCAGATGACAGTGTTGTATTAGCAACTAGTTAGAAAGACTTACAAGACGGATTAAGAATATGGAATGAAACATTAAATGGAAAAGGAATGAAAATGAATAAAGAAAAGACGATAGTAATGGCTATAACAAAGGATGAAGAAAAATTGCATATAGAAATAGATGGAGTAAAGATAGAACAAACAAAAGATTTTAAGTATTTAGGTGAGAATTTTAAAGGAAAAGGCGGAAACGAAAGGGACCTAAACAATAGAATAAGTATGTAATAAAATAGGGGAAACTATAATAGGAAAAAAGAAGTCTCAAACGAAACAAAGATAAGAGTGTACAAAACAATATTTAGACCAGTATTAACTTATGGTAGTGAGACATGGACCCTAAACAGGAGAAAGAAAAGGAGAATTGGAGCAATGGAAATGAAATACCTTAGAAAAATCAAAGAAGTAACCAAACTAGATAGAATTAAATAAAACACTTTTCACTTTGTTTTATTACAATAATTATTTATTGACTCTGACTACAGTTTCGATCATAAACTGATCACACTTTATGTTTGATCACTATCAAACTATAGTCACAGTCAATAAATAATTATTGTGATAAAACAAAGTGAAAAGTGTTTTATTTAATTTTAATTAAAATGTACCACCAAGTAAACGCCGACAACATTCAAAAACTAGATAGGATGAGAAATGAAGACATAAGAGCAGATCTAAAGATAGAATCAATCGAAAAGAGACAATTAGGATGATGGGGACGCATGCTGAGGCTACGATACAACCCAACTGTTGAGAAGGTATGGGAAGAACGAGTCCAGGGAAAAACAAAAGAGGCAGGCCAAAAAATACATGGAACAAAGCGGTGAAGCTGTATCTAGAGGTAAGACATAAAAAATGAATAGAAGGTGGAAGAATAGCGAAAGATCGAAAAAGTTGGAATAAGTTTATAGAAGATAAATAGAGGGAAGAAAAACCCTACACTCTTAACAGGTAGAAAGGTATATGATTATATATATTCTTTTTATTTTCCAGCTGTTTTTGTTTCAATAGTTTCAAATAATTTTGATTTCATTGATTTCATTCATTGATAATTTCATTTTTTTGTTCAATTTTAATAGCTTTTAATAAGCAAACAATAAACTTTTTTAATTTAAAACTATTTCTTCTTTCTTGGCAAATATTGTTATAATTTAACAAAAAAATTAATTGTTTAAAGTATATTTTAACTTTAAATGTACTAAAAGCAACTGTAAAGTGTTTTTATTAAACATTTCAATTGTCAAAAGCAATTTTTAAGTATTTTTTGTTAAAGTTTTCTACTGTCATTTTTTTGCAGAAAACCTCTGTTGATGCTTAAGTAATTGAAGGGTGGGAGAGTGGACACCCACCCACCCTACATATACATTTTAATTTTAATTGCAACACTGTTTTAAATTAATTGAAAAATGATTTATTATATAATTTTTTGTTTGAATTTTTAAAAATTGTAAACACTGTGTAAGACTTAAGTTAAAATAATTATGTAGGGTTGGTGGGTATCTATCCCACCATCCAATTACCAAAAAATCAACTAAGATTTTCTAAAATATTCTTGATCTATATTATTTGTTTATTTTTTTGCAGTTATTCTGTTGAAAGAAACCTTTGTTAATATACAAGTAATTAGAGGATAGATTATAGTCTACACACCCTCCATATTTATTTAAATTTTAGTTACATATAGTGTTTACGATTTAAAAAAGTGCAAACTGTTGAGAATACTGAATAATTATTTAATTAATAGAAAACAGGATTTTAATTGAAGTTAAAACATGTATGTAGGGTGGGTGGGTGTCCACTATCTCACACTCCAATTACTAAATCTACAAAGTTTTTTTTTTTATAAAACGTGCTAGATATAAAAATAATTTAACACATAAAATTTTATCATTTTGTCCAGTTTCTCTAATAAACACTGTGTTAATGTTTAAGTAATTTAAGGATGGGATAATGGCCACCCACCCTACATATACTTTTGAACTTTAATTAAAACTTTTTGTTAAATTTGATTCTCGTTTATCACTTGGTGAAACATTTTTAATATTATTTAGGGTAAAAAAAATGTGAAACCAACCAAGTGCCTTTCTATAAACAACACTTAATATTTAAATAAAACACTGATATTAATCATTTAAAAATTATTCAGTTTTGTTTGCAGTTTAAATGTTTAAATACAGTAGTGTGGGTGGGTGGTCCCTGTCCCACTTTCCAATTACTAAAACATTAACTAAGATTGACAATGTGTTTGATACAGGGTGACTGACGAAAAACCTTTGGTGCTGTATCTCCCTTATTTTTTATCCGATTTTAATAAATAAAACATCAAATTAAACCAGTTTTAAAAGACTTTAATAGGATCTGAACTGTTATTTTTTCTCGCGCCGAGTTTTTGACAAAATACGATCAACATTTTTTTTTTAATTGCACTGTAAATATATTTTTATTAATTAATAAATTTATCCATACATCAAACTTAAGTCGAGAAATTGAGGATTAAAAAAATAAATAAAAAGTCAAGTATCCATTGTAAACAATATACAGACCCTATTTTAAATGTCAAAAGTGACAGTGACAGCCATTGATACAATACTGCAACGATTTTTAATTATTTCATAATTAAAATGTTGCAATATTTCAAACACTGTACTAGCATTTTGTGCTTCTACAGAAATCGTTTTTCAGTTTTTGAAATCTTACAACATTTTTATTATGAAATTATTAAAAATCATTGCAGTATTGTACCAATGACTGACACTGTCACTTTTGACATTTGGAATAGGCTCTGTATATTGTTTACTATGGGTATTTGATTTTTAATTATTTTTTTTTAATCCTCAATTTCTCGACTTTGGTTTGATGAATGGATAAAATCGTTTACAAATTTAGATTCAGAAAAAAATCTCCTTGCGGATCAGTACAAAATATATATACAGTGCAATTTGAAAAAAAAAGTCGATCGTCTTTTGTCAAACCTGGATGCAAGAAAAAATATCAGTACAGTTCATATTAAAGTCTTTTAAAAATCATTTAATTTGATGTTTTATTTATTCAAATCGGATCAAAAATAAGTGAGATACAGCACCAAAGGTTTTTCGTTAGTCACCCTGTATAAACAACCCTTAATATTTAAATAAAACACAGTTATTAATCAATTAAAAATTATTCACAGTTTTGTTTGCAGTTTAAATGTTTCTAAATTGTAAACACTGTTTGTAACTAAAGTTTAAAAACATCAACTAAGATTGACAATAATGTGTTTGATATATAATTAATTATTCACACTATAATTTTTCATAATTTTGTACAGTTTTCATGAAGAACCCCTTAACTAATGTTCAAGTAATTGGAGGGTGGGTTCGAGGCTACTTACCCACCCTAATATATTTATGTAAAATTTAGTTACGAACAAAGGGCAAAGGCAGAGATGAGGAGAGTGAGACAAATACAAGGAAGGAAACGGCGAAGAGGGAAAAGTATGGGAAGCAAAGAAAAAGTACTAAAAGATGTGTGAAGAGAAGGGTGATAGAAAAAAAGGTAGAAGAATTAAAATCATGTAAGAACGAGGCAGAGGAGGATACTAAAGAGGGGGTAAGGGGCAAAGCAAACGGGGATAGAGATAAAAGAGTGGGTGGATAAATGCAGAAGAGAAAGTGGAGCTAGCGGGCGAAGGAGTAAGGTAGGAAGTGGCAGAATTCTCGGAGAAGGAGGTGGAGAGAGCCTTTGAGGAACTAAAAAAAGGAAAAGCGGCGGGACCGGACGGACTAAAAGCGGAAATGTGGAGAGAAATAGGAAGGGAAGGAATGGATAGGTTTGGAACTCTCATGAAACAAATCTGGAAAGGGGGAGGAGAATATCCCGGATTCATAGAAGGTGGGGGCGTTGTGCCCGGTCCACAATGGCGGTGATATTAACGAAATAGATAATTACCGAGGAATAACAATAACATAGAATGCAACTTAGCGATATTGTTAGTTAAGAGGAAGCTCGAGGAGGAAACGGAGGAGAAAAAACTTATTGACGAAACGCAGGGAGGGTTTAGGAAAGGAAGGGGAACAAGTGACCAGTTATTTACCTTGGCCAGGTCAGTGGAACGAGTGTTGGAAGATAAAGGGAGTATGTTTGCGGTGTTTTTGGATCTAAAAGCGGCGTATGATACGGTATCGAGAAAATGGATGTTAGAACACTGAGAAAAGGGGAGGTGAGTGGAGGTATGGTTGAGTTCATAAGGAGAATGTATGAGCAAACGTGGTGTGTTACGAAGGTGGGAGGGACGTGCGCGGAAAGGTTTAGGACGTGGAAGAGTCTAAAGCAGGGTTGCCCGTTGAGCCCGGTGCTCTTCAATTTGTACGTAGGAGATTTGGAAGAGGTTCTAAGAAAAGGACAGGATGGTGGGATGTTAATAGGGAAGAGAAAGGTATGGACACTAGGGTACTCGGACGACATGCTCCTAATGGCGAGACAATGGGAAGGAATTAAAGCATGCTAAAGAGAGTGGAAGGGTATATGGACAGAGGAGGTTTGCAAGTGAATGTTAAGAAAACGAAATGGATGAGATTTAGGAATAAGGGAAGATATGGAAGGATAAAAGCATTAGAGTGGAAGCGTGAAACGATAGAGAGAGTGAAAGTGTTTAAATATTTGGGCTTTATGACAGGATATGAAGAACATGCAAGGTGGGTGCACGGAAAGGCAAGAAAGGCGTGGGGCGTGGTGAGGGAGAAATGGGGAGGTTGGTTTAAAGGAAATGTGAGTGTGACGTGTGGTTTGTGGGATGCGTCAGGAAGCAAGAAAGGGTTGAGAGTGAGCAGCGGTGGTTCCTGAGGCAGATGTTAGGGGTGGAGAAGTCGGCCCTGGGTTACATACTGCTTCAGGAAACGAATAGAGAAAGTGTGTGGTGTGAGGCGATAAAGAGAGTGGCTGGGTATGATATGAGAGTAAGTGGCCTGGAGGAGGGATGGCTAGTGAAGGAGGTATGGAGGGAAAGGATGAATGCAAGTCAGGGCAGATGGAGGATAGCGAGGAAGGGGATGTATGAAAGAGTGGGCTTGTCTGAGGTAATTGCAAGGGAATGGTTGAAGAAAGGGGTAAATATGGTAGGATGGGTGCACGAGAAAGTGAAAGAGGTGGAGAGACAGGAGAGGCAGAATCAGATAAGAAACAGTGAGTACAATGAGGGGTATGAGAGGTGACAGGTGCATGGGAGCAGACCAAGATATCTGAGGGCAGAGGAGAAAATGATCATGGCGAGAGGGAGATGCGGGTCGGACGAGAGAGAAAGAAAGAGATGGATGGGTGACGGTTATGGGGAAAGTGTGTTATGCAAGGAAGGGAAGGATACATGGGTGCACTTGGCGGAGGAATGTAAGGGAGTAAATGTGGGATGGGTGGAAGGATGTAGAAAGGTAGTGGAATGGATGAGAGATGATGGGGCCAGGGTAAGGGGGGGAGGGAAAAGGAGAAGAGAAGGGAAGACGAATGACGTGTAGAGGGAAGAAAAGAAGGGTGTACTATGATTTATTGTATTGAAAAGGAATGTTAAGTTTTAAGTTGAGTTTATGTGCCAATAAAGGTCCTTTTTTTTAGTTACGAACTGTAAACATTGTTCGTAACTAAAAAAAGGACCTTTATTGGCATATAAACTCAACTTAAAACTTAACATTCCATTTAGAAAAATGCACACAGCAAACGAAACTGAATAATTATCGTCGTAATAGAAGTTAAAATATATATGTAGGGTGGGTGGGTGTCCACTCTATCACTCTTCAATTACTGAAGCATCTAACAAAGTTTTTTACAAAATGTGCTTGCACAAAATAATTATTCACACTAAAAATTTCGTAATTTTTTGCAGTTTTTCTTCAAGAAAACCTCTGTTGATGTTTAAGTAGTTGGAGGGTGGAATGGTGGCCGCCTACCCACCCTACATATACATTTAAATTTTAATTGCAACACTGTTTTAAATTAATTGAAAAATTATTCACATTTTAATTTAATTAATTGTAATTACTTCAATTTTATTATTTATTATCTACTATATTTAATTTTATCTCATTTATTTTTACTTTAATCCCTTTAAATATATAGATTTTAACAATTTTATCGTTTTATACTACTTAGTACTGTTATATTTTAAATTTTAATTCGTTTTATTCTATTATTTTAATTTTACTATTTATTATCTATTGTAATTAATCTAATTTTATTTATTGTTTTACTATTATATCTATTTCTGTAATGTTTTAAGACCCTGTTCATTTTGATCCACAGTGCGGCACTGAATTTGTTCAACGTTTCTATTTTTTTAGATCCTATTCTTTAACTCATTAAACCACCGTGGACAAATAATCTCATATGTAATAAATATTTATTGTATACGTTTTCACACCATATTAATATATTTTTTCTCTGTAAAAAGGAGTTTCCGTAAATAAATAAATAAATTTTTGTTAGCAGTTTGCATTTTTTTTAAATTGTAAACACTGTTCATAAGTTCAGTTAATATAAATATGTGGATGGGTGTTCAAGTTCTGTTTTTGTTAAAAATTTCAAACAAATTTTAAAACGGTTTTCAAGTTTTCATCAGTTTTTTTTCTTTAAAAATCAATTAATTAATGCAATTTCAAATATTTAACATTTTTTCTTCAAAAATAAATTCAAAACAAACTTGAAATTGTTTCTATAATTTTTCTCTCTCCTTTTTTATTAGCAATTTACAATTACTTTTTTCGTCAAATATTTTAATTATTTTAATTCGGGAGGCAAAAAAGAAATATAACAAGGTTTGTGAGAAGAGGATAGCCCCGGTGGTGACGGAGAGAAAGATGAAGGAGTTAAGGAAGTGTGCAATCGAAGTGGATATGTGGAGGGTAAAGGAGGAAGGAAGCAGGCGGAGGTGACCCTGGAAGAATGGGCGGAGAAGTGCAGAAGAGGGAGCGGAACATCGTTTGGAGTAGGAGTAAGAGGAGGAAGCGGAATGACAGAGGACTTCACAGAGGAGGAGGAGATGGAGAAAGCGTTCGAGCAGGTGGTGTTTAACGGAAAAGAAGCAGGACCGGATGGCCTGAAGGCGGAGATATGAAAGGAGATTGGAGAAAAGGGGAAAAGAACATTTGGGAAGATATTAAACCAAACATGGAGGGGGAGAAAGATATACCATGGTTGTGGAAGATGGGGGCTATATGCCCTATCATAATGGTGAAATAGAGGATATACAGGGTGACTGACGAAAAACCTTTGGTGCTGTATCTCGCTTATTTTTGATCCGATTTGAATAAATAAAACATCAAATTAAATGATTTTTAAAAGACTTTAATATGAACTGTACTGATATTTTTTCTTGCATCCAGTTTTTGACAAAAGACAATCAACTTTTTTTTTAAATTGCACTGTATATATATTTTGTACTGATCCGCAAGGAGATTTTTTTCTGAATCTAAATTTGTAAATGATTTTATCCATTCATCAAACCAAAGTCGAGAAATTGAGGATTAAAAAAAAATTAAAAATCAAATACCCATAGTAAACAATATAAAGAGCCTATTTTAAATGTCAAAAGTGACAGTGTCAGTCATTGGTACAATACTGCAATGATTTTTAATAATTTCATAATAAAAATGTTGCAAGATTTCAAAAACTGAAAAACGATTTCTGTAGAAGCACAAAATTCTAGTACAGTGTTTGAAATATTGCAACATTTTAATTATGAAATAATTAAAAATCGTTGCAGTATTGTATCAATGGCTGTCACTGTCACTTTTGACATTTAAAATAGGGTCTGTATATTGTTTACAATGGATATTTGACTTTTTATTTATTTCTTTAATCCTCAATTTCTCGACTTAAGTTTGATGTATGGATAAATTTGTCTACAATTTTATATTCAGAAAAAAAATCTCCTTGCGAATCAATAAAAATATATATACAGTGCAATTTAAAAAAAAATGTTGATCGTATTTTGTCAAAAACTGGGTGCGAGAAAAAATAACAGTTCAGATCATGTTAAAGTCTTTTAAAAATGGTTTAATTTGATGTTTTATTTATTAAAATCGGATAAAAAAATAAGCGAGATACAGCACCAAAGGTTTTTCGTCAGTCACCCTGAATACTATAGTAACGGTGACGAACGGGGGTTAGAAAATAGGGATGACGGTAGTAAAAATCAGGTTGGGGAAGGAAGTGGATGAGAAGGAGCTGGTGCCAGAAACGCATGGTGGGTTCAGGAAGGGAAGAGGAACGAGGGATCAGATATTTACTCTGGCCAGGATGGTAAAGAGAATAATGGAACAGAGAAGAAGTATGTGTGCTGCGTTTCTGGATTTGAAAGAGGCGCATGATTCGGTACCGAAGGAAAGATGGAATGTTTGAAGAGAAGAGGTGTGAGTGAGGGGATGCTTAAGTTTGTGAGAAGGGTATATGAGGAAACATGGTGTGTAGCAAAGGTGGGAGGAAGGGTATCGGAGAGATTTAGGACGTGGATGAGAGTGAGACAGGGCTGCCCGCTGAGTCCTATGCTGTTTAATTTGTATACAAGTGAACTGGAGGGGGTGTTGAGGAGAGGACAAGCGGGCGGCGTAGTGATTGAGAGTAAGAAAGTATAAATGTTGAAAGAGATGATGATAGAGAGAGTGGAAAGGTACATAAACATGAGAGATTTACGGTTGAACGTGGGGTAAACGAAGGGGATGAGGTGTAGGAATAAAGGAAGGGAAGGAAGAGGGAAATGTGCAAGTAATTTTGAGGGTGCGAGTGTTCAAATATCTGGGATACATTTTTAAGTGTACGGGGAATATGAGGAGCACATGAGATGGGTACAAGGGAGGCGAGAGAGGGAAAGATTGGAACGATGGTTGAAAAGCAATGTAAGAGTGATGTGCGGATTGTGGGATGCATGCGTAAAGTTGATTTTGATGTATGGAGTTGAGGTGTGGGGGACAAAGAGATATAAGTGTGTGGAGTGTGAAAGAGGTGATTTATGAGGCAAGTGTAAGGGGTGGAGAGATCGACACCTGAATAAAAATTGTTGCAGAAATTGAATAGGGAGAATTTAGAGAGTGGGGCGTTAAAGAGGGTGGTGGGGTATAAGATGTGAGCTGGAAAAGAGGAGTATTGTGAAGAAGGTGTGGGAGAGATGCAGGAGTAGGTAGATAAACGAAAGTGTAGGGTTGACAAATGAAGTGATAAATGAATAGCTTGTGGTGGACTGAGTGTATGAGAAGGAGAAAGAAGTGGAGAGACAGGAAATGAAGGGGCGTATAGAGAGAAGCGAGTACAATGAGGGATGTGGGAGATGGCAAGTGCATGGAAGAAGGCCGAGGCATCTAGAGGCGAGCGGAATGGGAAGAGAGGAGAAGGTGACGATGCCGAGGGCGAGGTGTAAGTCGGACGAAAGAGGGAAAAAGAGATGGTTGGGGAGATTTACGGGGAGTGCATGTTGGGTAAAAATGGGAGGAAGGATACATGGAAACATTGGCGGAAGAGTGCGAGTGGGTGAGGGAGGAGTGGATGGAAGGATGCAGGAGTGTGATGCAGTGGATGAGTGAGGATGGGGCCGGGGTAAAGTTACTGAGGGCACTGGAGTGGGAGAGAGGTAAGAGGAGAGTGAAGTAATATAATAATGATTTGATTTTTAATGAATAATTCTTTATGATGAATTTATAATAAAAATATAGTTTATAACTTGTTAAAAATTTATAGTATACAGGGTGACTGACGAAAAACCTTTGGTGCTGTATCTTGCTTATTTTTGATCCGATTTTTATAAATAAAACATCAAATTAAATCATTTTTAAAGGACTTTAATATGAACTGAACGGATATTTTTTCTTGTATCCTGTTTTTGACAAATGACGATCAACATTTTTTTTTTTTAATTGCACTGTATATATATTTTTATTGATTCGCAAGGAGATTTTTTTTTGAATATAAAATTGTAGACAAATTTAGCCATACATCAAACTTAAGTCGAGAAATTGAGGATTAAAAAAATAAATAAAAAGTCAAGTATCCATTGTAAACAATATACAGACCCTATTTTAAGTGTCAAAAGTGACAGTGACAGCCATTGATACAATACTGCAACGATTTTTAATTATTTCATAATTAAAATGTTGCAATATTTCAAACACTGTACTAGAATTTTGTGCTTCTACAGAAATCGTTTTTCAGTTTTTGAAATCTTGCAACATTTTTATTATGAAATTATTAAAAATCATTGCAGTATTGTACCAATGACTGACACTGTCACTTTTGACATTTGGAATAGGCTCTGTATATTGTTTACTATTGGTATTTGATTTTTAATTTTTTTTTAATCCTCAATTTCTCGACTTTGGTTTGATGAATGGATAAAATCGTTTACAAATTAGATTAGATTCAGAAAAAAATCTCCTTGCGGATCAGTACAAAATATATATACAGTGCAATTTGAAAAAAAAAGTTGATCGTCTTTTGTCAAAAACTGGATGCAAGAAAAAATATCAGTACAGTTCATATTAAAGTCTTTTAAAAATCATTTAATTTGATGTTTTATTTATTCAAATCGGATCAAAAATAAGCGAGTTACAGCACCAAAGGTTTTTCGTCAGTCACCCTGTATATGCAGTACCTTCTTTTTTAGTTACATATGAATTGTATTAAATATTCCAAATAAAGATTATGTTCTGTTATAACCTTTGGAAACGATCTGCAAAGATCAGGAAACTTAAAATATTATACTGGATTGATGAGATTGTTACTTGTTGAAATCACTTAATAAAATACTGACACAGTATATGGTTTTAAAAACGTTTTTATTATTCTACAACAATGTTTCGCACAGTGGTGAAAATTTTTTGATCTGTGTGGTGAAACATTGTTGTAGAATAATAGAAACGTTTTTGAAATCATATATTATCTGTCAGTATTATATTATTAACTCAAAATATTATCATGGAACAGAACACATATTGTTTCAATACCACTATTTAGTGTGTAATACAACACATATAATATGTTACTGACAATATTTACACTATTTAAATAAAGTAAAACTAACTTTGTTAATATCACACTATTTGTGTGATATTAACAAAGTGAGTTTTACTTTATTTAAATATTCAAGATGTATCACGAAGTGAACGCCTCAACCATTAATCATATTTACACTACTATAGTTTAAACCGTTTCAAGTCAGTTTCCAGAGTAAGTATGAAAACAACCCAAATGGGTTGAAATTATAGTAAGTAAGTATTTGATTAGATAGTTTAAGTTATTTTTTTCTCAGGACCTATGCAAAAAATAAAATGTATACATTTTTATGATTTTTATGGTGAATTATAAAAATAACAGAAATATCACTTCATATTAGTCGAAATACTGAGTATTATTATTATGAGCATTGCTGTTATAATATTATCTTAATACAATTGTACTACTTTTCTCACTTAATAAAGAGACTGTCTACATCTAAAATCCATTTCCATTGTGAAATGGTTGAAACAGTTCCAAGTAGGTCATGAAAACTGCAGGAGTACATTTAGTTCAGTAAAGCAGACACAAGTTTATGAAACACATTATGATCCGAAACCTTTCTTAGAGATGTTTTGCTCTATTTATTAAAAAAAAATATGTTGGTAATATAAGTGACATTCCATTAGAGGTTATGTTATACAGTAGAAAAATTCACTATGTTTTAACTACAAATAATTATTGTAAAAATATTATATAATGTGTAGACACAGTTATATTTTTATTTTTATAGTTGTATCTACACGTTGTATAATATTTTTGCAAATAAAAACACTTTGCAACTTTGTTTCTATAACACTATTTATTTTTTGTTGGCTATAGTTCGGCATCTCAATATGCCATTATTAAAACTTTTTAAATTTTAATACTGGCACGTTGAGATGGCGAAAATATAGTCAACAAAAAATAAACAGTGTTATACAAACAAAACTTAAACTTTAAGTTTTGATAATGGCACGATGAGATGCCGATACACTCTTCTCAGAACAATCAATACCAACAATACATGTTTTCTTGTATCTTGAATAAATTGGTTAGAAAACAAAGAAAACAATTAACTTTTTAATGCCACTTTTTGTATTATCACTAAGGTGCCATCTATAGTCTAAACGTTGTACTAAATCCCTGTGTGAATAGATAACCACCAAAAAATTGTTGGATAACCATCAACATAACAAGGATCTAGTGCAACGCTTAGACAATAGATGGCCTCTTTATAGCAGATCTTGATTAATAATTAAAACTTTTCCAATAGATTTATTGAAAAATGTTTTACTCAAATATATGAAAATTAAAAGTGGTCAAATTTTTATTGTCTACAGTTTTTTTAACTACCATTGATAATATTATTTTAAGATTTATCTAACAGAAATTTATACATTTTCATTGAATTTTAAATACTTAGTTTGGTAATGAATTGATACTACTCAAAAAAAAATTATTGTTTAATATTTAATTTAAAAAGTAATTACTTGTGTTATTGAAGAGAAGACAAATAATTGGAAATAAAACACTTTCATTGAGAAGGTTTTTAATTTTGAATACTGCGACAATTGTTTCACCATATAGTGGCTTAAACAGACAAATGATTAATGAATTAAAAAACATTTGTCATATAACACATTGATTAAACGGATGAGGGAATTTAATCAATCTGTTAAATTATAAATATTATTTTAAACTATACTATCACAATGATTTTGTATATACCATATTATGCACCTTATTACATAGAAAAATGGACTCAAATTTTGGATGTTTCTTATGGCCCGAAGGTAGCGTTAAAATATTATTTTCAATAAACTATCTCCAGAAATGTGGTACGTTTTATAGTACGAAAACTATGGCATGCCACTGAAGGTAAGTATGACGCAATTTATCTTAAGACAAGTGGGGAAATCACCAATTTACCTTACCTCTTTATCTAGGAACCGTGTTAGGCTTAGTAACATTAAAATACATTTGAATAAAACACGATAACTTTGTTTGTATAACTTCAAGTTATACAAATAAAGTTATCGTGTTTTATTCAATTTACAAAAATGTATAACAAAGTAGAAGCCTCCAACATATATAACATATTAAAATACATTTTTCTGAAAATATTCTTATAAATTTGTGGTGCGTCTTATAGTCCGGTGTATCTTATAATCTGAAAAATACTGCAAGTATCGATTGTAGATTTATGTAACTATTCATTATTTGGTGGTTTAATGTTGGTTTTATTGATTTTTTACCCATTTTAAAAGTGCAAATTTATGTGAGTCATGAAAATCTCTCGATGACGGATATGTACGTCAAACATTTAACTGGTTAAATGAAATATTGAGCCTCCTTTCTTGACCAAATTTATTCATAGCATATGTACATTTCAGTCACAATGTGTTCACGTTTAGCATTGAAAATGGTGACCGAAATGTACATTTGTTTTTAATAAATTTTGTGAAGAAAGGAGACTTAATATTTCATTTAACCAGTTAAATGTTTGACGTATATATCCGTCATCAAGCGATTTTCACGACTCACATAAATTTGCACTTTTAAAATGGAGCGACACAGTTAACTGGTTAATATAATACATTTTTTTAGTGTGTATAATTGTGGGATGTTAGTTTTTGTCTAATTAACTGTGTCGCTCCGTTTTAAAAGTGTGAATTTCTGTTTCTGCATGCGAAATTAGCATTTCAAAACGGAGAGACACAGTTAACTGGTTAATAGATAAATTACCTGCCTGATGAAGTTAAACAATTGTCGCAGTGTTTAACATTAAAAAAAACGAAAATTTATGTCTCATATATAATAGAATTTTATCAAGTAACAATCCAATATCCAAATAATTGTAGTAAAAAATATAGTGAATTTTTCAATTCACTGTATTCGTATTATAATTTTAACTAATAAATTGCTTACCTGAATAATTGTCTGGTAACGTTATCATTGAACCGCACCGTCTTCTTCAAACTGCTTGAGACCTCCCCGTCCTCGGGTATCACAGAGTCCATGCTGTTGTAGCAGTTCTCGAAGGAGGAGGCCCACATCAGGTCGTCTATACTCGACTCGGATATGCTGCGGCTGACGGAGCTCCTCGACGACGAAATCCTCTTCAGGATCCCCTTGCACTTGGACGGGCTGTAGCTGTAGCTCAGTTCGTCCCCGCTTGATTCGGAACAGGCACCCAGAATATCGATCGCTTGGGACGGTTCGTCTTTCAGCGCGACGGTATCAAGGACGACGTTGGCCTTTTGCTGCTCCTTCGCTTTCATGCATGTGCTCTCGATTTTCGGGGGCTTGTCTTCGTGCTGGACAGGTTTGTGCAATTCTTCAATTTGTTTCAAAGTTGTTCGTTCTTCGGTTAATCCGTACAGGTACGAGGTTATTTCCTTATCACAGGGCTTGTATGGTATTTGTACGATGATGTTGTTATCCCACGTTTCCACATTTATATTTTCAGTGTCCATAAAATGCTCTGGTAATCGAATGTATGCAGAATAGTATATAGGGAAAAAGCTAGTGCCGATGTTGGTGAATTTTAAATGGATGGACGTCGCTATATCATTAAAGATTTTTTCCACAGAATCCTCATTAACATTTTTCACATTTACAGTGAATGTTAAAAGATTATCGGTGTTTATACAGGATATTTCAGGTAGTACGTATTGTAGGTTAGGATCAAGGAAGCCGTTTTCTTCATGTATTATTTCAATTGAAGGGCGTTCTTGTGATGGTGTAGAAACTGGGGATCCGTGATCACTTTCTACACCACTGTCATCACGGTTTAAATCGGTAAGGGTGAATCCAGCGGATGATCGCTTTACCGGGAGAGTAATTATTAATTTTTTAAGGTCTTTATCGAATTTTGCATTACCACTATCATGATTTACCAAGTAAGGTAAAGTAATTGAGAGTTTGTACTTTGCTGGTTTTTCACTGGTTAATTGTACTGATTTTTCCGCAACGTCTAGAATTATATCACTGGCGGATTTTAGTAACGGTAGGTTGACTTCCACGACGAGTTCTTTGGGTATGGCGGCATTCATTTTGGCAGATTTATCATAACTAAAATCTTGCAACTCTAACTGGCTACGGTGTTTAATTATATATTTCGGGGTGGTGAAATTACCTTCCTTATCTTCCATTTTACGTGTGTATTTTTTTGTTTTCTTCGGCGTTTCTGGCTTGGGAATGTTTTCAAATAACTTATCTAGAATGGCTTGTTCCTCGGGTGATTTTTCCGGAATTTTCTCTCCGGTCGGTTTTCTGATAATTGTTGAATGTGGCATTCCTTTATATTGTAATTTGGGAAATTTTAAATTTTTCGTATCTAAGTGGACATCAAAATTAGCCTCGATTGCCTCTGTGGCAGTTTTATTCACCATGTTCCGGAAGGCAGTATTATTCCTGGCTAAATGCAATGTGTCTGGGTGGAAAACTACGTCGAAAACTTGGCATCTCACTCCTTTATTATCAATATCTTCACGTGGAGGTGATATGGAATGCGGGAGGGACCATTGGAGCCCCCTGGTTCCGTCTTGGTAAGTAGGTGTGGATGTCGGTTTCTTCACGTGCTCATTTGAACAAATATTTATGAAACCCTTTTTACAACCGTTGACACTGGTTTTAATGACATAACCGGCGACCGGGTTTATAAAAGTAACGTCCACCCCCCGTTCGCGTTCTAATTGCGCGATCTCACTTTCGTAGAGTTTCCGGTTTTCCGGATCCTGGATTTCCTCGACGTATTCCGTCAAGAGTTTACGGAATTCTTTATCTTTCAGCGCCGTCCCCAGACGGTCCACTTCTTCCCTGGTCAGCTCGATGTCCCGCAACGACTGAAACGAAGCCGCCATATCCCAGTCCTGTTATTATTATCAATCTAATTGAAATTACGGTGACGCAACTGCGGAAATAATAATAATAATAATAATAATAGCGATAACGTTGCGGCGTAGTAACGAAAATAAACAAGTTATGGGGACCCTCTCCGGTCTATTCACGTGGACAAATCAGCCGGTGCTCGGCGCACGCACTCGTCTAAAAACCGGCTGATTATTAGATAGACCGCTAAATTCGAAACGTGGGGGTACTACTATTTTTAACTTGGACGGAAAACCCGGATATAATAAAACGAGGCGCGCACAATATTTTTAATCTTCTAAATTCAACACCCACGGTCATTCACTAGTCAATAAACTGTTTTCTTTTACATAAGCACATCTGTTATAATGGTATTCCTCCAATGATTGTTGCGGTGAACTATTTCCACACTTTTTGTTTGGGTTGTTGGATCGATGGTCTGAAATACGAAATGTTTTTTTTTTAATTCAACGTTCAAGTTCATTACTGCATAAATGTTACGCTCAAACGCCGGAAACGTAGGTAACTTGTTTTGTAATAAGTAACTCAATGAATAATTCACTCAAGTATGACTTGTTAACGATTATAAAGTTAACGTATATCTTTATATAAATCCAAATATATTATAATTTTAGTTTATGTAATTTATTTATAAATCTAAGAGTAATTATTCTAGATTTATAAATAGTTTCAATTAATTAAGACCTTGATTTAATTGCATTTGGTTTCCAAGTTGGAAGTTCATGATCACTGATAAATTTATGCTGACGTTTTAAAAGATTTATTCTGCGGTAGATAATCATTGTATTATTTAGAAAAATTTGGTGATGTTGCTAGTAAACATATTTAACTGCCCTTTGTTAAATTTCAGCTGTTGTTTATTTATTTTTTTAATTTTCGTGCGGATATTTAACAAAATAGCTCTGAAATAATTTTAAGGTAAATGGTGATGAGGCCATCATAATACTTTCCCTATATTTTTCTCGATGAGGTTATTTAATAATTTGCTAAATTTTTACAATTACTTGTTATAAAATTTCATTTAGCTCCTATAATTTATTAGCAATAAGCAAAAAATGTCAACATTATTAAATTAGGAACTTAACAAAAAAAAAAAATATATTTCAAACAAACTTTTTGAGTTTTTCAATCCCTTTAACTTTTGTTTGAAAAGTTACGTCTTATTTTTCAAAATTTCTTAAATTTCAAAATTTGTTTGAATAAATCTATTAAATTTTGCAATAATGTTATGTTTATTTATGTTTTACAACTTTAAATCAAAACCCTCGCTTATGTTTTACTGATTGGAGGTTGGGTTAGAGGCCACCCACCCACCCTAGATATATATATTAACTTTAATTACTGATTGCCTCGCGGTTTGCAATTACTTAAATTATAAAATAAAAGAAAATTGACAAAGTATTTTTTTTTAAAGAGAATGGTTGCGACCGTCAGTACGTGGTAATCCATACGTACGCTGAATTATTTTTCAATCCAATCACTATGTTTTAACCACAAATTATTTGTGGTTAAAACATACTGATTTCTAAACGAATCTATTTTTAAAAAATTTTAGAGCTTCCAATAAAATCTTCACAATTTAGAAACCGGGTTGAATTAAAAAATCTTGAAACCTAGAGAAGAAATTAGTGGAAATTTCTTTAATTCTTAAAAAAAGTAAGTCTAAATTTTAGAAAAAAAAATTCTAAAAAATCTAGGGCATCAAAAAAAGAGAAATTTCCTGAACCCTCAAGAATATATTTCTACAAACAAATTTTCTAAAAAGTTCTAGAGCCTCCAAAAAAAATCTTTGCAATTTAGAAAATAAGAAGATAACCTTGAAATCTGGAGGAGACATTTCTGGAAATTTCCTGAACCCTTGGAAAAAAAGTTTAGATTTCTAAATGAAAATTTTCTAAAAATTCTATAGCATCCTAGAAATTTAGAAGACCAGTTGAAAATATATCTTGAAATAGGGAAGGGAAATTACTGAAAATTCCTTAAACTTTTTCGAAAATAAGAAAAGGTTCCTAGGGGAAAATTTTCTAAAATATTCTAGACCCTCCAAGAAAAATTCCACAATTTAGAACTTTCTAAATAATTTTATAGCCTCTAGTTGAAGCAAAATGTTGAATTCTAGAGAAGCAATTACTGAAATTTACTTGAATTATCGAAAAGAAGACGAATTAAAAAACATTTAGAGCAATTATAAAAATAAATAAATTTATAAGAAAAAATCTTCGCAATTTATAAGAAAAGGTGAAAAAAAAATAATTGGGGGAAGAAGTTATTGACCGTTTTCTAAACACTAAACTTTTATAAAAAAAATTCTAGAAAATCCTAATGCCTCAAAGAAAATCTTTACAAAAAGACGACTTAAAAAAAATCTTGAACTCTGAAGAATAAATTGCTAGAAATTTCCTGAACCCTTGAGAAAATAATCTAGATTTCCAGAAGGAAATTCTAAAAATTCTAGAGCCCCAAACAAATTACTAGAAATTTCCTGAACTCTCTAAAAAAGTCTAGATTTTTAAAAACAACTTTTCTAAAGAAGCCTTCATTTAAATCTTCGCAATTTACTGGAAATTCAAACTCTTGTTATGTTTCATTTCCGAAACACGTGTAAATTATCTGAAAATAAAGAAATGGAACATAACAAGAGTTTTACTTCACCCAATTTAAAAATTTAGTTCCATCAAGTATCGATTATATTACTGTAAATTTCCTAAATTCTACAAAAAATCAACATTTCTAGAAAAAAATTCTAAAAACTTCGCAATTTAAAAGACAGCTGGAAAAAAACAATCTTGATATCTAGAGGAGAAATAACTGAAAAGAGTCTAGATTTCTAGGAACAAAATTTATAGAAAAATCTATAGCCTCCAAATCTGAATAAGAGTTACTGGAAATTTCTGAAAAAAAAAAGTATAAAGTTCTGTAAAAGACTTGTTTTTAATAAATAGAAAAAACACGAAAATATTTTCGTAAAATCTACAACAAATGAGTCTTATTAAGACTACAAGAACAAATCACTTTTGAAGTCTTAATAAGACTCATTTGTTGTAGATTTTACGAAAATATTTTCGTGTTTTTTCTATTTATTAGTGAATTTTCTACAACGTAAAGGACTTATATATTTTATTACTTGTTTTTAAATTTTTGAGCCCTGAAATTACTGGAAACAGCCTCAAAGAAAATTCTATAAATATTGAAACGACCTTTGCTAAAAATTCTGGAAATATGAAGAAGAAATTACTGTAAACTTATTTAAATAATTTATTTATATATTTTTAACCAACAGGAAAGGATGCCATTTACAGAGTAAAATTCGCATTAAAACTTAAATTAATAATTAAAATACAATAACAAAAATACAAATAATAAATGATACACATTAATACATGAACATAAATTATAATTACTTAACAAAATCTTTCTAGACAAGCAACAACAGATGATTTAAAAGCAGTAAAAGATGAAGAATATAAATCAATAAAGGGATTAAACTGATTGTATAGATTTAGAAGAAAATTTCCTAATAAATTCTAAAGTTAAACAATATCTAGAGAGAACTTCTTGAATAATCTAGAACTGTCGAATAAAATATTTGCTAAAAATTCTGGAAATATCTATTTATTTATTAGATAAGAAAAAGAAAATACTGTTCACTTCTAGAATCATCAAAAAAAGTTTTATAAATCTAAAATTAAATCTTGTGAAAAATTCTAGAAACCTCAATGTAAAAAAACTAAAAGTATGGCTCATCTGAGAGAATTATAGAAATTTTCTAATAGAAAAAGTTGAACAAAATATTGTATAGGAACCACGAAGTAATTTCTATAAATAAATATAAACAATGATATTCTGAAAAATTTTGAAACTCTTGAATAAAATTTGTGCTAAACTAGTAAAAATTTCCAGACTTCTCGATGAAAATTCTTTGGAAACGAAGTTGTAATAAATAGTAAATGTATGGAGGACCAATTACTGAAATTTTAAATCTTTAAAGAAAAATCTAAATAATTTTCTGAAAAGTTATTTTTTTTTCAAAAATTAAGAACTTTACGAGAAACGTGTCTTTATAAAACTTTTCAGTTCTTCATTCTTTGTTTGAAAAGTTATGTTTCAAATTTAGAAAAATATCGAAAATAGTTAAAAATAAACGCCTCGAGTAAACATCCACTTCCGGTTTATAATTGTTTACCAAATGCTTTTCAGTTCTAGTTTTTAATGATAAAACCTTAAATTTAAAGTTTCATTTCAAACCGATCATTCGTTCTTGAGATACAGCGCCCAGTTTTTTTTTAAACGTCAACAACTTCAAATAATCTTTAAATTTTTATAAAAATTGTAAACATTTCAAAACCTAACGAAAATTTCTATAAGTAAAATTACTGAAAAATTCCAGAAATTTATAAAAAAACTGCTTCATAATTTCACATCTTATAAAACATTTCTTGATATCTTGGACATAAAATAAGTGGATATTTCTAGAACTCTTGAAACCTGAAAATGTTTACGTAATAAATTCTTGATAAGTAAAATTTTTGAATCCTCAAGGAGAGTTTTTACAATTTGGAGTAAAAAACTTTGAATAAAAATTATAAACGTTCTGGGAGTTTTTGACAAATTTTCTGGGAATCTGGACTTCAAATTACACTAAAATTCTAGAGCCCTCTAAGAAAATCGTGGCCAATCCTGATAAGATTTTTTGTAGGATCTGCCAATATTTCTTAAAACGAGAGCCCACGACCAAATTGTTATTAATTTGGAAATTGGAAATTTCATAATTACTGAAATCCCAAAAATACTTGTATGTGATAAAGAATTTCGATAGGATAAAGCAAGTAAAGATAAAAAACTCTTGATAAGTGATTACAATTTGGAGCCAAAATTTCTACTCGAAAAATAAAAAAAAACTAGAAATCTAGCAAAAAATGTTTGAAATTAGGTATCTGGACGAGAAATTATTAGAAAAATTTGGAAATTACTTGAAAATTTATTTTTTCATTCATTTATCGATTTAAAAAAAATAACTCTTGAAACATTACGATGAAATAAGAAATGCTGTAAATTTTAACTGTCTCAAAGAAATATATGAAAAAAATGTGT
Organism: Ontholestes murinus; assembly: GCA_963969525.1. Classification (NCBI taxonomy): domain Eukaryota; kingdom Metazoa; phylum Arthropoda; class Insecta; order Coleoptera; family Staphylinidae; genus Ontholestes; species Ontholestes murinus. The sequence continues at coordinate 93,657,684 of OZ018387.1, forward strand.
GAATAAAGATGGAAAAAAGTTCAGAAAATTCTAAAACCTTTGACAAAAATTTCAAGGCATTTAAATATAAATTCTGGGACCCATTTAGAAATTTACAAATTTCCAGAATTTTTACGTACAGACCCTTAAAATTTTCAGGATTTCTGCTTTATTTTAAGGGCCTGCAAGTTAAAATTTTGGGGATTGGTAACATTTTTTCATCAAATTGAAATCTAAAAAGAGCTTAATATATCGAAAAGTCTCGACAAAGTTTGTAAAAATGGAGACACAGCATTATTTGTAATTTTCTAAAAGCTTCCTAAAAACCCAAGCAAGTTTGAATAAGATAATATTAGAAATGATGGAAATTTCTAAATATAAAAAAAAATACAGTGAATTCCTGAACTCTTGAAGAAAATTCTAGAATTCGGTTGAGAAGAAAAATTTCTGGAAAATTTTAAAGTCTGGAAAGAAAAACTGTTGAAAATGCTTGAACCCCCGATAATTTCTAAGAAACTATTGTTAAAATTATTACAAAATTCATTAAAAAAATTGCTCATCACGTATTGGTAACATTTTTTCGTTAAGTTAAAATCTAAAAAAGAACTACATTTCTGAAAGTCTCGACAACGTTTCTAAAAATGAAAACGTAAAATTACTTAATTAAGTTTCTAGAAGTTCTCTAAAAAAATAAGCAAATTTGAATAAGACAAAACAAAAAATAATGTAAGTTTCTTAAAAATAAAAAATAAAATTCGATAAAGTCCTGAACTTTTGAAGAAAATTCTTAATTAAAAGTTAATTAAAAGTTGCAAATTGTATAGAAACACAAATTGGTGTTGGTGGCCATCATAATAGTTGCCTTACATTTATTTTTCGAAAACTATGAGGTTAACGGAAAAGGCTATTCTTTAACAATTTTGGATTTTTTTCAATTACTTGTTATAAAATCACACATCCAGACACAATTTTTTTTTTCCAGAAATTAGTGTTTTGGGTTCAGGGTACCCCAAAACGTATATTTCCGAAAAAAAAAAATTTAAAAAAAAAATCTTCAGGCGAAGAAGCCACAGTGTGGCGAAACAATTGTTGCGAGTTTAATGCAATAAAGTGTTTTTGAAAATTTATAAAGTGTTTTTTTACTTTAACGTCTAAAAATTGAATTGTAAAGAATCCAAAATTGAGCAAATTGTTATGAATAGCTTTTTTGCGTAAACCTCATGTTTTTGGAAAAAATGTAAGGAAATTACTATGATGGCCTCATTACCATTACTTTCTATTTAATTAAATCTATCGCTTATGTTTTACTGACTGGAGGATGGAATAAGGGCCACCCATCCTTCATATACATGATAACGTTAATTATTACTTGTTAGTGGATTCTGCTTTTTTTTTACAACGAATCAATCAAATTTCAAATGGTGGAAAGATATTGTAATTTGGAAAATATTTTTTTTTAGAAAACTTTGATTAAATTAAGGTCAAAATGACATGTTCGTTAATACACATGTCGAATAAAGTCCTTATACATCCTAAAGCCCTCGAAGAAAATTCTTGAAAATTAAAAAAAATTATTCTTAAAAATTTCTACAACCATCGAAAATTTTCAAAGAATTTTGGGAGCAATTTCTGAAAATATTGAAAATAATAATACAAATTCCACAAACCAGAAAAAAGGTCCAAAAATTTGGAAGAGAAATCACTAAAAAAAAATAAAGAAGACACTCAATCTTACAAGAAAAAAACTTTAAGGATTGAAAATTTTTTGCATTAAAAATTAATTATTGTTGATTATTCCCATGCAATTAAGAAATTATTGACAATGTTTGAAATTTAGAAGAAAAACCTTTAAATTGCAAAGAATGATAAAGATAGTTTAGTACAATAAATTCCATTAATAGGAGAGAATTCTAGAAAGGCTTGAAAATTCTAGTCATCAAAAAAAAAACTTCCTAAAAGCTTTTAGTAAAATAGATGTAAAATCTTGCAATTTGGAGAACAAATTACTAGAAAACTTCAATTGTAGGACTCCTTAAAAATATTTTAGAAATTTAGAAGAGGCGTTCTAAAAAGGCTTACAAATTCTATTAATCAAAAAATACTTTTTAAAAGCTTCTACTAAGATAAATCGAAAGATCTTGCAATTTGGAGCAAAAATTCCTAGAAAACTTTGATTGTAAGACTCCTGAAAAATATTTTAGAAATTTAGAAGAAGAGTTCTAGAAAGCTTTACAAATTCTAGTCATCAAAAAAAATCTAAAAAGCTTCTAGAAAAATAGATGTAAAAATCTTGCAATTTGGAAATGAAATTCCAAGAAAACTTTGATTGTAAGACAGCTGAAAATTATTCTAGATATTTAGAAGAAAAGTTCTAGAAAGGCTTACAAATTCTAAATGAGTCTAGTAAAATAAATGGGAAACTCTTGCAAATCTTAAAATTCTTAACGATAATGTTTAAAAATAAGAAAATTAATTTTTAAGAAATGTAAAAATGCAATTTTTGGAATTATAGATAATAATAATGCTGAAAAATTCCACAAGCCAGGGAAAAGTTCCCAAAATTTAGAAGTAAAATCTCCAAAAGATAAAAAATTAAGATTTTAAAAATCTAGAAAAAACTATAGTTTATTATTCATTCTTATGCAAATAAGAAATTGATGACAATGTTTGCAATTTTGAAAGAAATTTCTAGAAAATTTTAAGAAAGTTAGTATCTATAGAACAAATTAAATAAATTGTAAAAATCCTCAAAAAATATTCTAGAAATTTAGGAGAGAACTTCTAGAAAGAAATTTTTGTAACCGCCTGAAAACTAGTAAAATATATAGAAAAATCTTGCAACTTGGAGAAGGTATCCCTAGAAAACTTTGATAAAATTGTTGTCAAAATGGCACACTGGTAGCATAAGTTCTTCATACATTCTAAAATCCTCGAAGATAATTTTTAAAAATTCCAAAATCAATTCCTTAAAAATTCCACAATCCTGGAAAATGTCCTAGGAATTTAGAACTGAAATCTTTAGAAAATGAAGAAGAGCTATTGAGATTCTAAAAATTTAAACTATTGTTAATATTGATGACGATGTTTGCAATTAAAAAAAAAATTCTAAAAACACTGATTGTAAAGAAGATAATAGTTAGTACATCTGTAGAATAAATTCCATAAATATTTAATAATCACAAAAATTATTTAAGGAATTTAGGGAATAATTTCTATAAAGGCATGAAAATTATAATCACCAAAAACCTTTCTAGGAAATAGGTGAAAAATTCCTAGAAATTTCAAAATGGCAAACTTGTAGCATATATTCTTTATACATTCTAAAATCCTTTAAAGAAAATTTTGTAATTTAGAAAATTAGTTCCTTAAAAATTTTACAATCCTCGAAATTTGTTTAGGAATTTCGGGAGCAATTTCTGGAAATTTAGAACATAATTATACTGGAAAATTTCAACCATAAATATTCTAAAATGCTGAAAATAATTCTAGATATTTAGGAGAGAATTTCTAGGAAGACTTGGAAATTCTAGTCTTCAAACAATAAAAACATTCCTGAAACTTCTAGTAAAATAGATGAAAAAATCTTGCAATTTGGAGAAGAAAATCCTAAGAAACGAAATTTGGAAAAACCAATGTTGATTATAAAAAATTGATACCAATGTTTGCAATTTGGAAGAGAAATTCCTGAAAAATTTTGATGAGGTATAAAATGAGTACATCTGTAGAAAATTATTTATCCATTTTATTTAAGATTTATTTTCCACAAATTTCTTATATATTTTTGAGGATTCTAGAACCTTGTATTTATTCTAACTGAAAAATTTTACATAATTTTACAAACAAAAGTTAAAGATAATGATAAACTGAACAAGTTTTATTAAAATATATTTTACATCATCAAAGTTCTTAGCCTCCTAGAAAAAAATTAATAATATTGACAGAGAGAGAATAACATCTTTATTCGAACATACGGATATATACATAATTAAAACATTTACAAATGGTATTTAATGGTTAGTCTGTCCGTTTAGGCTATCGACCATCGGTCTTTCTGCCCTGTCTTCACTAAGTTGTAAGTAAAAAAAATAAATAACTTTGCTAGCTAGCTTAACTGTCTGGATGATTCGCACTAATGAATTGATGTAGGGTGACTGAAGGGTGTTTATATTTAGGTGGCATATTGGGATTTCGGGGAATGCAAAATTTGTTGGGAAAGGATTGTTGGAAACTTTAAGGCTTAGGCTATGTATACGTTGGGAGATAGAAGTAACTTGGGTGTATTCGTAAAGGAGCTCGTTTGAGGGGTTATGGAGCGGGTTAATTGGGTGTCTGAGTTTGGTGAGGGTTCATAGGGCTGACCTTTCGGCGACGTTAAAGTGGTGGAGAGTGGAAGGACGGATTTGGTTGAAAAGGATTGCACCGTAGTCTATAAGAGGTCGACAAATGGCTTTGTATATTTCCACTGCTGTTTTCGTAGAAATACCCTGGTTTTTAAATGTTAATGCTCGGAAATGCCGAGCTCTAGTTTTAATCTTGACCTTTATAGCTTGTGCATGGGCTTTGAAGGAGAATTGGGAGTCTAACAGGATGCCTAGGTATTTACAGGAGTAGGAAGGGTAAATTATGGTATTGTTTACGATAATGGAGGGGGAATGAATGGGAGTTTGGATTTAGAGTGGTTGACTTTTATACGCCATTTGGAGCACCAGGATTGGATGGCATTAAATGATTTTTGTAGGGAATTTTGGGCGACCTGGAGCGTAGAAGCATGGGCAATAAGGGTGGTGTCATCGGCAAAGAGAAGGGAGTAGTTTAAGGGATCAAAGGGATCAAATTATGTAGGGTTAGGGTTATACAGATCGTAACAGAAAATATTGTAAAGGAGGGGTGATAAGGGGGAGCCCTGGGGCACCCCTTGGTGGATTGGGAATGGATCTGAAAGTGTTTGCTTGATTCTAACTTGACTGGATCTGTTGGAAAGGAAGTTGTGTATGAGGATTATTAAGTGGCGTGGGATATTTAAGAGGAAGCATTTGTAAAGGAGGCCAATATGCCAAACCGAATCAAAAGCTTTTTGAAAATCTAAAAAAAGAATTATTGATTTGTTACCTTCAAGATGATTGGTTTGTATATTGGAGGTAAGAATGGATAGAGGGAGAGTGGTTGATTTTTGAGGTAGGAAGCCAAACTGGTAGTCTGAGATATGGATTTTGGATGATTGAAGGAGTTTTTGTTTTAGGAGGGATTCGAAAAGTTTACCAATAACCGGGAGTAGTGTAATGGGACGGTGGCTGGATACTAGTGTGGGATCGGTTAATATTGACATTTTTGCTTATTACTAATAAACTATAGAGATTTAACAAGTAATTGTAAAGAATCCAAAACTTCGAGTAAACCTTATAGTTATTGAGAAAATATAGGGAAAGTACTATGATGGTCACATCACTATTTTTTAAATTAAACTTAATTGTATTGATCTTCAATCTTAAAAATATTTTACTTTCTTAGAAAATTTCTTGATTTTTTTTCATATTTAAAAATGTTTCATTTTAAAGTTCTCTTTTTTTTGATTAAAATCCTTCCTTTTCAGTCAATATTTCAATAGTTAATTGAGTTAAAAACTTAGTTTCGCTTAATTATTAAACTAAGCTCTTAACTGCATTTCGTTTGACAAGTTTTTTATTGCAAATATTCAATTTAATTTTTAACTATTTCTTCTCGGCAAAATTTAATTTTATATATTTATATCTTAAAATTCAATTGATCAAACTTAAATTTGTTTTTTCTTTAATTTCAACGATTTTTGTTGGAAAACTGTAATTGTTAAAATTAGTTTTTAAAAGCTATTTTATTCTGTTGCCAACTGCGTTTTTTTGTAAATTTCAATTGTTTTTTGCCAAAAATTAAAACTGTCCAAACAAATTTTAAACTGTTAACGGTGGAGGCTTCTACACGAAGTAGAAGCCTCCACCGTTACATCATTATTCACAAATAAAACACTTTTAAACTTTATTTCTATAACAGGGACTTTATTAAGTGACTATAGTTTCGGCAATTTTAACTTGTCATTTTCAAAGTAGAACTTCTAAAACTTCTAGTTTGATAATTACAAGTTAAAATAGTCACTTGATAAAGTCCCTGTTATACAAACACAGTTTAAAAGTGTTTTAGTTGTGAAATTTTATACTATTTTCTTTTCATTTGTTAATTTGTTTAAATCAAATTTTGATAAATTTTTTAATATTCCAATTGATTTTTGTTTAACAAAAAATTATGACAAATTTCATTTTTTTTTCTGCAAAAGCATCAAATATTTAAAGCGAATTTTAAATTATATAGGAATTGAATAAAACATCAATGCATATATTATAGATTACCACGTGGTATGGAATTTTAAATTGGTTTTTCAATTCGTTCTAATTTTTAAAAATTTAAAAATACTTATCTCAAGTTTACAATTTTTGTCAAAATGATACACTACTGATATTTTTAGTTAAAATTTTAAATGACAACTGTTTTTACTTAAAACTGTTTTTATAGGCATTCCAGGTCTATACATCAATTATTATTTTAACTTTTCAGTTAATTTCAATAGTTTTTGTATTAAACCCCAACTTCTGACAACTATTTGACCTTGGAAGATAATTTAAAAAAAAACATTCATTTATATCATACAGGGTGACTGACGAAAAACCTTTGGTGCTGTATCTCGCTTATTTTTTATCCGATTTTAATAAATAAAACATCAAATTAAACCATGTTTAAAAGACTTTAATAGGATCTGAACTGTTATTTTTTCTCGCACCCAGTTTTTGACAAAATACGATCAACATTTTTTTTAATTGCACTGTATATATATTTTTATTGATTCGCAAGGAGATTATTTTTCTGAATATAAAATTGTAGACAAATTTATCCATACATCAAACTTAAGTCGAGAAATTGAGGATTAAAAAAATAAATAAAAAGTCAAGTATCCATTGTAAACAATATACAGACCCTATTTTAAATGTCAAAAGTGACAGTGACAGCCATTGATACAATACTGCAACGATTTTTAATTATTTCATAATTAAAATGTTGCAATATTTCAAACACTGTACTAGAATTTTGTGCTTCTACAGAAATCGTTTTTCAGTTTTTGAAATTTTGCAACATTTTTATTATGAAATTATTAAAAATCATTGCAGTATTGTACCAATAACTGACACTGTCACTTTTGACATTTGGAATAGGCTCTGTATATTGTTTACTATGGGTATTTGATTTTTAATTTTTTTTTAATCCTCAATTTCTCGACTTTGGTTTGATGAATGGATAAAATCGTTTACAAATTTAGATTCAGAAAAAAGTCTCCTTGCGGATCAGTACAAAATATATACATATACAGTGCAATTTGAAAAAAAAAGTTGATCGTCTTTTGTCAAAAACTGGATGCAAGAAAAAATATCAGTACAGTTCATATTAAAGTCTTTTAAAAATCATTTAATTTGATGTTTAATTTATTCAAATCGTATCAAAAATAAGCGAGATACAGCACCAAAGGTTTTTCGTCAGTCACCCTGTATGATATTATTAGTAGTAGTAGTGTTTGGCTATCGACCACGAGGTACTTCCCCCAAGTGTCATTTGTGTGTGTAAATGAGTAGTTTTTAAAACATTTTAGTTGTCAACAGTTTTTTTTTTAATTGTAAATTTTGTTTGTTTTTGCCAAAAATGTCAAAACAAATTTTAAAGTATTCCAGCTAGTTTTCTTTATTTGTTTATTTGTTTAAATCATAAATAATAATAATAATAATTAAAAATTAAAATTTGCCAAGAAAAACAGTTGAAATGTTTTAAGAAATTCTTTTTAGTACTTAGAAATTTCAAATGTTCTTTTCTAGGAAATTTCAAATATTTTTTTAATCAAAAATTTTAATTGGAAGGAAATTTTAACCTGTTTTTTTACTCTCTCTAGTTTTCTACTTTTTTGATTGCCTAAATTTATTAAAAAAAGTTTTTAAAAATTCGTCTGTTTTTTGTTAAATATTTTAAACTGTTATTCAAATTTTCATTTGATTTTCTTAGCAAATTTCAATTTTTTTTTTTCTGTAAAATAATTAAATAAAGCAAATTTTAGATTTAAATTATGTTTTCCTTTTTAATTTCAGTAGTGCTTTCTTAAGAGATTTCAAATGTTTTTTGTTAAAAATTTCAATTGTTTGAAGCAAATTTTAGCTGGCTTTTATTTTATTATCGATTGTTTAAAACAAATTTTAAACTATTTTTAAAGATTATAAATAAATAAACCGTTATCACATTTCAATAATTCTTTCGTAATAATATTGTTCTTGGCAAATTTCAATTTGTTTACTTTCAACTGTCTTCTTAAGAAATTTCAAATGTTTTTTTTTGTCAAAAATGTAAAATGTTTGAAACAAATTTCAAACTGTATTTTAGAAGGTTTTAATTAACTCTTCTTTTTTTAGCGAATTCTTTTTTTTACAAAATATTTTAATTCTTTTAAGCAAATTTTAACTGTGTTTTGTTATAAAAATAATCTATTGGTAAAAGAAAATTTCGATTATTTTTAGATGGTTATGTTTTTATTTTTTTAATTGTTTGTTTGCTATTGTTTTTCGATACAAAAATCAATGCCAAATAATAAACTTTTTTGGCAAAATTGATACTGGTAGAGCTACACTCTTGATGGAACAAGATATGTAAATTCATTGGGGTAAAACACTTGTTAAGTTCCATAATATTTTTATTTTCAGTTGCCTGACACGTGTTTCGATCATTCCTGATAATTTTCAAAGTACAAAATAATGTATGTTATTTTGTACTTTGAAAATGATCAGGAATGATCGAAACACGTGTCAGGCAACTGAAAATAAAAATATTATGGAACTTAACAAGTGTTTTACCCCATTGAATTTTTTGGCAAATTTTAATTATTTTAGTAGTAACATATATTTATTGACATATTTATTGATTTTGTACATATTTACATTAAAATGATGAATAATGAATGATGTGTTAATGTATTAATCTGTCAAATCTGTCAAAATGGCAGAATGTGGGTTTTTAAATTTAGGGATTATGTTTGGGTTTCTAGGAAGACAGTATAGGGATAATAAGTGGAAGTTAAAAGGATTTTTGGAGAATTTTTCTGATAGGAATCGAAGACGTTCTAGGATGGGGATAACTAAAGTAGTATCATAGAGGAGCTGATTGGAGGGATTGTGTAGAGGATTAAGAGGATGACGGAGTTTTGTTAGGGTACGAAGGGATGCTCGCTCGCTAACTTCAATATTACGGCAGGTTGGATAGCTGGGGTTGGGATAGAGGGCACAACCATAGTCAAGTAGTGGGCGGCAGATCATCTTGTAAATTTTTATGGCGGTTCTGGTATTAATACCATTGTTTTTGTAAGTTAAATTTCTAAAGCATTTTGCCCTAGAAGTAATTTTGCTTTTTGTTATGGCTGTATGTTTTTTAAAATTAATTTTTTGATCTATGGTTATGCCCAAGTACTTAATGGAAACTGAGGGAGGGATCGCAGTTTGGGAAATATGGACTTTGTGAGGTGAATTATTGCTGTGGTGATAAGGGATTAGGAGCTGTGATTTGTGGGGATTGATTTTAATGCGTCATTTTGCAAACCATCGTTGAAGGGAGTCAATAAGCTCTTGGACGAATTGGAGGGCTTTTGATAGTGTGGGAGCATGTGTGATTAGGGCAGTGTCATCTGCAAATTGCAGGAGGTATTTCGATGGATTAAAGTAGAGATATCAGCACAAAAACTGTTATATAACAGAGGCGAGAGAGGAGAGTCTTGAGGGAGTACTTGTTCGGGGGTAAATGGAGAGGAGAATGAATTATGGATTTTGACTTTTAGGGATCTATTACAGAGGAATTGTTTAATAATGAAAATGATATGAGGAGGTATATTTAGGAGGTGGCACTTGTATAATAAGCCTTGATGCCAGACAGAGTCAAAAGCTTTCTGGACATCCAAAAATAGAGCTGCTGAGGCTTTGTCTTCGAGGTGGGGTTGTTTTTTTTTATTTTGCTAGTTTCGAAACAATATAATTTACATTTTTTTCTTCAAATAAACGCTATTGATAATAGGAAACTCTACAACTTTTATTTAAACAAAATTTTCACAGAAACACGAAAAACTTTGTTTCCCTAAATTAATTTGATCAAAAATTATAGTAGTTAGAAAATTAATTGTTTGGGTACCAGCTTTATTCTTTAAAAAATGAACTGCTTTTATTAGCAAAATTTTAATTGAGAAATTTCAATTGTTTTGCGTATAATTTTTTTTTTACAAATTTCAATTTATTTATTTACATCTTTGGCCTTCTATCACACGAAAAAAGAAATTAAATACAAAAAACAAATTTTGTTGCTTTTTTTTGTCAAATATTTCAACAGTTTAAAACATATTTTCAACTACTAAAGTTTAAGTTTTCAACCATTTTTTTTAGTTTATCTGTTTAAATCAAATTATATATTTTTTAAAATATTTTTTCTCGCCAAACTCCAATTGTTATTACAACTAAACAAATTAACGGTCTAGTTTTAAGTTTTAGCTTTTTTCTTCAAGTTATTTTAATTGCAATTTTTTTGTTAATAATTTTAATTATTTTTTTAGTTTAGACTGTTTAAAAGAAACAAATAAAAACCTTACAAGCACATTTAAAATGTTTGACATAAAAATATTTTAAATGTGCTTGTAAGGTTTTTATTTGTTTCTTTTTCAAGTATTTTAGAATTTTTTTGTCAAACATTTAATTAATTTTAATTTTTAATATTTATTTTATTTCAAATTTTTTTATCGTCTTTAATTTTCAACTGGGCTTTCTTAGCATATTTAAAACTGTTTCAACTTTTTTTAGTTAACAAATCTCGAAATATTTCAATTATTTGAATTAAATTTTTGAAACTGTTTTTAACAGAGTAAATGGCAAAAATGCACATTGGATGAATTTCCGCATCTAAAGTTAAAAGGCACCTACAGAAGAGGAAAGTTATTGGGTCTGAGTGGAAGAACACATAGCTGTGAAATGTGAACTCCGCCTACAAGTCCTGTGAGCAAAATTGTTGTGATTTTTTTATATAGTTTATAGTTTAATATGTATAGTACCAACAGGATATTGCAAAAGTTTTAATTAATAAATAAATAACATTAATTTCTGTTCCCTGTTAACAACAGCCACGGACCGGTTTCGATCTATTTTGAATCTCATCAGCGTGACGCAGTTAGGGACAGGAAATTTCGGAACTTAAATTTTTAACTGTTTTTTTTAAATTATCAGTTATTTTTTTAAAACAAATTTAAATCATTTTTTTTTAAATATATTAGTAAATCCAGTTTTGTTTAAAAAAAATTATCTATTTCTTTTACTTTTCGACTGTTTTTTCATCAAATATTCCGAACGTTTAAATAATATTTTAAATAATTATTCAAGATTTCATTCGGTTTCTCTTGACTAATTTTAATTTTTTTCAGTAAAAGAATCAATAATTTAGTGCAAATCTTATTTTTTATTCCTTTTAGCACTTAGGAATTTCAAATGTTCTTTTCTAGGAAATTCCAAATATTTTTTTAATCAAAAATTTTAATTTGTAGGAAATGTTAACCTGTTTTTTTACTCTCTCAAGTTTCTATTGTGTTGATTGCCTAAATGTTTGAAAACAAGTTCTTAAAAATTCGTCTGTTTTTTTTTCTTAAATATTTCGAACGTTTAAAGCAATTTTTAAACTGTTATTCAGTTTACATTTGATTTTCATTTGATTTTCATTTTTTTTTCTGTAAAATAATTAAATAAAGCAAATTTTAAATTTAAATTGTGTTTTCCTTTTAAATTTCAACTGTGCTTTCTTAGGAGATTTTAAATGTTTTTTGTTAAAAATTTCAGTTGTTTGAAGAAAACTTTAACTGGCATTTATTGACTAAATTATCGATTGTTTAAAACAAATTTTAAACTATTTTTAAAAATTTTAAATTAAAAGAAAGCCAAGAACGGAAGAATAATTGAAAAATGCTAAAGGTATTTCAAATATTCTTTCGTTATAAAAGTTCAATGTTTTTACTTTAAAATTTTCAACTGGCTTAAGAAATTTCAAATGTTTTTTTTTTGTCAAAAAAGTAAAATGTTTGAAGCAAATTTTAAAGTGTCATTTTAGACATTTTAAACTCTTCTTTTTTGGCGAATTCTTTTTTTTGCCAAATATTTTAATTCTATTGAACAAATTTTAACTGTGTTTTATTGTAAAAAATATCTAATGGTTAAAGAAATTAAAGATTATTTTTAGATGAAAACCGTAAATCGCGCGAGACTGACGTAATATTATTTAATTTACCCGAATCTAATGGTAATAATACGGGAACTGCTTCTTCTACCAATACTGACTTTTCAGTAACTAATCAAATTTTACGTAAAATTAATAATACTGTAGTATTAAAGAAATGTATACGTTTGGGAAAAAAGACCGACTAAGCTCGACCTCTAAAACTAATTTTATCTGATGTTAATATGGTACCATTAGTTTTAAAAAATCAAATATAAATTGGATAGTAAGCTACGCATTAAGCGTGATCGCACTGTACTCCAACGTAAAGAACTCTCACAGTTAATTGATGAGATAAAGGAGAAGGAATCTAAGGGCGAACATGTCATGATCAAATATTTAAATAATATACTTCGAGTAATAGAAGAAATATTACTAATGAAAGAAAAACATAAATCGACCCCAACATTCTCAAAAAACAGGACTGTATTTTGTTTATCAGAATACACTGAGCATAAACTCTAAAATAAGTGAATTTTAAAACTCTGTCCAAAGTAATAATTTTGATATATATTTTATAATTGAAACATGGCTTAGAAAAGATATTCTCGATTCGGAAATATTTCCTCCTGAGTTTAATGTTTATAGAGCAGATCGCATAATTGGAAGAGGTGGTGGTGCATTAATTGCAATTAATTCTTCATTCCGCTCAGAAATAGTACGATTTGATATGGATCAATTAGAACGAATAGCAGTCAAAGTAAAAATTAAGGATGTTATAATTAATCTTATATGTGTATCCCACAGCATATTGTCTTCTGTTTGCTGATGATACAATAATAATTGCACATAGCAACACAATTCCTAAAGCCCTCAGTACATTGCAAGGACTGATCGATTCTGCAACACTGGTTTGTCAAATAGAGAATAACCATCAATTCCAATAAATCCCATTTTTTCATTCCCTTCCATCGTGCACCCACATCTCCATTTGGTATTAACATAAATAATACATATATTTCACCATCCGCAACCTGCAAGTATCTTGGAATTACCTTTGACCCTAAACTGTCCTTCAAACACCATTCCCAAACCCTTAAAATGAAAATTAAAAACAGAGCTCGACATTTCAGACACCTTACATTTAAAAATCAAGGGATTTCCACAAAAACTGCAGTAAATATTTACAAAATGATATGTCGACCTCTGTTAGACTATGCAGCTGAGAAACTTGCAGGTGAGTGAGCGATCGGCCCTGCGAATCCTAACTAAACTAAGGCGTCCCAATAACCCTCTACACAATCCCTCCAACACACTGCTATACCAAAAAAAACAATTAACCCCCATTGAAAACCGCCTGGAACACCTTGCTATAAAATTTGCCACTAACCCTGATATCCAAGACATCCTCAAGCACCTACGTTTACCTCGCAATCCTTTACACCCCCCAAAACCAAACATCCTTCCACATCAATTTTCGAATTCATAACATCTTTTCATGATTTATCTACATCTTCATCAACATAATCACCAACGGACAACTAACAACATCAAACTACAAAGACTGACAGAAAGACCATGGGTCGATAGCCGTAATAAAAATAAATTACGATTATATTGTACAAAACAAATGTATTCAATAATAAATAAAGATGTTTGTCTCTCTCTCGACAAAAAACTGAAAAACAGTTGATGGCTGAATTCATTGCATTAGTAGAATGTGTCTAACAAAAATATCGAAGAATTTAAAAATACTGAACATCCTTCAGGCAACTGAAAAACAATTGAAGATTAAATTTAATTTTTTTATTGGAATGTTTAAAATTGATTGAAGATTGAATTTCATTTTTTGACGTTAATTTTTAAAATTTGAATATCCGTTCCATAGTTATTGACGAAAAACTGTAAAACAATTGAATATTAAAATGCATTTCTTAACATTATTGGCTTTATTTTATCGTGATATCGATGATTTTCTAAATTTGAGTATTCGTTTCAGAATAATTGACCAAAAAGTGAAAAACCATTGAAGATCGAATTTAAATTTTTTTATCTACGATCGTACAGAAAGTAGACGCTTTTTGCATCATTTTTTCATTGCAAAAGTGGCTTTTTAAAGCACTAGTGCTTTTTTACGTTTTTATTACACGGTAATGTCAAACTGTTTTTATTTCACAGAAATGTCAAATTTGACAGATGAATATTATAGCACAAATTTTCGACGAAAAACTTAATTTTTTATTAATTGATACAAATAACTAATAAACTATAAATAAAATATATAATACAAACCAAATGGCAGATTTAAGAACTCTGAAGATTTCATTTAATGCAAGTCGAAGCGATTACAATAAAGCGAACATTTTTTCATAAATAATAATGGCGGCCGACATTTGTGCAACTTGTTTACTGGTTGCTAAGTAACGCTTTCATTAGTGCACCGCGGGTAAAATATGTTTTCATTCATTGAATTATTGAAATGACATTAAAATATTACTCATAAGAATATATTCTTTAAAATCCTTTACGATCGAAGATAAAATTTTGTAAGGCACACGTGTAAAAAGTTTCTTTATTGCACTCCTGGCTTTAAAAAACTCGCTCGTTCCTCGCTCGTGTTTTTAAACGCCAGTTCGTGCAATAAAGCATCACTTTTTACACTTGTACCTTAAATAACTAATATGTCTAACAAGAATATCGATGAATTTTTAAAAGTTGAACATTTTCTTCAGAGTTATCGACCAAAAACTAATAAACAATTGAAAATCGAATTTCATTTTTTATGCATATCGGGATTAGTAGTAGTAGTAGTGTTATGCTATCGACCACGTGGTCCTTCCGCCATGTGTTATTTGTGTATTTGTATGTGTGTGTAAATGAGCTTGTTACTTTAAAGGATCGCCCCCGTCACTCTAAAGCACCATTGAGTGTGCTTAGATTATTAGTAGGTATATTGCATATTTAAAAAATTAATTTAAGCATCGGTTTCAGAATAATTGACAACAAACTGAAAAACAATCAAAGTTCAATTTCAGTTTGGGATATTATTAATTATCGATGAAAACCTTAGAACAACTGAACACCAAATGGTGTTTCTTAGCGTTATTAGCTTTATTTTAATATACAAGTTAAAATAAAAAGGATATCGAAGATCTTTTTTTAAATTTAAGCATCGGTTTTAGAATAATCGACAAAAAACTAAAAAAAAACTTTACATAAAATATGTATCACAAAGTGCCTCCACAATTAAATATTTCAAAATAAAAAGCAATTGAAGCTCGTATTTCAGTTTTTGACGTTATCGTGTTATCGGAATCTTTGTAGCAAGAATATCGAAGAATTTTCAAAAGTAGAACATCAGTTTCAGAGTCATCCACGAAAAACTGAAAAATAATTATAAATTTTTTGGCGTTATTGGATTCTTTGAAAAGTGTGTAACAGGAATATCAATGAATTATTAAAAACTTTAATAAGCATTCCAAAGATATTGATAAAGAGGTGAAAAGCAATTGAAAATCGAATTTAACTTTTTAACGTTTTTTTGGTCATTAGGGTGCAAATAATAAACTTAATGAGGGAGTCCGCAGTGGTTCAGGTAAAACCCCCTTAACTCAGATAATAAACTTAATGAAAAAATAACTTTTGAGCATTATCAAAAAAATTTAAAAAAATTAAAATTTATACTGTTTAAAATTTATAAAACCCATTTAAATAATAATTGAAACTTAAAACAATGTAAAAAATTAGATAAAAATTAAATTAATAATTTAATTAATTAATTTAATTATTAATTAATTAATAAATTTAAATAATAATTGAAACTTAAAACAATGTAAAAAATTAGATAAAAATTAAGAATTTCCATGCAAATAAAAAATAACAGATTAAAAAACAGTAAATAAATAAAATTTTTAACAAAAATGAAATTAGCTAATAAAACATGTAAACTTGAACAAAACATGGTTTGCTTTATTGAAATTGAAATTTTTTAATTGAACAATTAAAATTTGAAAATGTATAAACGTTTATTTGCTTTAAACCACTGAAATTTTTACAATCAATCATTTATTTCACGTACACCACAATATACAAAATATATAAAACCAATGAAAACATACAGAGAGTGCATAAGTAACATAATTTGTTGCGGATGTGTTTGTCAAAACAATTGAAATTTAGCAATCAAAGCAGTTGAATGTAAAGAAAAACCATTTTAAATTTGATTTAAAAAATTGCAAACAAAACATTAAAAAGGTAATAACAGAAACATTTTAATATTTGTAAAACTTTTGACAAAAAATAATCAAAATCCACCAAGAAGAAAGAGTTAAAATTAAAAAAAAAATAACAGTTTAAATTTGTTTTATACAATTAATTAATTATTTAGACAATAAAACCATGGAAATTACCCAAGAAAAAAAGTTGAAACTATAAAATTTCCTTTAACTGATTGAATATTTTACAACAAAACTCAATTAAATTCCAATTGGTTAAAGGAAATTTTTATAGATTCAATTGTTTTTATATTAAATATTTACTTAATAAAAGTATTATTTTCCATAGAAATTTTTGACCAAAAGAAATTGAAAATTAATTGAAAATTTAATAAAACATTTTAAAATGTAAATAATAAAGTTTAAAATAAAATAAAATTAAAATTTTTAATGAAAAAAACAATTAAAAATTTCAAAACTTAAACTTTAATTTTCAATTAAACAAAAGAAACATCTTTAGAGATAGTCTTAATAGCTGAAACTTTTGGCAAGAAATAATCGAAATTTTACGAGAAAGAAAACAGTTGAAATCTTGAAATATGAGTTTAAAATTTGTTTTTAACAATTGAAAATTTTAAAAATGTTAAAAGCAATTGAATTTTCCTTAATAAACACTTATAAACTTTGCTTTAAATTATTGAAAACTAAACGAGATGAAATTTGTCTAGAATTTTTTTTTTGAGAAAAACCAAACAATGAAAATTTGCTACAATACGGTATTAATTAAGATCATTAAAAAAATGTGATTTAAACAAATGAAATTTAGTAGAAAAATAGTTGAAAACTTAAACTTTGAACTTTTTGGCAAAAAACAATTGAAATTTATTTAAAAAATATAGTAGCTTAAAATAATTTAAATTTCTGACTAAAAAAACAAAAAATGGTTTTAAAAACTGCTGCGATCCATTGAAATTTGCTAACAAAAGCAGTTAAAAAATGTTATAAAAAAGTAAAGATGGTACCCAAAAAATTAAACTTTTAGTAAAACCAGAAATAAATTTAATCAAGAAACAAAATTTAAAACCTAGAAAATAATTCAAAATGTTATTGAAATAATTAAAATGTTCGTACAGCTACTATAATTTTTGATAAAATTAATTTAAGAAAACGAAATTTTTATTTTTTTTTATTACAAAAACCAAATTTTTACGAAAATTTTGTTTAAATAAAAGTTGTAGTTTCCTATTATACAGGGTGACTGACGAAAACCCTTTGGTGCTGTATCTCGCTTATTTTTTATCCGATTTTAATAAATAAAACATCAAATTAAACCATTTTTAAAAGACTTTAATAGGATCTGAACTTTTATTTTTTCTCGAACCCAGTTTTTGACAAAATACGATCAACATTTTTTTTTAATTGCACTGTATATATATTTTTATTGATTCGCAAGGAGATTTTTTTTCTGAATATAAAATTGTAGACAAATTTATCCATACATCAAACTTAAGTCGAGAAATTGAGGATTAAAAAAATAAATAAAAAGTCAAGTATCAATTCTAAACAATATACAGACCCAATTTTAAATGTCAAAAGTGACAGTGACAGCCATTGATACAATACTGCAACGATTTTTAATTATTTCATAATTAAAATGTTACAATATTTCAAACACTGTACTAGAATTTTGTGCTTCTACAGAAATCGTTTTTCAGTTTTTGAAATCTTGCAACATTTTTATTATGAAATTATTAAAAATCATTGTAGTATTGTATCAATGACTGACATTGTCACTTTTGACATTGGAATAGGCTCTGTATATTGTTTCTATGGGTATTTCATTTTTAATTTTTTTTTTAATCCTTAATTTCTCGACTTTGGTTTGATGAATGGATAAAATCGTTTACAAATTTAGATTCAGAAAAAAATCTCCTTGCGGATCAGTACAAAATATATTATACAGTGCAATTTAAAAAAAAAAGTTGATCGTCTTTTGTCAAAAACTGGATGCAAGAAAAAATATCAGTACAGTTCATATTAAAGTCTTTTAAAAATCATTTAATTTGATGTTTTATTTATTCAAATCGGATCAAAAATAAGCGAGATACAGCACCAAAGGTTTTTCGTCAGTCACCCTGTATACCACATAGAGTTTTTAGAAGAAACAAATGTAAATTATTTTTTTCTTTAAAGAACTCTAGCAAAATAAAAACAATGCCGAGTAAACAAAAAATTGAATAATTGGTTGATATAACCTGAAATGCCTAAAAAACTATAAATAGAAACAGGCGTAATAATAATAATAAAAATATACCATTTTGCCAACAATCTTTTCAAGGACATGCGCAGGTGCAAGCTTTATCACAACATTTAATCATGTTGCTTTTGTAATGTACAATTCGTCAAACATATTCTACTTATATTTTTCGAAATCATAAAAGGTTCTATTTTCAAACTAGCTTGTAATTATCTTTCCTTTGAAGTTGTCTTTCACGATCAAATAATAATAAAGCGAGTACGATATCGTTAAAATCAAATTTGATCTTCAATAATTTTTTTTATTTTTCGTTCTGAAACCTCTTAACTCAATGAAATAAAAATGGAATTTAATGTTCAATTGTTTTTATTTTGAGTCAGTAATTCTAGAACGAATTTAGTACTTAACATTCTGCAACTCACAACAATTATCACCAACAAGTAATACTAACGAAATTTTTATTTTGTACTCTTTTGACACTGAAAATAAAGACATGATATAAATATGACAGATTTGATATCAGAGTTCTATAGGATGAGTTAATATCTCACTTAATCCTTAGTAAAACTTTTTAATGTTAATTAATCTTTTAATCAAAATGCAATAATAAAACGAGTCACACGTAATCTAGACTTACAGAATTATGAAACACTACCACAAGTAAATATTACCATCATTGGTAAATTTTTTATCATAATGAAAACTTGGATGATTTAACTTTGTTTGTATAACACGGACTTTATTTAGTGACTATAGTTTCGACAATTTTAACTTGTCATTATCAAACCCAAAATAAAAACAAATGAACATTAAATTTCATTTTCCCACTTCTAGTTTGATAATGACAAGTTAAACTTGTCGAAACTATAGTCACTAAATAAAGTCCGTGTTATACAAAGTTAAAAAGTTTTTTATTTATGAAGAATTATGTATAACGAAGTAGAAGCCTCCACCGTTAACAGTTCGAATATTTCTTTATTTATTTATATCTCTTTGGACTCCTTTCTTAAAAATTACATAGACAACAAATCAATTATTAAATATATACAGGATGTTCAATTTAAGTGAAGACATTGAAATATCTCGAAAACTACACATCGAATAAAAAAAATTGTAATTAAAATTTGTTCGCCTCGGAGGGGCACATCTAATGATACGAAACCCATTTTTTTTTGTACGGATTTGAATACTCCGGGAAAAAATAAGAAATTTTTGTCTGATTTTTTTTTGTATTCGTGACAGACGACGCTATAATCGACAAAATTCAAAATTGGCAAAAATCGTTGATAAATGGGAATTCCTGAGAAATACTCATCAGCATAGGGAACCTTATTTTACGAACCCCCTCGTATTTCTCAGAAAATCCCCATATTTCAACAATCTTTGCCAATTTTGAATTTTGTCGATTATTGCGTCGTCTGTCACAAATACAAAAAAAATTCAGATACTTTCTTATTTTTTCCTGGAGTTTTCAAATCCGTATAAAAAATGGGGGTTCCTATTTAACTTTTCTATTTCTCACCCCCACCCCTTAGGGGGTTGAGGGTAGTGGGTCGAGTTTCGTATCATTAGATACCCCCCTCCGGGGTGAACAAATTTTACTTATATTTTATTATAAATTCTTATTCTATGTGTAGTTTTCGAGATATTTCAATGTCTTCACTTAAATTGAACACCCTGTATACTAGAATCTACATAATATTAGGTACTAATCATAACTTAGAACTGAAGAAAATCTTTAAACCAATTTTTAGAATAAAATTTTACACTACATAACCACAAAAAAACACGTTGGCCTAATTTAGTATATTTAGACTTAAATTTTATGATGTTTGAGCATAACAAATCCATATAATCCATACCTTCTTTAAACCTCGCAAATATAATTCAACACACACTTTTTATTTAACACAGTTATAGTTTTTACTTTCTATACTAGTTCACTCTTGATTTATAACTGGTGTAGTTATTTATCACAAATTTTCTGCCAACACTAAACGTCCTCTTTTTGCTTGCGTCCACATATAAACTACAAACGCTTGTATAAATTTATCGGAACATATTTTTTTTCATAAGCCCCAGTACGAGTCGATATGCGAAATGCGATAAATGAACTGGTTCATGCGTTCAAGTTATTTTTTTCGTGTTTTATCTCGCTATTTTTAGTTTCCTAATGATGTTATTGTTTAGTCTGATAACATTGTTTACATTTTTACATTGCGGATGTGCCTCGTTTACTTAATGCTCGATATTCCATTGCAATGTATGTGTGTGTGTGTGTTAAATTTTACAAGCGCGTGGTTAAATACATATTTGATTAGTTATCGAATGTTTTTTATGTTTTTGTTTGTGCAGTCATAATATTTATTATTACTTTATTGCCAGATGTACATACTTGAATACGGATTTTTGAACATCTAGACGAACGGTGTCAATGACTGATACAATTTGCATTATAGATAGTGAATGTCGAGAGTGTCGGTTTTACAAAGATTTGTAAGCATTTGAATAAGGCTTCTGTCATATTCTAGGTTCTTAATAAATAAATTTTATTTTATTCTACTAATTGTTTTCCAGTAATACCACATCATAAGATTAATTACTTTATTAAAAGGTAGGTTACTTAGGTTTCTTTAAACATTGTCTGAACGATTAGTTTTCAAATATTAGACTTGGGAGAGGCTAAAATAAAAATTTTATCGCTGCAGTCAGTCCCTTCAGGAACGAGATTCAGTGATATCACATATCTACTGCAATTTCGGAAATATTCTATGACCGGTTATTCCAGACGATCGAACAGGAACAATTTCCAGTGATGCCATATTTCTACTAAAGTATAAAATATGCAATGACCGAATCTCGGCTATTTCAGACGGCAAAACAGGAACGAGATCCAGTGATGCCACATATCCACTAAAATTTCGAGAATATGCCATGACCGAATCCCGGCTATTCTAGATGACCACAACAGGAACGAGTCCTAGTGATGCCACATCTTCACTGTACTCAGAAATTCGCAATGGCCCAATTCCAGTGATTCCAACGACCAGCAACAGGAAAGAGTTCCAGTGACGCCATATTCTCTACTTGGATCTTGAGAATGTTGCACGTGCGAATTTCGGCTATTCCAAACTGATTCGAGATAGCTCCAGGAAGAATACGGCTATCCCAAACTGACAAGGAGCGGATTACTCGTCGTGTCACGACCAACCATCACGTCTTTGGACTAGAAACAAGCCTACTCAACCATTCCTGTTGATTCTGTTGAGTCTAGACCCTGAACAAGAGGAAGTGGATCTTGTGCTCCTGGTATAACGTGTCGAACATCACCTTGGTTGCTGTCCAATGGTTGTACTTCCGATCCTACTCTTTGCATCTACAGTGAGTAATTCATCTAATGTAAATGAACTTCACAATTTTTCAAAGGACAGGTTACAGGTTACAGGTAATTGTGAGGTGAGTTAACCTCTCGTAAATTGCGACCTATTAGATCTATTGTTCTGTCCTTACTCAATCACTTCCTAAGCAGTCCAATTGTTTCTTTAGCCACTACCTTTATTCCTGGTGGTGGATTGTCCTCGTCGCCCGGAAAGTAGGGGAGGCAATTACAATTCGTCATATGTCATTTCCCTTCGCTACGCTCATAACTGCTGCCACTAGGTCCTGTGTGATAAACAGTGGACAGAAAGTTAGGCCGGCTCGTGATCTGGCGCCCATTGTGTTAAATACGATTTCTTCTGAAGCTCTTTAATTGTTCTAAGTTGAACCCAGGGCTCTAGAATTAGCCCCTTTGGACTCGTCCCGTACCCAGCCTGTCGCCTAAGGCATTTGATGCTGCCTTTGAATGCTGTGGGTTGATTTGGAGGCACTCTCAATGCCCCTAATTTATGGGCCTTAGAATGTCTTGGGGCATGTTCTTACCGCTTATACACGCATCAGCCTGCTTCTCGGATGGTATCTTGGTCGAGCAGTTCCTGGGAGCCTTCCTGATCCCTGGAGGCAAATTAGCATCTGAGGAACCAGTTACGGTTTGCAGCGGTGGATTACCCTTCGAAGGGATTGATGTTTTCGGAGTTTCGCCCGGACCCAGAGGCACTTTCCAGCTTGAGGTTCCTGCCCCTTCATTAGGATAAGCCTTTCGCTTTGTGCAAAGCTATACCTCACCGTATCGGTACTCAATGAGGTATTTCCAGTTTTTTAGCTTCTTTTTGGTCGTAGCATTCACTAACAGTGTGACCTCTTGAATGGGTCCAGCGGTCACCCTTCTTATGACGCTCCAGTTTGGGATATTCTGAACCGCAATCAGTTGCAGAGTGCGAACGTCCCTGTACCCCTGATTGCCCGGAAAGTATCCCTCTTTCCTCCTCTCCATCGGCTTTTAGGGCTGCACACTCCCAGGGGGCGATCTCGGCCTGATCTTCAGCAACGTTCTCTTAGATTCGTTGCCACAGGTGATCTCGATCGACCCAGGACGTTTGCGCAGTTTTCCTCATTTGTTCTAGGACTAAATGTGGACTCTATTCGTCCACTGACAGGAGACTAGCAAGATAGTCCTCTTCCAGAATACCTACCTTAGGTCCTTGCGTAGCCTAAGTTAGTCTTAACTAGTCTTAAGCCGATGTTCCAGGCATCAATGTACGAGATTAGTGAATAAAACATAGTTAGAAGAAATAGTGTCTCCATAACGGGCCCTCCTCCATAAATTACATGGCTTCACAGCATCACTTTACAATATAAATTGACGCTAAAAGGTGACTAGAGTCAGCACCCCCACCACGGTCTTAATTAGTGAGGCTCTGCTACCCCCAACTCACCAGGTAGAAAGTTTTCTGGCTATAATATAGCATTTGAAAAAGGTTAACACGTTAACAAGTTTTCGTTCAATGTTCTAAATATAAAAGTAAACGTTGTGTTTCGGTGGTATATTTGTGTAATTGTTTCTTTTTCTTTCATCCTGTTAATTATTTTATTAACATTACAATTTCTTTCTTTTTGAAGACAGAATGTGACTGGGATCCGATCAGAAGCGGTTTGTGTTCTCATTTAATTATTTAAATAATTGAAATAAGAATTTATAATCAAAAAACATGATCGTTTTGAGTTTAGCTTTATTAGCTACATTTCATTCCAAATTCCGATTGTTTTCAAATCCTAAATGTGAATATAATTGTAAAACTTCCAGACTTTCCAAATCTACGTGACCAAGAAGATTACGTAGATATTAAAGTTTTAAATTCTTATTAAACGTATTTATTACCATTGTAATTTGTAATTATTTCTTTACTGCAGCATTCACGTTTTGTAACAAACATTTGAAGTTTATACAGTGTTAATTTTAATTCCGAATCGAGCAGAATAATGTTCCAAAAACAATAAAATATATTCGAGTGAAGTACTTTAACCATTTCCGATCTGTACTACTAATAATAGATTATACATATAAGTAGTAGTATTATTGATGTCGAGTAGTAATAATGTCTTACAAAAGTCACATTAAGGTATTATCACATAAATTATCAGTTTAAAGTGAATATGTACAATTTTGTCTTACTGGAATATCAGGTAGACAATAAATTGGCACAGTCGGTAAGGATTACACTGACAAGATAATTAAGTTCTAACTATTTTCAAGGCATATCGCGTTGTTTCTTAGCGCAAGGTAAAAACTATAATTTAGATCAGAAATATGATAAGAATTTTTCTACAACCTCTTGGTTTAAATAGTTATCTCAGAATGACTAAAAACATATTAGCCACTGTGATTTTTTTATATTGTTTTGGTCTAATTCTTCAGCCTCAGACAATTAGCTAGGAATTTTTTTCCACAATTTGTATACTTGATACAAAAGATAAGAAACATTTTTATTGTACTTCTATAAAGCAAAGAAGAGGAAAAAGTGGTACTAGAAAGTCGGAATTATTAGCAAAGTCTGTGTAAACCAAATTAAATGAATATACATTTCTAATTAATTATAATTTGAACATAATCTCTAGAATATTAATTCCATAGTCGATGATGACTGTGGAGGCGAGGAACAGCCATTGACAAAACCCTTGTTTACACGTGTGCAGTCTTATGTACAATCATATAATATACAGGGTTATTCACGCTAATCGGCACGGAATATTGTGGCCAAAATACGTGACTTTCAAAAAGTTTCACTTTGGGGATATATGGGTGTCTATTAGGGCTACTTTTTAAAATTACTTTCATAATATACAGGGTCTCCCAAAAACCCTGAAAGTATCAAAGTTGTGTTTTTTTTAATGAATCACCCTGTATTTTATTGCATTTTTGGATCCTTCGATAAAAATAAGTGTGTGTTTTAATAAGGTTTTTATTACATAAACCTTAAGGTTTTTGAAATAATTTGAATTTTGTAAAAATGTAACCTAATTTTCATGTTTCAAATACTTAAAAAATAATTAAGTTATGCATACCAAATTTACACTGAAATGTAACAATAGATCATATTTTATTTTCCAAGTATAATAAACTTGACATCTTATGCCGGGTGTAAAAAAATTGGAATTGAACAAATGAGAACTTTAAATAGCTATAACTTCATTTATTTAAACGGAACGCTATATTTATTAATTTATCAGCAAATGCACGTTTTAATTACCTTTCGAATGGTATTTAAATCTTAAGTGTTAAGTCTTCTCGTTTTTGCAGAAAACGCCAAAATATTGTTTATTGCACCGTTTTAGTACTTTTTATGTATCTAGTTTTCTATGGTATTTAAAAACGTCAGATAATTAATTTAGTCTGTCATTTTAGTTTAAAAAGCCTGTCTTTTGTTATAGTTGTCTTATTTTGCATTTTTGTGTTAGATCGTTAGTAATCGTTATTGTTTAAACATCGCTGTTGTATTTTTTGGTAAAAAATGAAGATTTACTCAAAAGAAGGGGTTATTAGCATTATTTTCATGCTTGGAGAATGTCATCAAAATTGTCTATTGGCTTGAGTTTATAATTAAAGGTTTCCCGAAAGAAATCACCCTAAGTCAGCCATTTTTGAGAGACTATTAAACCAGTTTAAAGAAAGAAAAAAGAGAGTGTCAGTTATAAAAACCTCAGTATAAGAAAATCTGTGTAAATTTTCATTTTTTACTATGACATACAACAACCATGTTCAAACAATAACGATTACTAACGATCTAACACAGAAACGCAAAATAACACAACTATAACAAAAGACATCCTTTTTAAACTAAAGTAACAGACTAAATTAATTATCTGACGTTTTTAAATACGATAGAAAACTAGATACATTAAAATTTTTACTTTACAAGTACTAAAACGGTGCAATAAACAATATTTTGACGTTTTCTGTAAAAACGAGAAGACTTAACACTTAAGATTTAAATACCATTCGATAGATAATTAAAACGTGCATTTGCTGATAAATTAATGAATATAGCGTTCCATTTAAATAAATAAAGTTATAGTAATTTAAAGTTCTCATTTGTTTAATTCCAATTTTTTTACACCCGGCATAAGATGTCAAGTTTATTATACTTGGAAAATAAAATATGATCTATTGTTACACTTCAGTGTAAATTTGGTATGCATAACTTAATTATTTTTTAAGTATTTGAAACATGAAAATTAGGTTACATTTTTACAAAATTCAAATTAATTCAAAAACCTTAAGGTTTATGTAATAAAAACCTTATTAAAACACATACTTATTTTTATAGACGGATCCAAAAATGCAATAAAATACAGGGTGTTTCATTAAAAAAAAACACAACTTTGATACTTTTAGGGTTTTTGGGACACCCTGTTTATTATGAAAATAATTTTAAAAAGTAGCCCTAATAGACCCCCATATATCCCCAAAGTGAAACTTTTTGAAAGTCACGTATTTTGGCCACAATATTCCGTGCGTGAATAACCCTGTATAGTAATATACCTAACATATTATTCTGTATAATTACAACTAAAATATTGTTAGCCAGTTTCATCGATACTAAGAAAGATCACAGTGGATGATGGAACAAAAAAAAACTATTGGCCTAGAATGAGAAGACAGTTTCTTCTAAAGATTTCTATGATAGTTATATGAATCTTTAAAAACTTATCTTTCTTAATTTAATGCCCCCTTGCATCAAACTTTACTGTTTTTCCCCAAATTTGATATTAGTTTAGTTTAGTTTAGTTTATTGCCTTTACAAGTCCTACAAAAAAATACATTTACAATAACTTGAATTTAGATCGTAAGACTCGAAGGCGGAGTTCACATGGCAGTGTTCTTCCACTCAAACCATTATTTCCTGTATCCGATGATGATCCGGAGGTGATTATTACCATTGAGGCAATATTTTGGCCATTACTAGTGGCTATTTTTGTCCAATTTACTTGGAGTTATTTTATGATCTGTATGTCAATGTGACATATTACTATTAAACAAAAGGAATCTATTAAGATCATATATTAAATGGAGAGAAGGGATGGCATCTAAGAGTAAATAGGCTTTGCCAGTCGTGTTTCTTAAGAGAAAAGAATAAATAGATTTGCTTTTGTGCAGATTACCATCCATTAAATAATGTAACTAAGAAGGAAAATTAGCAGTTAACCCGAATCCTCGACACTATAAACACTTTAGTTACATCCACTATTCTCTCGACTTTCGACATGGATATTGGTATGTGGGTATAGCTTCCAAAAACCGAGAGAAGAAGGAAAACAAGATTATGGCAATTCAATATTAAGCCAGTTGATATATTTTTGCCTGTCTGGCATATTTTGATGATATAATTGAGGTGGAGGGGGACATAAATAATTTAGGTGTTCTGGTAATTAAAGAAGGAAATGTCATATTTTCAAGTAGGAAGTACCGTACTTAGGAGTAAGGACCTGTTACGTTATGTTGTGAGACTTTTCAATACTGCTAAACCAATAACTTGTACTGTCGAAGGAAAATAAACGTATTATTGGAATGAGGAACGTCTAGAGGCGTTTAAAAATGTAGAACCGCATAAGCTTATTATAAGTTATTAATTCTGGATACCGAGGTAAGTAATGTGGAAATTAAAGATAACTATAGGGTCCGCCAATAAGGGCGCGTGAACTTTAAAATTGAATAAAACAAGTTGTGTATGAGGTAGAAACGAAATTTATTTTTCATTCGAAAGGGTATTCGATCCCATTAAGTATGGAAGATAACATCGTTCAAATGACCACCGCGGCTCCGTTTGGTAGCCCGGATCCGGGAGGTCCAATTTTCGATGACTGGAGCACATATCGGCCTCAATTTGAGAGATGGCGTTGCGTATGTTGACTTTGAGGTCATCGGTGTTTAGAGGCTTGTTGGCGTAGACCAGCGACTTGAGATAGCCCCAGAAAAAAAAGTCTAAAGGCGTTAAAACGCACGATCTCGGTGGCCAGTTGATATCGCCTCCGCGCGAGATAACCATGTCCGGAAATCGCTCGTGCAGAATGTCCATTGTGGCATGGGCTGTGTGGCACGTGGCGACGTCCTGCTGGAACCACATGTCGTCCGTGTCCATATCATCCAGTTTAGGCCAAAAGAAGTTGGTTATCATCGACCTGTAGCGCTCCCCATTGACGGTTATGGCCGCCCCAGCTTCGTTCTCGAAAAAGTACGGACCGATGATGCCGCCGGCCCAAAATCCACACCAAACAGTGACTTTCTGGGGATGCATTGCCACTTGGTGGACCTCGTGTGGGTTGTTCTCACTCCAAATGCGGCAATTTTGCTTGTTCACATACCCGTTCATCCAGAAATGAGCCTCGTCGCTGAAGATGATTTTTCGGCCAAAATGGGGGTCTGCTTCCAACTGCTCCAGAGCCCAGTCAGCGAACGCCCGACGCTGTCTGTGGTCGTATATCTTGAGCTCCTGGGTCAATTGGATTTTGTACGGCTGCAGACCCAAATCCAGATGCAAAATTCTGCGAGTTGATGTCTCCGAAAGGTCAAGTTCCTGTGCAGGACAAAAAATGGACTGCCTCGGGTTCTCGCGCACACTCTCACGGACAGCAGCGATATTTTCGTTCGATCGGGCGTTTCGTCGACGTGTCAGTGTTGGCTGGTTGTTTACTGAACCAGTCGACTCGAATTTGCCCACCAATCCGCGGATAGTCGACTCTACAGGCCGATCATCGCGACCGTAAAATGGGCGAAGTGCGCGGAACGTTGCTCGAACTGATGACCCATTTTCGTAAAACAATTTAATAATTTGCACGTGCTGCTCGACACTCAAACTTACCATGGTGATTTGGGGTTATATACTGAACAAATGACAGCAACTTTGACAGCTCTACCTCGAACAACATGGCCGCACCCTTCCGGCAAACTTCGCGCGTCCCTATTGGCGGACCCTTTATCATTTATCTAGAATGAGAAAGAGAAGGTAATTACTTAATTTAGTAAGAACTTGTTCAACACAAAGTAAAAATATTGTGCGGCTAAGTAATAATTACTTGCAACAGTAAAATCAGTAGAATTTAAACAAAAAATCTTATTAAGAATCGACAATGTTGTTTTTAAGTGGATTATGCAGATATATAATCGGAAAGGACAAGAAAATAAGATGCTTTTTCGGGAGGACAATTCACCTCACATAGAATTGAACATAAGAAAAGGGACTGAAATACAGAATATATTCGAAAGGATACTGACTCAATTTTAAAACTCCTGGTCTAATTTATAACCAACATAAGGAAAAATTGCAAAATATTTCCCAAAGTTGAAATCATGCTTAGTGGGATTCTCTCGTATTGGACTAGGGACTGCTAAATGGTATTTTTAAAAATTCAGAGGACCAAGAAGAACCGAGCCTTCGGCGGGACATCCAACGGATGGACTATATATAGCAGTTAATGTCTTTTATATACTTCTGTTTTTATTGTTTTTGTAATCTCTTTTTTCTCTAAGAATGTTTTCTTTATTGTGTTGTAGATCATTCCTGCTTTGCCTAGTTTTTCATCTTTTTCTGATTCTATCTTCCAAGTTTCCTCTATTGTTGATACCAGGTATTTAACCCTATTATGTGATTGCTCTCTTTTGATGATATTATATTTATCTTTTCCAGCTCTTTTTTGAATATTTCTAGGTTTTCTTCTGAATCTGCTATTAATGTTATGTCGTCGGGAAACATTTATACATATTTGCATTTTTAATAGTTTTTAATATTTCTATACCCTATCTTTGTGCTTTCGGCTCTTTGTTTGCTATTTCTTATTGCTTCGTCATTAAGTGATGCAAATAGTAACGGGGTTAATATACATCCTTGTCTCAGTCCTGTTTTGGTCTTGAACTCCTCTGATTATTTATTTCCTATTCTTACTTTATTTTCGTTATTTCTTTATTATATTTATTATGCTTTTTTTATCCTTCTTGTCTCGAATATATGCCATATGTCCTCTCTTCTTACCCTGAAATACGCTTTTTTAGGTTGATGAAGCATATGTGTAAATCTTTTCCCTTTTTAATTATATTTTCTGTTAATTGTCTCATTATGTATATTAAGTCTTGTTTGCTTCTATTTTTATGAATCCGTGTTGTTCTTCTCCCAGCTGTAGATCTAATTTTCCTTTTATTCTTGCTTCTATTAACCTAGTAAAAATTTTCCCTGGTTTGATTGTGAGTGTAATACCTCCGTAGTTATCACATATTTTTGTGTCTCCTTTTTTGTGTATGGATATTATAATTCCCTTGTTCCATTCCTCGGGTATCTTGTGATTTTTGATAATGTCATTTACTATTTCCAAGAATTCTTCCTTCCCCTTTCCCCATATATTTCATCATTTTGGCTGTGATGTCATCTATACCTGGAGATTTTCCTAGTTTTATTTTTTTGATTGCTGCCTCCAGTTCTTCGATTCTTATTTCGTTGATTCCTCCATTTGTTTCACCTTCTACATCTCCGTGCTGGTCTGTTTTGGTTATTTCATTAAAGAATTCTTTCCATCTTTCTAATATCTTCTTTTCTTCTGTTGTTATTTTTATATTTTATCTTTTATACTTGGCTGGGTTAATGTATTTTAATTGTTCATTTATTTAACAGTGCTGTTAAACATCTTTTTGTTTCCTGTAAACGTTTCTTTCAGTTTCTTAACGAACTGCTCCCAGGATTGCTTTTTTGCTATCTTGAATTTTTGTTCCACTTTTTTATTTGCTATTATATGTCTTCTATAATCTTATTCTTTCCTTGTTTTTATGTAAGTTTTCCAATTCTCTTCTTTTGTTTTTACAAATTGTTTTACCTCTTCTGACTATCACCTGTTTTTCTTCCTCTGTTTGTTTGATATAGTGATTGTTTCACAGCTTTCTTGGGCTGCTTCACTTATGATTTCTTTGATCTTTTTCTTTTCTCCTTCTGTTTTGTTTGTCTTTTTCTCTATTTTTGATTGGTATTCATTCCTAGTTTCTTTCTTTTCAATTTTTGGCTTTATGTGTTTTTTATTATTGTTTTCGACTTCGTATACTTCAAGTTTTCAGCTTCTGTGTTAATTTATATTTTTACCAAGTAGTGGTCGCTCCCTATTTCAGCTTGTCTTATTACTTTAACATCTTTCACCTTTTCCATTCTTCTGCGTCTATTAAGGAGTAGTCTTTTATTTCTCTTTTCTTGGTCTAACTTCTCTAGTGTGTTTATGTATGCATTTGAATTTTGTGTTTGTCACAATGAGGTTGTTTGCTATACATAATTCTATAATTGTTTTTCCATTTTCGTTTCTGTTCTCATCTCCATACTTTCCCCTGTATCTTTTTTGCTCTCACTCTTCTTTTAGCTCTTCTTCTTTAGTTTTTTGTCATTTCTCTCATGGAGTCTTTAAACATGCTCTTTAATTCCTCCATTATCACATCGTTCTTAGATATATTTAGATTTTTTTCTCCGTGAGTTTTTTTTTCTGTTTTCATCTTCCTTTCTTTTATTTTTGTACCCTGTTGTTATTACAACGTTTTGTTTCACTGCTTCGTTTTTCTATCTTTTTCTCTTCTCCATTGCTCATTTGGAATCCTTGGAATCCATAATTAGGGCTGTCGATATCTCTTTCTCTTTTTGTACTCATTTGTTTCTTTATTTCCCACTTCCTTTTAGTTTTATATATTTTAACACTACTTATTTACTTTTTATGGACTTTTGCATGTACGTGGTTCGCTGTTTTAAGTTCCTCTGAACTGAACAGAGGATTATTATCTAATTAATATATATTTACCTCTCCTGAATAATATTATTACAGATCTGCAATACAGATTTAATAAAGACACGATGAATTTGTTCAAATTTAACACAACAATACCTAGTGTTTTATTGATAACAAATTGGCGAAGATTTAGATGTCACTTCAAAATCTGTTGCAACATATTTAAATAAAATTTTACCTGAAAACGTAACATGTGCAATAGCAATTAAGTCAGAATTGGCATTTTGGAAATTACAATGGCAAAAGAAAAATAAAATCAAAGAACAATTACCAGAAATTGCTTTATATGTATACAGAAAATATGACCCGAATATTTACTGAACATAAAAATAATTTTACAAATATTATGTACTCATCCTGTTAGCGTTGCTTCTGCAGAAAGAAGTTTTTCTGCACTGAAAAGATTCAAATCGTGGCTGCGAGCCACTATGTCTCAAAAAAGTCTAACCGAGTTAGCTGTATTACATTCATTGATATATGGATATTAATATTGACAATATTATTAAAAAGAAAAGAAAATCGTTTTTTTAATAAATTTAGTTACAAAAATCTGTTTCAAATTTTACAAAATATATTATTATTATTTTATATGTGCTATATTTATTTCGGGTATGATATTATTTTGTTTATATTTAAAAATAATAGAATTATATTTTATTTATTTATGGAATAAAAAAATTATTTTCATTTTTTCAAATTACCCCCCCTAAGCCAGTTGACTGGAAACGCCCTTGCATCAAAAGCCTTCTTATAGAAATATAAACCGCTTATTAAAAACCTCAAAGATTTCAGTTGTATAAAACTAAATGAAGAAGTTACCTATTCCAAATCTATCATGTTGATAGGACCAATTAGATTAGAGAAAAATTCGGGACTTGTTGGAAGTTTTTTTCCGCCAAAACTAACTTAAAATTTTTGGATTGCAGTTATAATCAAAGTAGGATTTGGCACAGAATAAAATCACAAAAAATGTTACAATATATTAATTTTTATAAAAAAATGTATTAACGTATTATTACGTTTGTCTCATACAAATTGGAAATATCGTTTTCTTATTAAATATTTATCTTTTTGTTTAATATTGTTATTATGTGTGTATATGCCCTAGATGATAGAAATGACACATTGAAATATGTATTCATAACACATGCACACTCCTTTATTTAATTTTAGTATCCAGTTACAGCGGCAAATTAAAATTAGCGTTAGTGCTAAAAGTAGAACCTTGAAACTGAAACGCTATTATATCATCATGCGCGAATTGATAAGCGAAGTGGAACTTTACCGGCAAACGATAAATGTTTGCATTACATTAAAATTCGATACCGTGAAATGTTTTACGGCAGCAAATGAAAATAAACATGAGCGAAAGAAAACAAACACATAAAGTACGTTTATATTAAGCGTTGCTATTTTTAATGGAAAAATATTTGTACAGTGGAAAACATTTTTAATAATTTATTAATATGCATCAATATTTTGACATTACAAATATAAGAGAAATAAAAAGTGGTATAAAAAAGTTATAAGTTTTCTTTAATTAAAAAAAAATGAAAATGTACTACGAAGTTAACGCCGAGAAGATTCAAGAAATATAAGAGAGTTTACAATCATTAATTATTTCAGTAAAATGAACCATAAAATTTGGACATTGTGATTACTTGATCTCCGATTAAAACCTTGTAATTGGTGTATTTAATAATAATCGAATAATTGTTTAGGTTACAGGTTTTAAATATTTGCTTCTTATTAACTAATAAATATTTAAGTCATTTTATTTTTCAATTAAATCAATGTTGTAAGGCCTAAATAAGCTTGTGTTGGTCTGTTAGTATAATTATATACAATAATTCGTCCACGTAGAAGAAGAAAACCAAAAGTGAATTAAGTAAATAGTAAAATGTTTTTTTACAGAATGATATATGTAGTTTAATCAAGTGACAGAAGTAAGCTAAAAGTTAAACTAAGTAAATTATAAAATTGTAAATTTAATCAAGTGAAACGCAAAAAACATTGTCATTTGTCTATGATGTGCACGTAAAGATGTAACATTTAAAATTCACAAAATTACCATTTATTCACTATTATTATGCTAACATCCTTTATAAAAGATCGTATGAATCAAGGATAACGTTCATGTTCACAATTATATACGAGACAAGATATCAAAATTTCCTCCTCCATTAGGTCATGCCTACGATCCTTCTTTACCTCATAGCCAACTAATGAATAATTTTAAACTCTACCAATGGTTACATCAACATTATTGTACAGAGGTTATTTTGTTTTTTTAGCGATAGAAAAATTATCTGACTAAATATAAACATGAGACGTGAAAAGTATTTGGTAATGGTAAATATTTTGATTACATAAATGTTTATTAGTAAAATTTAAAATAATTAATTTTACATTTTATACAAAAAAATGGTAAATATTTACATTACTAAAAAGTTCACAAACAAATTTACTTTTAAAATAATGAATGAAAGAAAAATAAGAACATGAAAACTAATAATACTTATTAATATTATTGTTTCTTTAAAATTTTTTGAATTCTAACTATGTCAAGCACTTTTTTGTACGTGTAAATAACTGGGGATATAGCTCAGTGGTAGAGCATTCGACTGCAGATCGAGAGGTCCCCGGTTCAAACCCGGGTGTCCCCTAAAACATTTTGTTGTTTTTGGTCATTTTCATCCGTTATAATTACACACTTTAATTATAACAACTATTACTAGGGATAAAGATATTGTTTTAGTATTTAATATTATCATTTCTAAGTGTCTTTATATTAAAAATATTATTAAATTTAAACTTGCATGTACGGGATGATTTTAATACTATTGATACATAAATTAGTTTTATAACATAACATTATTTTATTATTATTATTGTTCACTGTAAGAATTAATGGTTCTTAATAGAACCGATTTGCAAATTTATTTTTATTTTATTCCATAAGATAAACACAAACAACTCAGACAGTGTATAGAGATAATAACGTATGACTACTGATATCAATCATTTGCAAAATTAAATTGAAACTTTATCAGAGCTTTAAATACGTAAAACTGGTCTGATAACCTAGTTTTAGCTCCGTGACTCCTGAGATAATTAAGGTTATGCTTGTTTCACTCGTTAAGATTATAAAATTAGAGCAGATTTTTATCTGCGTTGGTCATTGCGTATTATAACCAAAAAATATTAATATTTATCCATTATGCGCACTATATTTTTCATAAAATGCAATGGCCAAAATATTGCTAGTACAGCAAAAATTCTTCGATGACATAGAATTCCGTCATCTGAAACAGAAGAAGGGGCCAGAGTGAAAGAACACATTGTGAACTCCGCCCGCAAGTCCTGTAACCTAAATTTTAGTAATTATTAATGTATAATTTATAATTTTTATATACAGGGTGTTCAATTTAAGTGAAGACATTGAAATATCTCGAAAACTACATACCGAACAAAAAAAAAATATAATTAAAATTTGTTCGCCTCGGAGGTATCTAATGATACGAAACTCGACCTACTATCCTCAACCCCAAGGGGGTAGGTAGTGAGAAATTGAAAAGTTAAATAGGAACCCCTATTTTTTGTACGCATTTGAATTCTCCGAGTAAAGTAAGAAAGTTTTATCTTAAAATTTTTGTTGTATTCGTGACAACGACGGTATAATTGACAAAATTCAAAATTGGCAAAAATCATTAAAAAATGGAGATTTCCTGAGAAATACGAGTTTCGTAAAATAAGGTTCCCTATGCTGATGAGAAATAATGCGACGTGCTGAGAGAAATGTAAAACACTGTCTTACACTGTCAAATCTCCCTCTTTCTGTATCTTAGTGTAACGAATATTATTGTATATTATTAAGAATTGGTGGTTTAGACGGAATGGGAGAAAGTAAGTATTGGTAATGGCAAAGAAACGTTAGTAATTTTAAAAAAGAAAAAACCTAACTATTTTTTTATTCCATAAATACAAAGCAATCAACATCAAAAAATATAATTTATATAAAAAGGACTATTATATAATAATAAAATATAATTCTATTATTTTTAAATAAAAACAAAATAATATCACACCGGAAGTAAATATAAGACATATAAAAACATAATTTAATATTCTGTAAAATTTAAAACGGATTTTTGTAACTAAATTTATCGAAAAAAACGATTTATTTCTTAAATAATGAAATCTACTTTTCTTTGCTTTATTACTAATATTGTCAATATTAATATTCATATATCTATTAATCTAACAGAGTTAACTCGGTCACTCTTTCTTGAAACATAGTGGCTCGCAGCCACGATTTGAATCTTTTCAGTGCAGAAAAACTTATTTCTGCAGAAGGAATGCTAACGGACAGAGTACCTAATATTTGTATGTTCAGTAAATGTTAGCGCCAAATTTACTGTATGCATTTAAAGCATTTTCTGGTAATTGTTTTTTTAGTTCATTTTTGCCATTGCCATAAAAAAATAAATAAGTAGTGTTAAAAACTAAAAGGAAGTGGGAAATAAAGAAATAAATGAGTACAAAAAGAGAAAGAGATATTGACAGTCCTGAATATGGATTCCAAGGTTTCAAAATGAGTAATGGAGAATAGAAAAAGATATAAGAATGGAAACAGCGAAACAAAACGTTGTAACAACAGGATACAAAAATAAAACAAATAAAGATGAAAACAAGGACAAAACTCACGGAGAAGGTAAATCTAAATATAGAGAGAAATGGCAAAAAACCTCAGAAGAAATAAAAGAAGAGATCAGAAAACTAAAGAAGGAAATTAGTAATAAAGAAGAGAAGTGGTTAATAGAAAAGCAAGAGATGTTAAAAGAATCGACAACCTGGAAACAAAGTGGAAAAGTAAGAACAGAAAATGAATAAAAAATAATATCATAATAACAGGCTTAGTAGCAGAGACAAGAACAGAAGGAAGTCGAGAATTTCACATAGAGAAAAACAAATAATACGAGTCGAAGTTGGGACATGGGAAACAAAACAACAAATAATGACCTAGCACATGTATAAAGATTCCTACAAAAAAATAGAGAAATAGCAAGAGAAGAAAAAGCAAAAGGAAAAAAAATAAGAATATGATACCGAAAGATAATAATTAACAGAGAGAAAATAATCTAAAAGCAAATAAAAACAAGACACCACAGCAAGAAAATGGCAAAGGGAAAAAGTTAAATACAATAAAAATGAGAATATGGAATATAAGAAGTATTAAAGTAAAAGAAAAGGAATTAATAGATGAAATGAAAAAAAAACGGAAAAAACATAATATACGAAAAATATGGGGACGACAGAACAATGAGCATGGAAATCAAAATGAAAGAAACTTGATGGAATATAATTCCGAAACAAAACGACAAAAATGAAGAAAAAGAGAAATTTTACGAGAGACTGTAAAAATAAATAGACCATAGCAAAGGAATCACAATAGTCATGGGATATCTTAATGGAGGTGTAGAACAGGATAACAAAGCCAAAAATATTAGAAAAAACACGAAAACATTACATAAATCTACAACGAGTCTAATTAAGACTATAAAAGAAATCACTTATTGAAACAACTACTTCTCCGTCTAATATCTCGACAGACATTGATACAAAAGTAATGTGTGTGTTACAAATAGCAAGGCTATCAAAGCAACACTAGTTTGAATGTATTTATTTCTGTCAAATAATCTAAAAATGATTGAATGTACGTTAAATAGTTTGTGAGTGACTATGGTATGATATATTTACGAAATGTTTTCGTGTTTTTTCTAATTATTAGTTAATTTTCTATAACGTAAGGATTTTAATATATTTTTATTAAGGCAAAAAAAACAGAATAGAAACGAAAATAGAAAGAGAATTATAGAATATGTATAGCAAACAATCTCATTGTGGCAAACACAAAGACATACACAAATGCACTAGAGAAGTCTAGTCTAGAGTACTCCTTAATAGACGCAGAAGAATGAAAAAAGGTGAACGATGTTAAAGTAACAAGACAAGCTGAAATAGGGAGCGACCACTACTTGGTAAAAATAGAAACATTGGTGCAGAAAACGTAAAGAATACGTAGTCGAAAACAATAATAAACAAAAACACAAACAGCCAAAAATTGAAAAGAAAGAAACTAGGAATGAATACCAATCAAAAATAGAGAAAAAGCAAACAAAATAGAAGGAGCAGAAAGCAAATAGAAAAAGTTCAAAGAAATCATATATGAAGCAGTCCAAAAACAATATCAAACAAACATAGGAAAAAAAACAGGTGGTGGTCAGAAGAGGTAAAACAATTTGTAAAAACAAAAGAAAATTGGAAAACTTTCATAAAAACAAGAAAAGAGTAAGATTACAAAAGATATAAAATAACAAATAAAATAGTGGAACACAAAATCAAGATAGCCAAAAAGCAATCCTGGGAATAGTTCACAGAAAACCAAAAGATATTTTACAACAGTATTATGGTAAACAAATGAGGAATAAAAGAAAACTAAGCCAAGCAAGTATAAAAGACAAAAATGGAAATATAATAACAGAAGACACGAAGATATTAAAAAGATGGCAAAAATACTTTAACGAAATAACCGAAACAGACGAAGGAAGAATGAAGAAGGTGAAACAAATGGAGGAAACAACGAAATAACAATTGACTGGAGGCAGTAATCAAGAAAATAAAACCAGGAAAATCTGATATCATAGCCAAAATCATGAAATATATGGGTACAAGAGGAAAGAAAAATTCTTGGAAATAGTAAATGACACCATCAAGAATCCCGAGAGCAAGGGAATTATAATACCCATACAGAAAAAGGGAGACACAAACATATATGACAACTACAGGGATATCACACTCACAAGCATACCAGGGAACATTTTTAGTAGGATAATAGAGACAAGAATAAAAGGAAAATTAGATCAACAGCTGCGAGAAGAACAACACGGATTCATAAAAAATAGAAGCAAAAGACTTAATGTACCTAATCAGACAACTAACAGAAAAGATGATTAAAAAAGAAAAAGAATTACACATATGCTTCATCGACCTAAAAAAAAAACATATTACAGGGTAGGAAGAGAGGACATATGGCATATACTTGAAGAAAGTGGGATAAAAAGAAGCATAATAAATATAGTAAAGGAGTTATACTGAAAAACAAAAATAAAGTCAGAATATCAAATAAAGAATCGGAGGAGTTCAAGACGAAGCAATAAGAAATAGCAAACAAAAAGCCGAGAACACAAAGATAGGGTATAAAAATATGGAACTATTAAAAATGCAAATGTTAATGTTTACCGACGATATAACACTAATAGCAGATTCTGAAGAAAAACCTGGAAATATACAAAGCGAAGTTGGAAAAGATAAATATAAACAAAACCAAAACAATGATAATATCACCAAAAGGGAGCAATGACAAAATAGAGTTAATCGGAAAACAGATAGAGCAGGTTAAGCAGTTCAAATACCTGGGATCAACAATAAAGGAAACAGGGGAGATAAATTCAGAAAAAGATCAAAAACTAGGCACAGGAATGATCTACAATACAACAAAGAAAATTCAATTCAACAAAGAAAACATTCTTAGAGAAAAAATGGTGATGTGGCCATCATAGTACTTTCCCTATATTTTACTCGAAAACTAAGAACTTTACACAAAAAAAACTATTCTTAATAATTTGTTCAGTTTTAAATTCTCTATAATTATTTGTTATATAAATTTCATGTAACTCCAATAGTTTATTAGCAATTGACAAAAAATTTCAAATATTTCAATTTTTATTTTTTTTTCTCGAAAGTTAAGAATTTTATGAAAAATATATTTTAACAAAATTTGTTCAGTTTCTCATTCCCTTTAACTTTTGTTTGAAAAGTTTTGTAATATTTTTCATATTAAAAAAAATATCGGAAAAAAACAAAAAACGCCTCGAGTAAGCACCCACTTCCGGTTTATGAATCTTTACCAAAAGCTTTTCAGTTCCAGTTTTTAACGATAAAACCTTAAGTTTAAAGTTTTATCTCAATCGGATTATTCGTTTTTGAGATACAGCCCCCACCGACAGACAGACAGACAGACACACACACACACAAATTTTTTTTTTCCAGAAATTAGTGCAATGGACTCAGGGGACCTCAAAACGGATATTTCCGCAAAAAAAAAATTTCAAAAAAAAATCACGACCACAATACTTCCCCTATATTTCATATAGGGAAAGTAAAAAGAGATTAGAAAAACAACAAAAGCAGAAGTATATAAAAGAATTGTAAGACATTCACTGTTATATAGTAGTAAATCATGAGTAATCACAGAGAGTAATAACAGAAAAACCAAAGCAATGGAAATGAGATACCTAAGAAAGATAGAGGGAATTACAAGAAGAGACAAAGTACGAAATATAGAATGAAGAAAACTGCCCAACAGCTCAATATTACCCAATAAAATCAGTAGGAGACATTTAGGATGGTTTAGTCATATATACAGATTAGAAGGTAATAGATTAACGAAAAGAATAGACGAGGTAAAAACACAAGGTAAACATGAATCAGGAAGACCAAGGAAGGATTGGAACAAACAAGTACATCATGAAGCAAAAAGAAGGATAGAATGGAAAGAAATAAGAAAAATGGCACTGCCTATCTTGTGTCAGTGGTAAAGAAGTGAAAAAGAAAATAACTGAGACATATTGTAGAGAATAAGTCCGACGCCCGTAATGAATGAAAAAAGAAAAGATAAATTAAAATAATCCTCTATAATAGGTTGATCCACGTTTGGCCTATTTCTCTGGTATTTGGTAATTCGATGTTTCGTCCTGTCAATTTGTAATTCGTTTAAAATATTTACTGCATCATTATAAATTGTTTAAACAATGTGGCAGTATTTTTCCCCTTATTGGATAAACATAAAGTTATTTATCTATTTATTCAATGTTTTCGAGTTTCGCCGTATTTCTAAAATTATCGGACAAAGAACATAGCGTAATTGTGTAAATCGGAGTAAAAATTGGACGAGACATTAAAAAATTAAAGGCCTTCTTGAATGGTACCAATGGTACTTGTTGGTGCAACCCATCAAATTTTGTAAATAAGAAGAAATATTTGCAAAAGATTCCATTTAAATGATTAGAAAACATTAACCAATTAAATTGTCTAAAATGTTTTTCACACAAGTAATATTTAACATCATTTCCCCTATTTTATGTACACAACATTGTAACACAAAAGTATCATTTGGTTTCCATTTACAATTTAAAATTCGAAATTTCTCAATTTCATCAACATTAACATTACTAAATTTAACTATATCAATGTAAATGTCAACGTTATTAGATGTACATGTTGTATGCTCCTTTTTCTCTTGCTGGAAACAACCTAATGAAGATCCTGAATGCAAATGTGGATGGATGATTTAAATTGACTGTTGAAGAATCGTAATTTTTTAAATTTTCTGAACAAATGAATCCAACATGGAATATCGATTTTTATTTATTAATTTAATTAACTAAAAACAAAAATCAGGAATAAATTAATTTAAAAGAATGCATATAAAGTATATTCCTAAAATAAAATAAAAACCTTAATATTGAATTTTATCTTTTACGTTTAAACCAAGTAAGACAAAAAATATTATAAATTGAACTAAGAAATATGATTCGCGCTCTTTTAATGTAAAACAATGTAACGATTAACGATACCAAAGAGGCGAATAGTATAAATATATGTCGAGTATTATTATAAAAGGGAACCCCTCGTGCAAAGGAAGAAAGTCATCACTTCTCTAACGGTGCTTGCGCAGATAACTTTAATTTGTGTACAAAGCCTGCCTGTTCTCGGAAAATGCACCATCATAGATCATTGACTAGATTCACTAACACTTAACTTGTTTGTTTGAAATATTAGTAA
This sequence comes from Ontholestes murinus, assembly GCA_963969525.1. Taxonomy (NCBI): domain Eukaryota; kingdom Metazoa; phylum Arthropoda; class Insecta; order Coleoptera; family Staphylinidae; genus Ontholestes; species Ontholestes murinus. The sequence goes on from OZ018387.1 coordinate 93,699,504, forward strand.
TTTTTAAGAATAAGAAAAATAAGCGAACGAATAATTTTTAGGGGGGGTAATTACCCAATTACTCCCCCCTGGAACCGTCGCTGTTTGCGAATGGTATGGCGACTTACAGAAGGACTAAGCGTCTTCATCTTACCTTTATGTCATCGATGAAATTAGACCCCGAAGGAATCTTTAGGTTAGCCGAATATCTTACTGCAGCAGCTGAGAAGCGATGATTTAAAAAGAATCTGAGTTCCTAATAAAAATTAAAAGTTGGGATACCCAGTTCCTTGAATCTTTTCTCGATTTGATCGAGACTGTTTTTCTATTTTGATTCGTACAGTGTGCTCTTATAGCCCAGTGCAATTTACTTTTTCAAGGTTGGTTCTTTGATATTTTCAACGCAGCCAACCCTTAGATGTTAAATATCTAACATTCATTTATAACAAATTTAAATTAAAATCACGCGAACACTGGTAGTACTTCATAATATTAATGTGCAAACCGAGAACGGAGAACGGAGAAAATTATATTCGCCCCATTTGAGTTGATAACACAAATTACTAAAATGAAGTTAACAATTTGAAATGTCAATAGACGACATATAGAAAAGTCCCAAATTATGAATCTCTGAATTTTTATTAAAAATGGTATATATAAAATAGAAAAAATACTATAACAATCTCGTTCATAAGGCCCTCTTTTTTCTAAAAGTTTAGAGTTTAGAAAATGGCTAATAACTTCTTCCCAAAATTAATATTTTTTTCAACTTTTCTTATAAATTTCGAAGATTTTTTCAGGCTCTAAATGTTATTTAATTCGTTTTCTTTTCGAGAATTCAGGTAAATTTCAGTAATTGCTTCTCTTGAATACAACATTTTGTTTCAACTAGAGGCCATACTCTTATTTAGAAAGTTCTAAATTGTGGAATTTTTCTTGGGTGGTCTAAAAAAATCTTTTTAGAAATGTTTTCTTATTTTCGAGAATGTTTAAGGAATTTTGAAGATATTTTTTCAACTGGTCTTTTAAATTTCTAGGAGGCTCTAGAATTTTTAGTAAATTTTCATTTAGAAATCTAGACTTTTTTTCGAAGGGTTCAGAATATTTTCAGAAATTTCTCCTCCAGATTTCAAGGTTATCTTCTAAATTACAAACATTTTCTTGGAGGCTCTAAACTTTTTAGAAAATTTGTTTGTAGAAATCTAGATTTTTTTTTAAGGGTTCAGGAAAATTTCAGTAATTTCTCTATTTTTGAGGCCCTAGATTTTTAGGATTTTTTTTCTAAAATCTAGACTCACTTTTTCAAGAATTCAAGAAATTTCCACAAATTCAATCTGTAGGTTTCAAGTTTTTTTAATTCAACCCGCTATCTAAAATGTAAAGATTTTATAGGAAGCTCTAAAATTTTTAAAAAACATTCGTTTAGAAATATAGACTTTTTTCAAAATTTTAAAAATTTTCTAATAATTCCTTCTTTCATTGAATTGAAAAAATGTTTTAACGACAAATTATTGTAAGTATGGATTACCACGTAGTAACGGTCGCAACCATTCTCTTTATCAAACATTTTCTTTTGTTCAAATTTTGTAATTAAAGTTATTGCAAACCGCGAGGCGATCAGTAATTAAAGTTAATATATATATGTATGGTCGGTGGGTGGCCTCTAATCCACTCTGCAATCAGTAAAACATAAGCGAGTAAAAATAAACATAATATTATTGCAAAATTTAATAAATTTATTCAAACAAATTTTGAAATTTAAATTTTTTTAACAAACGTTAAAGATAATGAAAAACTGAACAAGTTTTATTGAAACATTATTTTTTTGTTCCTAATATAAAAATTAAAAAAGTTTTTTTTTGCTTATTGCTAATAAACTATAGGAGCTAAATGAAATGTATGTAACAAGTAAATATAAAGAATTCAAAATTGAGCAAATAATTAAGAATAACCTCATAGTTTTCGAGAAAAATATAGGGAAAGTATTATGATGGCCACATCACCATTTTTTGTCATTGTTATAGCAATGGAAACGGAATCCGCTGTAATTTTAACAAGAGACTGGACTTCTGGTTAACGTACATATCTGTCAATACTAACTAAGAGGTCTTTAAAATTATCACAAATAGGCGAAAGGGCCGATGATGTTATGTACATCAGTGAAGCGGTCGTCAGGATTCGAAAACCTAACCATTGGTAATATTGTGATGATAAATTTTAATTTGTTGGCACTTTAAACACGATATACCAATTAAGCAATATGATTCTTCTACGGTCATATATTACGAGATGTTTTATTGTGCCAGGATGCGTTAGAAGAAGAGATTATAAAATGTTGGATCTCAGAACTGTTTTAGAGAGAGCTACGTCTACGTAAATAGTTGTGTAGGCATCTGGGGGAGTGATTTGCTCAAGTTTGAGTAAAGTAGTGCCATTTCCGAAAAGACATTTTAGTTAATCACCTTCTGATTGTAATTTAGCAAGGTTAAAAATTTCTAAAGAGTTAATTTCGACTCGCGATAATGTATCAGCAACGCTGTTTTCGGTACCTTGTACAAAACTGATGACAGTAGTGAATTACTCGATGAAGCACTCTCCTGAAAAACGACCAGACTTCGAATTTATAGGAGAAATCAAAGATTATAAATTCGCGACCATCAAGGTAATATAATTGCCAAATAAATGGCCAGCAATTTACGTACTATATTGAAGTTCTATTGACGAAGAAGAATTGGAATAGAAGCGAGCGGTTGAAAGACTCCAGAAATATCCTTTTACTGCAAGATGTGTCTATCATAATTCTCAACTCCGAAAGAGGGTGAGGTCGAATAGCAGTGGAAGCAAATAGCCTGCACAGCGATCAAGACGGAATAGAACACCAAAATCAAGCTGCTTGTCTGAAAATATTTGGAGACATCGTGGAGAAAGATGGTGCTAAATTCTGGAATTAATTTAAAATCATCTTCGGTCAAAAAACCGACAACTCCCGGCCAATCTCGTTAAACGGCATACATTTACAAGATGAGAGAGCTGAAGCGCAAGCTTTGGCCGACTTCCTGGAGATGCCGTTTAACACACTTTGCAAAAATTAACAATCTGTTCCAGCACCGACTTACACGGACCCCCATTTCCATCGCTAACGACGACGAGGACGCAATTTCTACCGACGAAGTTTTAGCCACGTTAAAAAGCAGCAAGAAATCCACTCCCGGTCCGGACAAAATTGGACGATCTGTCCTCATTCATCTGCTACCACAGAAAATTGGATTTCCCACAACCCTTTTTTTTTTTAATTATAGAGGTCTTTAAAAATTAGACCTAAATGTGCCAGAAATGGCCAAAATATTGCCTTAATGGCTACATAAGGATTATCAGCACCAGCAGTGTAATGGGTTGAGTGGAAGAACTCGAAAAACTGTGAACTCCGCCTTCAAGATCTATGCTCGAAATTTTAAAGTGATTAATTATATTTATGTATGTATTTTTGTATTATTTTTTTTAATAGATCTTGTAAAGTGAATAAATTAAACTAAACACTTGCTTTTCCGCAGGTTATTTCCCGCAACAGTGGAAGACGGCTAAAATCATAATGATTCCCAAACACGGCAAACCAACTGGCCACATCAATTCCTATTGACTGATTTCTCTCCTCAACTACATTGGGAAAGCATTTTCGACGCAACAACGACCACTGCAACGCCACCCTCATCATTCCGCCTCACCAGTCCGGCTTCGACCTTGGACAAGGTTATTCATTTGACGATTCACCAGACGAGCCAACCCCGGGTAAGTGTGCAACAGCGCCTTTCTAGATTTCCAGAGAGCTTCGACAGTGTATGGCATAACGGTCAACGTTTTAATCTGCGGAAACTGAATTTTCCGGCCAATATTCAAGCAATAATCTCCAGTTTTCTACATAACCGCACCTGCATTCACATTCACGCATAAAGCCGCCCTGTTTAAGACACTTTTTAATATCTATGTTGTAGATTTCCCTATGCCGATTTTGACAGTCCAAATTGAAACCGCCCTGCACCAGTACGGGGACGAGCCGCACTTTGGACAACCGCTTCAACGCCTGAAAAAGCAGCCAGGCTCCACGTGTGGTGTACTGAGCGCTGTATTCGCCGGTGGAGAGTCAAAATAAATACGTCCAAAACGCAGGTTATCTATCTGCTTCCACCATCCAAGAAGAAATACGCACCGTTTCCGCCCACCATCATCTGGGGAAAAACAAATCTGTCCTGTTACAGAAACTACCTACTTAGATTTACTTTTAACCCACCGGCTTTCACTAAACAAGTCCGCCATTGCCTTAAATAAATTAATTTGGGCTTTAACTTCCGCATCAGCGTCTGCAGCCCCAAAACCCTTATCTACACATACAAATCTTGTATTCGCCCAGTAAGAGAATATTTGACTCCACAGTTTATTACTTGAATGACCAGCCATTTGCAGAAAGTTGTTAGGAGAAACGCACAATTATGTTTATGTTTATTTGATTTTAGCTTCCTTTACTATAAAATACTTATGAATATATAAAAATATTTTACAAAACATACAACATTTTGGTTGGATGAAGCTGGGCGGAGTTCATGCAACTGCGATGATCTTTCACTCTATACTCATGTTTCTGGTAGACAGTGAGAGTTCCTCTTATTTTCTGTTTGCCATTAATATTTGCCTTAATTCAGGCTTATTTTCTATCTTCTTAGAGATGAGATACGAGAGTCAAAAATGACATTAAATAGAATTAGAAGATGCTATTATTCCATCACTCAAGCGAAGGCCTCTACGATCTCGACGATCCCCAGCCGATTGAGCAACGGATTTCCTCCAGAGCAGACAGGATCGCCTTTCGAGCATTAGAGCGCGGTGACATCATTACTACGTTACTCACTACCCCGGCCAACTGCATTCGTCGCCTCAAATTTATGCTGCCCGACATCGACCTACGGTTGCTGAGATGCGCTAAGGATCTCCCAGAAGAAGTCCTGAAGATCATAGACGAGGCTCTTCTTGCGCTTCAATTAGCGCCTCCCACACACTTACCATTCTTTAACACATCACACTCTCCTATAAACCATAATTTTCCTGAAAATGATGGTAGCGACCGTTACTATGTTGTAGTTCATTTTAAAAAAGGTAAATGAAAATAATTTTTAAGTTTTAATACCACTATTTATTGTATAATATACACAAACAAAGTTTACAATATATTATCAATTTTGACACAACTATAGTTTCGAGCTTTGCAGGTCATTATTATTCAACACTTGATTCCCGGCTGAAGAGGTTATCGCCGCCTACAACAGCCAGGAGTGAGGTTTTAGTGGGTAGGCACACTCATTTTGTTACAAGCTGTTTGAGTGGTGCTAAAATACTTGAGCATGATTTAATAAATCTATGGTAGCGTCAGAATTGATTGATTTACATTAGCGAGTACAAAATTCCACTTAAATGTTACGTCTAGAGCGATTTGTACTTTGTAATTTGGAAGACCCATATGTCGGTATTAAATTTCCGTTATCTGTGGTTAATGAAAATTTTGTTAGACGATGAGTGTGCAAAAATAGTAACCGCCAAAATAGTAACCGCTAACCTTTAAAAATTTTGTCCCAGAATTAGTATTACGAACCAAAAATAATCGATCTGGAAAGACAACAGAGAAATGGGTCAATATGTGTAGGTGTTTAATTTTGAATAAACTTTTAACGTTTCATAAAGAAACGATTGTGATGGCTTGACCAAAAGGTCTCCAACTTCTAATGGCACTTCTGATCAAGTAGCGGCTACAAAATAAAATTTTCGAACTGAATTTGTTATACGTGAATTTAGAAATTTCGCCCAAATTTGAATAAACCAAATTGAGGTGTCCGCACGAAAGAGATAAGGTAGTGAGCATTTAAATGTATTAAAGTTTCTCGTTGCTCCTCCATTGAAATTAATAAGAGGTTAGAAGGGAAAATGGGAGAAATAGAATCCAACAGCCACATAATTTTCTATATCAACGTTTTTGTCATCTCTTCGTAAAGGACGACATTTCCACTTTGCGTAAATTGCTGTTTCCTAAAAGCGTGCTGGGCGTTGTTAAGTATTTCGAATTTATATAGATAATTACTGAGCCTTTGTACTATGATTTTCACAAATACTTTTAAGAAGGTATTCAGTAAAGCAATTGGTCGATAGTTGATAATGTCAACCCTTGGTCCAATTTTTTGGATTGTAATTATTTCCGACGTTTGCAGAGAGTCTGGGAATATGCCAGTTTTTGTTATTAAGTTAATTAAATAATGTAGTGGTTCCATGATAACTATTGCTACCTGTTTAATAAGTTTCATTGAGATACCATCTTCCTCGAGCTAGCATTCGACTTTAATTCTAATATTGCATTATAGAGATCAGTATATGAAACCGGCTTTAAATAAATTGTATTGGTAGCATTTTCTAATGATGTACAGTTATTCGATATGTTTTCGACAAAATGATGTCTTATTTTCTTATCCGTGATGGTTGAAAAGTAGCCTGCAAAGATATTTAATACTTCGTAGGCGTCATCAACTATTTCCGTTGTTGTTTTTGATAGCGTATGAATCGATCATTTAAACCCCTGTAATGTATATGTGAATGTATATATTTATAATATTTATATGTTATGGGAAATTCTATTATTGTTTATATATTTGTATTATTTAAATTACTTACTTCATTGATTTGTATTTATTTTAAGTTATAATGTTATTGTGTGCTAATTAGATTTTGGAATTAGTGGAAACTATTATGTTATCAATTGTACACAGTTCACTCCGGCTTATCCCATTCTCCCTCCTATTGCTAAAACATTTTGGTCTTGCGGTAACTTCACTCTTGCATCGTCTGTCAAATTGTACACTCTTACATCATCTCTCAACGACACTATTGCATCGTCTGTCAACGTGTACACTCTTAGATCGCCTCTTAACTTGTACACTCTTGCATCGTCTGTCCTCACCCAGAAAAGAACCTACATTACATAAGTAAAGCTCTCACACACACTAGAACTTTACACCCCGTTCAATTCTTCAAGGACAATACTCCATGCTTCGAGTTGTTTATTTGGAAAATTATGTACTTTTTGGCTATAATATTTTAGTTTCGTTTCCTCGATCAGTTTTTTAATATATTTTTTTAAATCATTTTGGCCTTTAATTTTAATTTTCAGAATTTCATTCTATTATTACGTCAGTTTTAGGTTATCGCTCGAGTTTCTTATGCCATTATTGACCCAAGTTTGGAGCTTATTAAAGCTCATTTTCTTTTTTTATATTATATGTTGTATTTGTGTAAAAATTCCTCAAAGAAAGGATTAAAACTTGTATTCACAGTTTCAGTTTTAATGGAAGTCTAATTTGTATTCTGTACGTAAAATCTTAATTCATTAATGGTAGAGTTATAAATTATTCTTCGAAATTTGAATTTTGGTTTACCACTTGGTAAATTTTGAGCACTTGTGTCTACATTCATTATGATGATCAGAGAGATGTAAATTAATATTTTTGCAATTCCAAGTAGCAGTTGGGAAATTTGTAACTACATAATCAATTTGTGTTGATATAAAGCTAAATGAAAAGAAAAAATCGTTTAAACGCCTTTTTGGTGTGTTGTAGTCAATATTTAAATCACCACAAAGAATTGTACGTGTATGTGTACTGCTTATGTTTACCATTAGATTAGTGAGATTATTTAAAAAATATATTTATATAGAAATTATTGAAATTTTTGAATTACATTCTTCCTAAGAGAAGGCTGCACATTCAATTTTATTTTAAACACAATATTCACAAATATTTATTCGATCATATTTATATCGTGTATCGACAAAAATCATACATCTACCGTGTTCTTTTGTTTCCTTGTGTATTCAGAACATTTTGTGTATCCATTTAGGTGCACATGACTTGAATTATATTTGTTGCACCATGTTTCGGTTACAAATACGATATTTGGTTTTATGCCATTTAGTATTACTGTAAGTTCATTAGTTTTGTTATAAACATTTGTTATATTGTGGTGTATAATGTTTAATTTGGTGATGGCATTGTCGTTATTGTTTAATATTAATATTTAATAGCATTAGTAAATGGGCTAATTCTTCAGGGACACCAATTTTAAAACATTTACATTTATTAATCTTTATACATTACTAGGTGGAGAGAAAATTTGATATTTGGAAACTTAATTTTTAGTTTTGACGTTATGTTTTCTTCTGCACAATCTGGCTTATATTTATTTTCGATGTGTTTATAAACGACATCACTTTCTTAGATAATGCCAACTCTTTTTTTTAGATTAGATTTTATAACTTTAACACGGATAATTTACAAATTCGGTTTTATTGGCTTATTTTCTAAGTAATTGCGGAGGCTTCTACTTTTGGTCGTTAATTTTGCGAAAAAAAACTTAAAAATGGATTTACTTGAGTTCCTTGAAATTTTCAAAATTAAACGTAAACCAGAAATTCTGCTTATTAACGACCAAGCTGAACTGATACATATCCCCAACTATTTGAATTATAGTTTGAGAATGACATGCTTAAGTGAGCTGACCACAGTACAAATAGAATATAAAGTATTAAAAAACGTACACGTGTTTATAAATTTAAAATTTATAAGTTTAAAATGTTTCATTGAACTGTTAATATTAGCTGAATTGATTTTTGGGTCTTCTTTCGGGATTCCTTGATTTGAGTTTTTTGTTGCGCCATCCGTTGGGCCCTAGTCTATCTAGTCGTCTTTATAGATGATAGGTTGGTCTAGGTGACTTGTGGGTTAATTATAGTTTATTATTAGTTGATTTAATTACTTTATCTGATCTTACAAAAATGATACATTACTCTGAAGGTCTCCTTTACAATATATCTTGAAATTAACACCCCACTCTCCAATTTTAATAACATTAACAACAAATTAAGAGTTCAGTTATATAATCTATCGATAAAATTCTTGTATGTTTTACTAATTGGAGGGTGGATTGGAGGATACCCACCCACAATACATACACATTTAACTTATGCTTTTTCAAGAGAAACTGTCTTAATGAGTTTGTCTTTCTAGCATGTGTTTATATGTTCTACCGCTTCTGAGAGTAATGAACGCCTGTAATAACTCAAAACAACCGAAAATAATTTATTTAAAGTAATAATTGAGGAAATTGATCATACAAATGAAATGCTGCTAAAAAATACAAGATTAAATTATTGAAAAATTATTGAAAATAATAGTTTATTATTTGTTCTTATAACATATTTTTACCCAGCTCAAGAAAATATATATAATTTCCGCAAACTTGTCAGTTAAATACAATTTGGCATAAAAATACAGGAATTGAGACAAATTAGGAATTATAAATATATAAATAAAATGTGAACATTACAAAACGTAATTAAAATTAAAACAAAGAGTTGCTGTTTTAAATACACACATATTCAATAATATCCACAAAAAGGTAACGAAAACAGAAATATGCAAATTATAAGCAGAAGAATAAAGGTTCTGAATATCCTGAATCAACTTTATAAGGATACATATTAGTTATTGGCAGGGTTATTTTATGCTTTATGGTTACCAAGGAAAATACAACAGCCAAACTACTTGTTCCAACGATTAAAAATATAATAGGGTATTAATAAACCGTTTTATGACCATACACAAACTTATTTTTAAGTTTAGCATCAATGACTTTAAGTAAACGAATATTTTAGATAGTTTTTAAAAATCATTGGCAATAGTTTCCATTTTTCGCAATCAGAAACAGTAAAAAACTCATCAGTGGCGGCAGGCATATTCCCTTACCCCAAAATAGTTAGTATAAAATCAAATATCATCAATTTATAATTCACTTGAGAATGACGATAAAACGTCGAAACTCGAGTCGTGCTGTGTTGTTTAGATTTATATAATTATACCTATGCGTTAAGTAATATTTTTACAATAATTATTTGTGGTTAAAACATAGTGAATTTATCGATTCAGTGTATGTCAACAATATTTTCTAAATTTACCCATTTATTACCAGAAAAGAGCATTTATTGCTTTATATATATATATATATATATATATATATATATATCTGAAGTTGAGTTCATCTATAATGGCGCAGTGAAGGAGAGGACCGACATGTTAGAGTGGAAGAACATTCTTCAAATTATTTTTATAAAGCAAGGCTGATAATGTGCCAATAAATGAATAAATAAATGAACTAAAACAATCTATCAGAAATTTCATTCAAGCTACGATTTCCTTCAGAATATTCATCCAACCAATATATTTTTATCTTCATCAAACATTAATAAATCAGGTAATGATTCTAACAAATTTATTCTTTCAGTTTGCCAACATTGACTTTGGATAATTATATCTTCAAATACAAGAATCTATCAAAAAGTCATTCAAGCAAAAATGTAAATAAGTTATGAAATATATAAAAAATGTATCTAATCATAAGGATGACTTATGTACTATGTTTTTTGATAATGACATTAAACCGTCGAAACTTAAGTCGTGTGTTTTTGTAAATAGTAAGTGTGTTAGTTTAGTATTTACAATATATACCTACTTTTTCCAATTGATTTTACAGTGCTTCAAACAGTTAATCAGCCAATTATGAATTAGTTGGACATCAGTATCTTTGGATTTCAAGCAAAACAATTTATTAGAAAGTTTATCCAAACTACGAACTTTTGATTCATCGATCACTTGGTGAAACATATTGTAGCGATTGGGTAAATGTGTAATTAATTAATTTCACTTGGTTTTATTTGTTTCACAATTTTTATTTATTTCACTTCTCTAACTAGTTTCGATCACACGATCATTCTCAAAGGGTAATTCTTGTAAAACCCTTTGAGAATGATCGTGTGATCGAAACTAGTTAGGTAAGTGAAATAAATAAAAATTGTGAGACAAATAAAAACAAGTGAAATTAATTAATTACACATTTATCCAATCGCTAAGTTTATCCAAGTTAAATAAGTTTTTGAAAGACTATTTCCAATGATTTTTACAGTTCTTAAAAAATTTATCTGCCAATAAACTGACGTGGGGAATTATAACTTCAAGTACAAAAATCTTCTAGTTATCTAAGCCACAATTTTTTGTTAAAAATGTTAATCAGCTTTGCAAAGAAACAAGCAATTCCGCTGTCTTAAAAAAGTTTTTTTTTATTTATTAGTCTAGCATCATCATTGTCTAGATACTAAGTAAAAGAAAAATAACTTTAAAGTTTTTCTAAGCTACGTTCTCCTCAAAATGATAACAGCTAAACTTCTAATAAGTTATGTGATTCTCAAAAAGTTCATCAGTCAATAATAAACTGGTTTAGCATTTTTATTTTTGGATTATTATGATTTCAAGCATCGATCAAAAAGGTTTTATAAGCTATTTTTTGCTTCAAACAGTTTATTAACATTGAAAATGAGCAGTACAAAATTTCTTAAAAAACAAACTAAATGATTATTTTAAACTTTTTTCAAAAAAACAATCAAAATGTGTTTATATAAACAATTAAAAACTTTAAAAAAATTAAATATTCATTTTATTTTATCAAAAACCATTTATTTTTTCATATTTTGATTCCTATATATCGAGAGTGTATTTTGATGATGTTTAAATCTTCTTTCATTCTTATATCTTCTTCTTTTAATTTATTCAATTTCAATTACTTTTTACTGTTCTATTTCTGTTTTTTTTAACTATAATATCGAATGTTTTGTTTTTAATAATGCTAAACTGCGCACTAAAAGCAAAGTACTATCATGGCATTGAATTATTATTTCGATATCAACAACAGCTACGGACTAGTTTCGATCTATTTTCCGTAATGCAGGTGAAGGTATAGACTGAGTTTTATTATAGAGTTTTAACTTTCCACTTAATCGTCAAGCAAGAGAAGCAAAGAATAAAGAATAAGGCGCCATCTATTGTCTAAGGCCAATTATACGGAACTATTAACAGTTACAATTATAACAATAATAATGTAAAAATAATGTATTCAATATTATAGTCGGTGATCTTAGTGCAACGTTTTAGGCGATAGATATACCAATTTTTATCAAGGCTTCGCTGACTACTAGAACCAAACTATCAGTAAATGCTACGTAGAAGAATTAAAGATGCTTCGATGATCGAAATAATAATTCTCAGTTCATCTAGCAAAGAGTTTGATGAATACCTTTCATCCCGTAATATTGAATGGTACAATCTCTCCTAAGCCCAGCATTTTGGGGGAAATATGTCCTTTAAAATTAATTTAAAAAATAATTAAATGTGGAGGATTCGTGATAGATTTTGATAATTCATAATAAATAAAACAATTAACTTTGTTGGTATCATTTTAAAAACAGTTGGACACGATTTTGGCTCCTGTAGAAGGAATATTAAATTCTTGACTACTCTGTTCCATATCCAATTCACTGAACATTGGGTTCGATTTTACAAGGTAAATCGTTTAGAAGAATCTACAAATTATTTGACTCGATAAGAGTTAACAAGGCAACTAGTTTAGTTCTTTTAAGAGCACTTCTTCACATATTGTTGTCCTAAATGGGTCAAAAGTTAACAAATAATTTTTTGGATCAGTCTTGGCCAATCAGAGCTTCGCTGACTCTAGCCCACCAACCGATCGGTAGAATTTGCTCGTCATATGTAGAATCCCATACCTATCCCAGTGCACAACTCTAATTGTAATGGAATTTTAGCGATCTTGCGCAAACTTTAGAACTGACATCATTATCCGTGTGATCTTGTAATCATCACACCGACACTAACCAGTATTTAATTCTCTGTCCACATACCGCACGCGATGCAACAATAATTACAAGATCGACCTTAATTCCTCAACGCGCATCAGGCGAACGTGCAATTATTCCTGCCGCAGTAGTAGAAATCAATCTCGCCATTAATAAAAATCGCACGTTTTGCGCTCGAGGTGAGAGCCACTTTTAATAGCGCCAGTTTTACAACTCCGATTGCACTTTCATCAACCGTAACGAACGGCATTCGGTATTGTATAATACCGAATAACAAGAAGAAAAGTGATGGGGCGTGCGTCTCCGCACTCTTCAGGTATCCAGCGTGATTACCTTTCACCTTTTGCGGGCATGCACACGCTACAATAACGAGCTGGCAGCCGGGCATTCCCCGTCGGTGCGTCATTTTGATAAGACACGTGAGTGATGATGCGTTATCGGACGAAACTCCAGTCGACGTTCGCGGCGTGTTTCTTTGTGACGTTTGTGTTCTGTTGTAAGTACGTGATCATACAGGAGGTGGGTAAAGTGAAGCTGAAGACGACACCTAGTACCGTCTTCGAAGCCCATTCGTTGGCCCCGTACAGGCACGTCACGAAATCTTTGGCAGAATTAGGGAAGATGGACGAAATCAGTGGTCACATACTGTTTTTAAATCGTGTACCTAAATCGGGTTCGGAAATCTTGGTGGTGTTGTTAAAGTGGTTGCAGGGATGGAATACCTTCAAACATGTTAGGCTCAAGGGAAACAAACAGCATTTGACGAATATTGAACAGGTAATGTTTAGCAATAATTTGCAGCTTTTAAACGTAAAATCTAAATAATTTTTTATTCAATGTTTAACTTATTATCGGTAAAATAAACAATCTGGTATTGATACTGAAAATTTAATAATAATAATGATTATGACTTGTTATTAATCCAATTTTATTATGGAATTAAGGTTTTATTAAATCTTGAAACGTTTTTAGAAGTTCAGAACTAATAAAACAATGAACTTCCTTGACTGGTAATATAATTGTTTGATAATGACAAGCTGAAGTTGTCAAAAATATAGTTACAAGTGATACCAACAAAGTTAATTGTTTTATTCATTTTGAATTATCAAAATGTATCAAGAAGTGAAAGCCTCCACAATTATTTATTTGTTTTTAGAAGTTTTTTTCAGATAACATCTACATTTAAGATTTTATTCAATCAGAGTAGTATATAACCAATTTTGAAAGTAAGATGAGTAGTATATAACCAATTTTGAAAGTAAGATAATTTGATGATTTTGACAGAAACATATTTTTGAATAACATAATTTCAGACACTATAGAAAAATGTCAATAATATTAACATCATTATGATCTTAGTTAGCTTCAAGTTGCCGCCAAAAATACTTTGTAATATAAATTGTATACTTAAATGTATTAATGTTTGTACTGTCAAAATTTTTCTTCGAGGCTTCGAAGTTTAAATAATAAACCAATAAACAATAAGAAATGAATTGTTAGATTATAACTACGAATTTATGCTTCTATTTCATTACAAGTTAATCTAGGTATCTAATAACAAATATTTTATTTTTTGAGTAAATATGATAAAAATCCTTTCTTTTCTTGAAAAGCTTGCAAAACAGTTTCCAAGAGACGTGGTGAAGAATAAAGGATATCATGGCTAGACGCATTGGGATTTATTTAAATTATCACGTATGAAATCTTCAGATAAACTTGTTGAAAAAAAAAAACATGTTCTGAAGGGAATTCAAAAAACTGAAGATAACAAATTGGCCAATGAACTTTTGGATTTATACAAAAGAGCTAAGGAATTTAGAAATATTAGAAATAGCAAAGACGAACATGTTGTGCTGAACCGTATGTAAAAACTAAACCTCTGCTTACTTTTGGGCATTGATTTTTGAGTTAGGTGATCCTCTGGTTTTGGAAATACTTACTTTTGAGCTACTAGAGGGGTACATACACCAGAAATCAATGCCCATGAAACGTGTGCTATTTACAGGTCGAAGAAAAATAGGAAAACTTAATACAATTTCAGAAAACTAAGAAAATATTTGATTATATATTTGTGTTCCGATTGTCTTGTAGATTTTGATCGGTTTTGTTATTATTTTTGTATATGTTTATATGCATTAATAGCAGCTTCGCAGATACATTTATTGAAATTTTTATTTCCTGAAGTGAATTTAAAAAGCTAAGGATAACACATTGCTTTTTGAACTTTTAGATTTATGCAAAAGAGCCAAGGAATTTAAAAATAGGAAAGACGAAAATATTGTGGTAGCCTTTATGTAAATTTTAAAATTTAATTACCAAGATATCCTTCTACTTCTCTAGAGTCTTCCAAGTTATGGGAGCTTCTCTTGAATTCAATATGAAGACAACTTATCTCACTTCACCAAAAATGTCTTAGAAAATCCGACATATGGCAATTGAAGACTATTGCCGTTATAAATGATGACGAGCGGGTCAGATCTTCAAATTTACATCTCATCGTTGCCTCAATCGGCATTAAGAAATTTGGAAAAGGATGGAAACCAAGCTATCAATCGAAATGAATAAAATATTTAGAAGTGGCCCAACACTTGGAGCTGAGGGCGCAAAATCCCGATTATAAAACAAACCGACTTTGTCTACGTGTAGCCGACGAGGTGCTCGCAAATAGTTAGCGCTCTCAATCAAAATATTGTACTAATAGCATTTAGCTATTTGATTGTAGTGGAATTCGGCGAAGCGATGCATAAACAGCGTTTCACCGCTCTAGAAGTCTCTTATATTGAGGTGGTTAACATTTTGCTATTGAGCTTTCTTAAAATCAAGTAGAATATCACCGTCGACGTTTTTAATGCCTCGAGCTTACAATCTTAATAAGGGAGTATTATTAATTTAGGCCACCAAAGAACTGAAAAAATCCGAATTGCTTCAATCGAGTGAGTAGAAATTAAAATGAAACTCTTTGACTCTTTCATTAACCTACATGCTACCGTTGTAGACTTCCATAAAAATAAACCACTTAATAATCCAATTGAATACTTCTCGAAATATAAATCTGCCATTACCATGTTGATTATTTGCAGTTTGTTCGAATTCCGAATAACTGACTACAAGAACAATTGGATACTCGATGTTAAAGGTTTCGACCGAAATACTTTAACCATCATTGATGAGACCTTGTGATGATGATGATACGGCCATCTATATAAACAATACACATCACGAGAGCATGTGTTCAGAAGTAACCATTCAATATGATTTATTTAAGCGTTTGTCGTCACGTGTGAACGAGATTTTGTATCCCAGTTTCATCATCCTCCGCCGCTAGTGTATTGAAATACGTAATTACAACTTCTTTCAATTCTTTATCTCTTTCAAATTGCTTTTCTGCCAAAAGGTTCTTGATTTTTGTAAACAGATGGCAATCAGAAAAAGCTACACTTAGGGTGGATAGTTGAAAAGTACCCATTTATATTGTTGCACAACTTATTTCAATTCTTTATCCTTTTCAAATTGCTTTTCTGCCAAAATGTCCTTGAGTTTTGTAAACAGATGTCAATCAGAAAAAGCTAGACTTAGGGTGGATAGCTGAAAAGTTCCTATTTGAATTGTTGCACAACTTTTTGCGTTATTCGGGCCTAGAACGTGGCACAGTTTTGCTAGGATAAAATTTTGACCGCAGGCAGCATCAAATACTTCTACCAAATCAACCTAAATGGAAACTTCACCTGAAAAATTTCTATTCCCTCTATCAGGATCCTTATAAGGATTGAGCGGGTCGAGTCGTTACATCGACATCTGCAGTAATTTCAATTACCGGGATCAGGTACTTACACTTATATTTTTCTTTAAAGATTCTTGAAATTTCAGTAATTTCTCCTCCATACTTTTAGTTTTTATTGCAACTTCCTTTCCAAAGAATGTTCATCGAGAATTCTAGAAATTTTTACAGGTTCGTGGTTTCTATACAAGATTTTGTTCAACTTTTTCTATTAGAATTTTTTTTTCTAAATTTCTATAATTTTCTCAGATGATCCATACTTTTAGTTTTTCTTTTAC
Organism: Ontholestes murinus; assembly: GCA_963969525.1. Lineage (NCBI taxonomy): Eukaryota > Metazoa > Arthropoda > Insecta > Coleoptera > Staphylinidae > Ontholestes > Ontholestes murinus. The sequence continues at coordinate 93,716,323 of OZ018387.1, forward strand.
ATTAAGGTTTCTATAATTTTTCACAAGATTTCATTTTAGGTTTATAAAGCTTTTTATGAATATTCTAAAAGTGAACAGTAATTTCTTTTTCTTATCTAATAAATAAATAGATATTTCCAGAATTTTTAGCAAAGATTTTATTAGAGAGTTCTAGATTTTTCAGAAAGTTCTTTCAAGATTTTGTTTAGCTTTACAATGTATTAAGAAATTTTTTTCTAATTTTCTAGAACTTACTTAAAGGCTTCTAAAAGTTTCAGGAATTTCTTTTTTGCATCTTCCTTTCCAAAGAATGTTGATCAAGGATTCTAGAATTTTTCACAAGTTTTCCTTGTAGATTTCTAGAACTTAGTTGGAGGATTCTAGAAGTTAACAGTAATTTATTCTACATATTTCCAGAATTTTTAGCAAAGGTCTTATTCGGGAGTTCTAGATTTTTTAGAAAGATCGTTTCAATATTTTTAAAATTTTCTTTGAAGCTGTTTTCAGTAATTTCTCTTCCAGATTTTAATATTGTCTTATAAATTCTTCAGGGCTCAAAAATTTAAAAAAAAAATCTTTTCCAGAATTTTACACTTTTTTTCGAGAGTTCAGAAATTTCCAATAACTCATATTCAGATTTGGAGACTATAGATTTTTCTAGAAAATCTGTTCCTAAAAATCTAAACTCTTTTCAGTCAAATTTTCAACAATTTTTTTTGTGTACTAATTTTTTTTCTTAAATGTTATTATTATTATTTGTTGTATATTTAGGTTGTAGTATTTCATTAATGATTTTAGAATTTGCTATAAATTCTTTTCAAAAATTTTAGTATCTTCCGTTAATTATTTAGATTTATTTTCTTATTTTGTTGGTTTCTTTCTCAAGAAGGTCTGTAAATTCTAGTATTTTTGAGCTATTTTTGCAATATTTAAATTTACAAAATTTCTTGTATCGAAATTTTAGGAATTTCTTATCTATATTGCAAGAAAAAAATTTCAAGATTTTTAGTCCATCAACTTGTATTTGATGTTAGGAATCATTTTGTAGAAGAATTTTTAAAAACCGTCCTTGCTATGAAAAGTAATTTTAAAAATACTGAATAACAATTGAAAATCGAATTTCTAATTTTTAGCATTTTTACTTCTCTTCGTTGCTGGTAATTTATTTGTGAAAGAATTTTCGTAATTTCATTATTATTTAAAGAATTATATCTAAAATAGTAAAAAAAATAATAACGAATTTTTGATTTTTATTGTATCAATTTGAATATTTAGGACATTTCTAGTAAATTGCGAAGATTTAAATTAAGACTTTTTGAAAATTTGTTTTTAAAAAATCTAGACTCAGGAAATTTCTAGTAATTTCTTCTCCACATTTCAAGATTTTTTCAACTTGCCTTCTAAATCGCAAAGATTTTCTTTGAGGTTCTAGAATTTTTAAAATTTACTTCTAGAAATCTAGATTATTTTCTCGAGGGTTCAGGAAATTTCTAGCAATTTATTCTCAAGAGTTCAAGATTTTTTTTTCTAGTCGTCTTTTAAATTGCAAAGATTTTTTTTCTAAAAGTTTAGAGTTTAGAAAATGGCCAATAACTTCTTCCCCAAATGATTTTTTTTTTCAACTTTTCTTATAAATTGCGAAGATTTTCTTTCAGCCTCTAAATGTTTTTTTAATTCCTCTTCTTTTCGAGAATTCAGGTGAATTTTAGTAATTGCTTCTCTAGAATTCAACATCTTGTTTCAACTAGAGGCTATAAAATTATTTAGAAAGTTATAAATTACGGAATTTTTCTTGGAGGGTCTAGAATTTTTTTTTAAATTTTCCCCTACAAATCTTTTCTTATTTTCGAGAAAGTTTAAGGAATTTTCCGTAATTTCTCTTCCCGATTTCAAGATATTTTTTTAACTGGTCTTCTAAATTTCTAGGAGGCTCTAGAATTTTTTTAGAAAATTTCTAGAAATTTCTCCTCCAGATTTCAAGGTTATCTTCTTATCTTATAAATTGCAAAGATTTTCTTGGAGGCCCTAGAACTTTTAAAAAAATTTGTTTGTAGAAATCTAGATTTTTCTTGAGGCCCTAGATTTTTTAGAATTTTTTATTCTAAAATCTAGACTTACTTTTTCAAGAATTCAAGAAATTTCCACTAATTTCTTCTCTAGGTTTCGCGATTTTTTAATTCAACCCGCTTTCTAAATTGTGAAGATTTTATTGGAAGCTCTAAAATTTTAATAATTTGTATGGATTACCACGTAGTAACGTCGCAACTATTTTCTTTATCAAAAATTTTACTTTTGACAATTTTCTTTTATTCAAATTTTGTAATTAAAGTTATTGCAAACCGCGAGGCGATCAGTAATTAAAGTTAATATGTTATGTTGCAAAATTTAATAGATTCATTCAAACAAATTTTGAAAAATAAGACATAACTTTTAAACGAAAGTTAAATAGAATGAAAAACTGAAAAACTTACATTGAAATAATTTTTTTGTAAAGATTTTAATTTAAAATTTTTTACAATTTTTTGCTTATTGCTAATAAACTATAGGAACTAAATGAAATTTATATAACAAATATTTGTGGAGAATTCAAAATTGAGCAAATTATTAAGAATAACCTCATGGTTTTCGAGAAAAATATAGGGAAAGTATTATGATGGCCACATCAGCATTTTTTATTTATGTATGATAAATTAATATTAACTCATAAGAAATAGATTTTTTATAAAATTCCTGAATCTTGCAAATAAATAATTACACATAACAAGTATAAATTCTTGGCATACAAAGTTGTCTTAGATGAGAATGACGCCACTGGACAATAGACCTTGCTGTCAATTTTGAATCACCCACCTTTAATGTTATTATTAGTTTTCACTTTGTACAAATTTTTGACACTTTGAAAATAAAGACACATTATTATTATAAATACTCATATAAAAAGTAGTCAATAGCAGCGAGACGTAACTTAGCACACAGACAGCTGAAATACAACTGAACATGTTAGCGCACGTCCGTCGGCTACATTATTGGCTCAGCACGTTGCAAATGGGTACTACTCTCCGGACATCCCACATAGTTACAGTATGTAGAAAGGTTTTGAGTCACCTAAAGCATTTTTTATTGTATAACGATTTTTTTTGATTTGTTTACATACTCCACTTTCCTCTGAAAGCTTCAAATTTTTAATAAAATGTATTAAAATCTTTTAGTTCGTTGTAGAAAATTAAATAATAATAATTATTTTAATTATAGCATATTTACAGATATAGTAATATTCTTTCCAATTTAAGTTAAATACACATATGTATCTCTCTCATGCAGCTGTTAATTTGTTTTGTTTTTTGATGATCATTTCTCGCCTTCTTGTCATCAATGCATATATGCTTTAGTAAGAATTTGCATTCCAGGTTTAAATATTTCTATTGATTCGAAATAAATCATTTGTATTCATATGATTATCTGTTTTAACTCGTGTAAAATATAACAAACCCAACAATGCATTTATTTGGAGTAAATATTTCTTTCACTGATGCTGGAAGAATTCTCGGTTTTCATTTCAATAAAACTCTCTGAAAATTCTACTAAAAAAACCTTTATTTACATGGCAGGGATAAATCTCGCTAGTAGTAGTAGTAGTAGACCACGTGGTCGATATCCAAACGATCACGTGGTCCTTCCGTCGTGTTAATTGTGTATTTGTGTGTGTGTAAATGAGCTTGTTACTTTAAAGGCTTGTCACTCTAAAGCACCATTAATTGTATCCCAATGGTGAATGGTACCGGTCACCCATCCAATTTCTGACCCGAACTAACGTTGCTGCACTCTCGCTAACGCTAGTTCTGCTGCACCACCGGCGTACATCTCACTATTTTCCACTATCTATAAAAATAGGCAAGCCCGGCTAGCTCAGTCGGTAGAGCATGAGACTCTTAATCTCAGGGTCGTGGGTTCGAGCCCCACGTTGGGCGCACTGTTTTTTTTCTAAATCAAACTTATAATATGATAATATTATAAATAATATCGACATTCGTTTGGAAACGTGGATTAATTAAAATATATCATTCAAGAATCTGCTGGAGGGGTGATTGTCCAGTTCTATCATGAGTGACTTGTCTTGTGATTGAAGGTCTTTAATCCGCTCATCTTCAACGGTCAACATTTTCTCTAAATGTTCAACCTTATTCCTTAGACAAGCGATAGTCTCACCCTTTTCATTCAAACTTCTCACCATTTCATCAAAAACCTCAGATGACACGATCTTTTTATCGGAAATCTTCGAGCCCAGCTTCATTAATTTAGAACGTACATTATAGCTTAAAATGCGGTTCTAACATAATGGATCACCATATAAGTATATTAGAAATATTAAAATTAGCTAAATGTAAAGATTTTCTTTTATACTGCTTAGAAAACAATGAAGATAACAACAAGCTGACAGATTATATTTAGATTATATTAGAATTGTGCTATAAAATTATTTCTTCAAATCTATTCTGAAATAGATATCTGAAAAGTTAAAAAAATAGTCATTTTTTATCTAGTTTACAGTGTGAATGGAATATTTAGGAAATGCATAATTTAGCGACTAGGTACCAAAGAAACAAACATGAAATCTAACAAATTTAGAAAAGGACGAGGTATGAAAGACCCAATATTCATAATAGGATAATTAAACATAAAAGATATGAAGTGCAGATAATAATAATAAATAATTTTAAAACATATATTTTTTTATATGTTGAGAAATTTTCATCAAATTTAAAAAAAAATACACATATAATTATAAAAGTCCAGAAAATTAACCAATGATTTAAAAATACGAAAATATTTCGTAAATCTACAACAATGAGTCTTACTGACACTACAAAACTGTTTTTCGTATTTTTAAATTTATTTTATTGCAAATTTTAAAGTGCCTTTTTATGTTATTAAGTTTTTTTGAGTTAAATTTTGACTTTTAAACATCATTATTAACCTTATTTTGATGTTCTCAATTGTTTTTAAATGATTTTCAATTGTTTTTTGTATTTTATAAGATTAATATTTTTTAATTTATTCTATTGCAAATTTTCAAGTGCCTTTTTAAGTTTCAGCCGTTTTCTTTTTGAGTTAAATTTTAATTTTTAAAGATCATTATCGACTTTATTTAAGCGTATTTTTAAGTTCCCAAATGATTTTCAATTATTTTCTTTGTAAAATTATTATTTTTAGGATTAATATTTTTCTTTTGTGAATATTTTTGTAGAAAATATCATTCTTTGAGGAATTCTAACTATTTCTGCTTTGATAACTTTTCTACAGTTTATCAGTAAATATTCTGTTATACATTTTAAATTGTCTGTCTTAGAATTTAACATTTAAAAGAATTTTACAGTCTTCAATATTTTAGAATATATTGAAGTTTAATACTGTGATATTTTGTAACGTTTTTGTATAATTTTAAATGTCTTTTTGGTCAAATTTTTATTTCCTTTTTGTAGTAAAATTTAAACTTTTTAAATTTTCCACCATTCATTATTTTAAAAATGTTGTGTAATTGTTTTTAAAACCTTTAGTTGCCAAATTTCAATTATTCTTTTTAAATATTGTTGATTGTTGAGGCACTTATTTTTTGAAAATCTATCGTCACACAATATAATAATAATAGCAAACTATTTATAATTTTAAACTTTTTATTATAACTCACCACAATTGTTTCGCTACACTATAACTTCTTCGTGGAAGTGGAGAAATCTTACATAAGACACATACATGCCGATTCTCTAGGTAGTGTCAGATTCTTACTGTCTAAAACTCCACTCCCCTGTCTCAAAAAATATTTTTATAACTTTTATCGCAGATTGGGTAAATTAAAGCAATGTTCCATAATTTTATGAATGATCGTAAAAGATCGAAACACGTGTTATGGAACATAACAAGTGCTTTAATTTACCCAATTTGAAAATTTCGTTCCATCAAGAATGTAGCGCAAGAAGTATTGAATATATTTTATGGCAGTGTCAATACACTGCCAATCAATATTGGGTTCTTTAAATGACTCTGGATTGACGGAGTAAATGCACTATTAGTAAATTTTAAATCGTTTTGGAAGTTTGAAAGTTAACATTTTGTTATATTACCCAAAAAAAATTGATAAACGTGTTATTAATTGCCCGGTGTGGCTGATTTGATTTGAGAACTGGTTTAATTTACTCTACCCTTTATAGAATACTTCATATTACTCTACCCAAAACTCAGTGAATCTAAAGTTAATAATCTAAATTTGATAATTTCTCCACAATTTATTTTATGACTTTTCAAACAATAGCTAATAACTAACTCGACGATATTATTTTCCTCCAGCTCATCCAGGATTTAAATATGTGCATATGGTATACCTATTTCTACGATGAGATGTATTTGACACCTTAAGGATTTAATAGTAGTGTCTAATTTTAAACCGTTTTACATATAAATGTCAACATATCAATTGTAAACTATATTTAAATTTCAGTTGCAACAGAAGATTCTTTGATATTTGCTTCATTTTCGCTATGTTGCATTTTATTTGTAGTTTATTGCAGTGAGTTGTTCTACGGGTTTTGTTTTCTAATCATTCGTGAAAATGTTGGAAAAAACAACATTGTTGAAATTAGCATGAGATTGTTAGTGGATTCTGAAGACGATAGTGAAAAATGCAATGAATGGACAAATATTGAAGAGCTGTTGATGGAACGGTTTGGAAAATGGTCCCCTACTGGCAGACCACCTTTTTCAAAGATATTTGATCAAACTGGATATGTCAAAAGATTATTATGTTAGCACCGCATTTTATTTAATATTTGGCAATAATATTTTGAAAAATATTATAAAATATACGGAATTAGAAGCACAAAGAGATCTAGGAAAATAATGGACTTTATGTCGAGATACATCAGAGACATTTTTCGGAGAAGAATGAATTTGTCGCCAATAACACAGTGGATAAATAGCTTTTTCCAACAAAAATTAGTTATTGGGTACCTAATACACGCCAAATAAGCTCAATAAATTTAGCATCAAATTTTGAAAAGAAAGCGGGTTGAGCATAGGAAAAGATTAAATGATTTTATCATTATAGTGCTCAAATTATTTATATTTAACCGATAATTTAAAATTATTGATTTTTGCGGCTTCTACTTCGTTATACATGTTGAGTATAAATAATAAACACTTTGTAACTTTGTTTGTATAACACAATTTATTTACTGCTGACTATAGTTTCGGCATCTCAACGTGCCATTATATGTATCATTGTATGTTTTGATAATGGCACGTTGAGATGCCGAAACTATAGTCAGCAGTAAATAAATTGTGTTATACAAACAAAGTTACAAAGTGTTGATAATTTAAAATCTTGGTAGTGCTGGCAATTATTTGCATTCAAGAGCAAAGGTGTTAAAAGACAACTTTTGGTCGGAATAGGTATACAGAAAATCGTTGAGGAAATTGTGTTGTAGATAAGACCTGTTCTAATACTATCAATTAATATCAGATAATAATTATTAACATAATATTTCACCAAGTGAAAAATGAGAATCAAATACAAGATATAATATCAGATACTGATACTGATACTTCTGATACTACTACTACTACAATAAATGCAGTACCTAAGTGTGTGCAAACTCTAACGCTGCAAGATGCAAGATTAATAGGACGAAAAGTTTGACCATTGGAAAATTACGTTAAAACATGGATAGATGCTAAAATGAATTCTCGAAAGGAGGTGGTGGCTACGCGGAAGATAAACGTTTAGCCTTCAAGATCATCACAAAGAATCTAAGCTAAAATCAGCTAGGACCTAAATTAATAGTCCCTGAAAAGCAGTAACAGGAGAGGAAGTAACTTATTAACTCAACGAACCTGAATTTATATCATGTATAAAGAAAACATTTGTTATTTATTTTCCATTGCCAATGTTTTTGTTTTATGTACTCTTTACAATAAACATCACTTAAGTCCACCTGTTAAGGGAATATATGGAAATTAAACAAATTAGCGTTGTCTTTCTATCCTAAATTATCAATCTCTTTCCATCGTATTACTTTTACTTTCACCTTATTGTTAGACTACAATTCCATTATATCGTTCACCGGGAATGAACTTTGCAGTGTTATTATTACAATAAGGCAAGGAATTCACTGTTTGCGAGCATTTCTAGGGTGCTCTTGAGATTAGCGATATTCACGCTAAATGATGATTGGACTTTGGGGGCCTGCCTTTGTCTTTTTGAGATTGATAAATTTTTGGGAATCTTTGGCATCCCTTGTAGTTGGCTGTGTGGTGGCAATTGCAGTTGGGGTCACCGTCGGTTTCTGGATTGCGTGTGCAATCCGATGTGAGTATTTTACACAACGAGGGGCTAGCTTGCATCGTTCGGTGTATTACCAAATCCTTGGTAACGATGGCATTTAAGCTGACTGGGGTGACAGTGAGCCATCTCAACCGTGATGGCGTTAAGGCTGCCAGCAACCATAATGAATTTATGGGTCTCTTTGTCCATACGGCGTACAGATATGACGGCAATTTATTTTTCAATTGTTGAACTGTTTTTAAATAACTTTTCTTTTCTACTACTTTTGATTTACTTATATTATTATATTATATTATTTTTATATTAGAAAGCTTTTTTTTCATCGAAATTTCATCTTATGTTTCAATGTTTTTTTTCTTTGAAAGATTACACCATATATTAATTTTTGAATTTATGATGATTATTTTAACTTTTAAGAATCATTATCAACTCTTTTTAACGAATTTTATTTTTTTTCATTTTCAGTTGTTTTTTGTAATGTTTAAGGAAAACTAATTATTAACTCAAACAGTTCTGTTTGTTGGTACGCGCATGCGCTAGAGAGAGGTGGTAGTCGTAGAAGTGGCGACTAGTCAAAATTTTGTTTTTGACTCTAGTTACTCAATAGATTTATTATAAATTTAAAAAAAATACGCTATGTCTAAAGATAACCTGAGATTTTAAAACAAATTAATCATTGGAATAAATTTTTATTAATTTTTATAAATCCAAAACTGCAAATCAATTTTCAAGTTTCTGACTATAGTAACTCAATTGTTTTGTGATATATTAAAGATACTCATAAATATATTCTGAGATTTTGAAGTTAATTTCTTATGAGATTAGTGTTTTATTAATTTTCAAACCTTCAAAAGTAATTTCCTCAACAACAGATCAGTTCCCAAGTGACTCCGTTTTGTTTCTAATTGTAGTAATCCATTTGTTTTATGATTTATAAAAGATACGCTAATTTTTAAGATGTTTCTAGATTTCGAAGCTAATTCCTTTTGAGATTAATTTTTTAATTAATTTTCAAGTCTCAAAAAGTAATTTATTTCACCACCATTTGACCATTAATTTCCATTTAGTTTCTGACTCTAGTTACTCAATTGTTTTATGATACATTAGGGAAATTTAAACACTTCGTCTGTTTTTATTTTTCAGTTACCTGACACTTGTTTTTATAATCATTATCAAGTATTTAAACCATAACGAATACCATACCGTTTCATCAAGAGTGTAACGTAACAAGTATTCAATTTATTTGTTTTATGATACATAAAAAAATCACTATCTCTATAGATAACCTGAGATTTTAATGTAAATTCTTCATTAGAATAAATTTGTATTAATTTTTATTTAATTCGAACTACAAATCAATTTTAAGTGGTGTTTGTGACTGTAGTAACTCAAATAGTTTGTGATGTATTAAAGATAATTTAATTTTTGAAGATATAATGCTATTCTGAAGCTAATTTCTCACGAGATTAATTTTTTAATAATTTTCAAACCATAAAACATAATTTTGTCTACCACCAATCGATTCAATTTTCAAGTGACCCGCCATTTTGTTTCTAATTGTAGTATCTCAACCTAAATCTAACACAAAAAATAATTAGGTCTATGTTAAAGAAAATATATTTGTATATAATATAAAGCTAATTGTTAATTGTTTTTATGATACATTAAAGGTACGCTATTTTTAAACATATTTAGAGATTTTAAAGCTAAATTCTATTATGAGTATTGTTTTTATTAATAATCAAACCTTCAAAAATAAGTTTTTTTTTACCATCAACTAATTTACAAGTAGTAACTCATTGTTTCTCGTTTAGTAACTCATTTTTTAAAAATGAAACATTAAAGATACGCCATTATAAAAAATATATTTCGAAATTTTGAAGCTAATTCCTTTTGAGAGTGTTGTTTTAAATTAATTTTCAAACCTCAAAAAGTATTTTTGTTTACACCAATCAATTTCCAGGTGACGCCATTTTGTTTCTCAATGTAGTAACACAATTGTTTTATGATATATGAAAAATACGCTATTTCTGAAAATAACTTGAGATTTTGAAATTCTTCAATGGATTAAATTCTTATTATTTTTTATAAATCCATTGCCATCAATCAGTTAATCCCAAGTTAAGTCATTATATTTTTGACGGTAGTAGCTGAATTGTTTTGCTATATATTAAAGATACTCTAAGTGAAGATATTAACAGATTTTGAAGCTAATTTATTATGATATTAATTTTTTTGTTAATTTTTAAATATTCAAAAATATTTATTGCCACTAATGTTAGTCTTCAAGTGATGTCATTTTGTTTCTGACTCTCGCAACTAAATTGTTTTGTCATATTCAAAGATATGCTATCTTTGAAGATATCCTAAGATTTTAAAAGCTATTCCCTTATGAGATTATTTACTTTTGTTTTCAAAGCCACATAAGTAATTTTCTTTGCTGCCAATTAGTTTACAAGATTGCAACCAGACTCTTTTAAATTGAATGTTTTTTTTGTGTCATATCTCGGCGGGAAGTTTATGAGTCTTTTTATTTGGAGAAGCAACTGATGAGATGAAATGCTCTACAACCCCGATATTCATTTGGGAACACCCGGTATAAACGGCAAATTTAACTCACGATAAACATTATTAAACATATTGGTTTAAATTGCTCCACATAACAAAACTTGTAGTTTATGCATTATACATATATGCTCATAATTTGCATTATTTTGTAGTATTGAAACAAATATCATCTTCCAAATTTGTATATTCAATAATAGAAGATTAACGGATTTTGATTTTCCATCTTTATTTTTTCACGATATTTATTGTAATTTTTTGCAATTCCACTTTATTTTTCAGGAAAATCTGGTCGATGAAGCGTACGAGATCATCAGAACCGAGGCGGTCCCGATGTCCCTCGACAGAGACGTCCACTTCGTCAACTTCACCAGGTTCGACAAACAGTCGCCCACCTACATAAACCTAATCAGGGATCCGGCCGATTATTTAATCTCCAGGTAATAACTAATCGAAACTAATTAAAACGTCGTGTCGCAAGTGCCTTTGCATTATGCAATTATTTCGAAAGTGAACCGAATTACCTTCTGCCGCAGATCGTTTCGAAATCGGTTTCCCAAACGCACCGGCAATAACAATAAACGCATTGTTTGAGTCATTTTAATTCATAACCATGCAGATCAGTCGCCGGACTGGATTAGTCATCGTATCTGAATCATTGATTGTGTAATGATGATATCGCATATAAAAAAGCACGATTTTTTTTTAATGTGAGAAATTTTTGAGTGCGACCGGTCCAGTTTTCATTGTTGTGAATATGTTTTCGTGACTGGACGCATTGTGTTGGCGGTTAATGGATTTGGCGTCGATGTTTATGGAATTTGGGTTCGTTGTGGGTCTAAAGTAGTTATTGTTTGGTATATTAAATATAATCATTTAATTGATTTATGTAAATTTTTCAATCTGATTCAATTTTTAATCGATCGTTCAAAATTTTCGAAATAAATTTAGTAATAAGCACATTTCGTAATAATCAGATAATTATTGATGTACTGACAAATAATTCACGAGGAGAGTAATTTAGTCAAGATCCGTATGGGCAATTCACAGTTCATGTGAGTAATATTTTTCTACCTTTGATCCTCTCTTCAAAGTTCGTGGAGTCTTAGATTAAGGGGAACTTAATAAGGACAAAAATCTAACATAACAGCTCAAGATAAGTTCCCTTTAATCTAAGACTCCACAAACTTTGAGGAGAGTATCAAAGGAAGACAAATATTGCTCATATGAATAACTTTTTCGAAAATTGCTGCACGATCGAAAATAAAAGTTTGTAAGGCACATGTGTAAAAAGTTTCTTTATTGTACGAACTAGACATTAAAAACTCGCATTTTTAAACACATACATTTTTTAGATTCGATTTTAGTAAAAAATTCGATGGACTAATCGGAATCGATCTTTTAAGCAAACTCGGAGCAATTCTTGATATTCGTAAAAAATTACTTATAACTGAAAATGCAAATATCCCTATAAATTTAAATACAGAAAAACTTACGTTCGAACCACTAGAGGCGAGAATAATAAAAATACCAGTCAATGTACAGGAGGAAACTATTTACGTACCACCAATTGAATTTCGCCCAGGAATCATTGTAAAAGAATCAATCGATGAAGCTTTAGTTATTGCTACTAATTACACTCAAGAAAAGAACAATATTAAAATTTGTGACTCCCTTCAAACCCAAAAAGTAGATGAAATTAACGAAATTTACGGATACGAAGAAATGGATATCGATTACGACTTGAATTTGGACGAGATGCAAAGAGAAAACGTGAATAAAAATTTGAATACCACTGGAATGAACATCGAAGAAGAAGCCTTTATTAGAGCACTCGCAGAAAAATACAAACATATATTCTACATCGAAGGTCAAAAACTAACGTTCACACACTGCGTTAAACACAAACCTGTTTATGTCAAAATGTATCGACAGCCAATTGAAACAAAAAGGGAAATTAAAAATCAAGTTTTAGAACTTCTGGATCAAGACATCATTCAAGAAAGCATATCACCTTGGAGTTGTCCTGTGAATATCGTCACAAGAACTACCAATGGCAAAACGAAGAAGCGAATGGTTATTCACTATCGGCGATTAAACGATCGGATGATAGAAGATAAATATCCAATTCCTAATATAGCAGATATATTAGATAAATTGGGTAGATGCCACTATTTCAGCCGTATAGATCTAACGTCCGGCTACCACCAGGTGGAGATGGACCCAGCTGACAGAGAAAAAATCTTTTTCTCAACTGAACAAGGACATTTCGAATTTAAAAGGATGCCGTTCGGGTTAAAAAATGCCCCAGCGACATTTCAAAGACTGATGGACAACATATTGAAAGGATTATTAGAAGACACATGCATGGTTTATATAGATGATATAATTATTTGCTTTGTATCACTTCAGGAACATATAGCGAAATTAAATAAAGTTTTTGAAAGACTAGAAAACGCAAATTTTAAAGTTAAACTGGAAAAATGTGAATTTCTTAGAAAAGAGCTTAAATAATTAGGTCATATAATTACGGAAAACGGCGTAAAACCGAATCCAGAAAAGGTCAATGCAATAAAAAATTACCCTCTACCGAAAACAAAAAAGGAAATTTAAGCATTTTTAGGATACTATCGAAAATTTATTAGAAATTTTGCGGAAATCACAAAACCGCTTACAAATTGTTTGAAGAAAGGATCCCAAATTAAATTAGATAATAAATATATAAACGCATTCGAAACATGTAAAGTTTTATTGATGAATGAACCAATACTTCAATACCCCGACTTTACAAAGGAATTCATTATTACAACAGATGCGTCAGATATAGCGTTAGGAGCTGTCCTCTCGCAAGGTAAAATAGGCCAAGACAAACCAGTAAGTTATGCTTCCAGAACATTAAGCGCAACTGAACAAAAATATTCAACGATCGAAAAAGAATTACTTGGAATAATGTATGCAGTCAAATATTTTAGACCTTATGTTTACGACAGAGATTTTAAAATTTATACAGATCACCGACCATTAGTATGATTGTGGAAATTAAAAGAGCCTAATTCAAAACTAATGAGATGGAAATTAAAATTGGAAGAATATGATTTCGAGGTTATTTACAAAAAAGGAAAATATAACACAAATGCAGACGCTCTATCGAGAATTACCCAAGAACAATTGTATACGATAGAAGACGATATAATTTCTTTAACTCCTAACCCAGATCCAGAAACACAACGAATGTTAGACCAGATTATTCAAGAACTAGAATTAGGGGATACCTTGGATCCACAAAATTTACCAAATACATCATTTGCAAGAGAAGAACAACCTGGCCCCACTGGTAGGAATCTAACAATGTTACGACAAGAATTACAAGAACAATCAACCTCAAATGTTGCTACCGAACGAAGAAGACAGTACGAGTAACACCATACACTCTAACCAGCAACCTGAGCCTACAAGAGGAATCACCATCCTAGACGATATTATTAATGATAAGAAAAAACAATATTTTCTGAGCCCCACTACTACTGACACGAAAGTCGATCTATCAAACGAAGACGGAAATAAAATATTCAAAGTAAAAATAGGAACCCAAAATTTAGATGAGGAAATCACAAAATTCATGAAGGAATATTTAATAGGACCCGGAAAACATTATTTATATTTCGAAAACGATACACTCTATCCTCATTTTTGCAAAATTTATGTTCAACTTTTTAATGACCAAAATTAATTAAATGTACAAAAAGGGTCACCGTAATAAGAAAGAAGCTGATCAGTTGGAATTAATAACAACGCACCACACTGGCAAAAGAAATCACTGAGGAATAGTAGAAACACTAACTCAACTAATAATTATAATTATATTTCTCCTAGAGATCCCTCTGACAGAAATCTCCCAATACGTCTACTACCATTTATATCCCTTACCAATCCGAGGAAACAACACATTCTACTATATAATACCAAATCATAACCTATTGGCAATCAATGGTGAACGATTTGTACGAATCAGCAAACCATGCTAGGAAATAGAAGCAATGTAGTTTTTATGTCAAGCTACCAACAGTCTACGGATCACCCAGGATTCACCATGCGAAGTTCAGCTATTATCCTACACTCTACATTACGAAAAATGCGTACACAGTTTTGAAACACTCGATGCAACTTGGATAAAGCAAATTCATGAAAACCTATGGATCATCGTTTTGCCCTCTACTCAGAAAATCGAGAAGATGTGCAACAAACAGACCGAATTAGATGCAATCAACGGAACCTACATCGCAAGAGTAACCCCAGGATGCTCTCTGCACATACAAAATTATTCATTGACCAGTTTCCAAGAAAGAAAGATTTCAAGAAGACCGAGCATTTCTCAATTAACATTCTCCGAAGAAAAAGCTGTACCTGCAAAATGGAAAATGCAGTTTGCAAAATTAAACGAAATCCATGCGACAAACATAACTGGACTCAAGCTTCAAGAGGACCTTAAAACTCTGAAGAAATCAAACACAATCCATGGTCAACCTCCTTCTATTTGGACTATAATTATTTATATATTATTATTCGTAGGCTTCTTCACACTCATCACGAGATACCTTCGGAACAAGAAATCCTTCTCTATCTGGAGAAAGAAATCTTCAACCACGGATCAATCCAATCAAGAACCAACGACTTGTGGAAAACAACCCTGGATTCCATGAGTCATGCCAGAGGATGTTTCCGCACTTATGCCGGGGGTGTTATGATACCCCAAATGCTGACATCCACAAAATCTTTAAGAAGATATAAGGAAGCTGCGGAGCGGCGCGCCTCAGTCCCTAACATCGGTCGGCTCTCACTTCGCTCAAGTCGCGAAACTAATTTTAAGTATAATTAAGTGTTTTATAAAGTTCTAATACATATAATCAATCATTGTAATCAATAATTAATCATTTTGTGAAATAAATAAAAGTTAATTTTTAAAAACTCATATTCCATAATCCGGAATTTAACTCGCGAATTCGTACCATAAAAAACTTTTTACACGTGTGATTTAGCGAGTGTTTTTTAAAGAATCACTTTTTACCTTTATATCTTAAATAACTATTGATACATATTAATATTGCGTGGTACAGAGAAATCAAATCTTATGAAAATTGAATGATAACTATAAAATATGTAGCCACCAAATTGAAAAACGTGAACAGTAAGGATTTGTCAATTGGGAAAAATCCAGCGGCGGAAAATTCCGGACACCTCGAGCTCGCCTGCTGCGCCAGTAAAATCAAACTGTTGCAATCGGAAGCATCTTGCAGGAGTATGTGAGACAGTGCCACCGTTTTCTTCCCTTCCCTGACGATAGCGTCGCACAGCAATACGATAGCAAAGAGTTGCAACTGAAAGAAGTTCAAAATATATAAACAATATTGTATTTTAAATTTTAGATTCATACTAAAATGTAATGGCAATTTCAAGTTATGAATATACTTTCAATAAAAAAAGTCTCTTTTTAGCAGCCATAGCATAGCTTTCTGATAAATAGCTTAACGGAAACTGCTTGTCTATAAGTTGACCAGCAAATCAAAGCAATTTCACATGTGGCATATATCTTGATTTGTCCAAAAACTTCTGACAGTGTAGATTATGAAATGTTGCTACAAACAATTACTGCTTTTGGTATTCAAGATATAGAACAATAGTTACTTGAGAAATTTCCTGTTTAAATCTTTGCTTCTGTATAATTCCAATATTTTTAATATAAAATTTTCAAGTTTTCTATTCTTTCCCTTTAGCTAATTCATTGCTTATATATTTGATGCTGTGGTTTATCTATTCAATTAGGAAAATCAGTGCAACGTTCTCCTTAACGAAGAACTGGAGGCTTATAAACTCTATACCAACATTCCACCCTGCAGATCCAAAGAGCTCTAAACCATTCCGTAGCTGTTGTTAATACGAAAACTATAATATAATTCATAATATTAACTTACCTCAATACAGCAATTCCAAACAAATAAAGAAATCGCATCCTTTCCATCAATATCGGTTAAATAATTTGAGACCACCAAAAGTGTACCCATGGTTGAGTACAAGAAATATAAACATATCGAGAATCCATAAATATCATTAAAGAGATTGCACATGTTACACAGTAAATTGTGTACTTTTAAAATTTGCTTCATCTTTCCTTCAAGCTCCTGTTTACTGGACTGTCCTAAACCATTTAAATTTATAATAAGACGATTCAAACATGCGAATCGTTTCTTGATACAGTGTAGAACATAACACTGCGTTGTGGTTATTAAAAATTTATACGACAGCTGGATATATTCGTTAACTGCGTCCAATACTGTATAATTCGGTCTATCCAGAAACCATAGGCAGTAATCCAATATTAGCAGGATTATAAAGAAAATTGCTAGTGATACAAATTTTAAAACTAACCATTTAACCCTTAGGTTATTTATTTTAAAATGCACCAAAAACAAATAATCCATTATTTTTCTTAATTCAAATAAACAATTGAACTTCTCATAATGCCATGTGACGTTTCCAATTACTGTCACAGTCATGTGGAAAATTGATACAAACGTCATAATATTTCTTAGGGTGATTGTAATTTTTTTCAATTTTTGGTGTTCATTAGGATATGCTTCCGAAATATATGATAAACATAGTATAATTACGGTTACTGAGATCACGGATAATATTATCCCAATTTTCATACAAACCGTACTTTTTCGGTGATTAGGAATTATTCCTAATAACGAGAACGCGTCAATTAATAACTTTTCACCACCCATTGTTATCGGATAATGAAGCGTTTGTAATGAAGTTCGGATCGAAAGCAATTATGTCAACGAGTTAATCAACACACCATATTATTTTCTTTAATAGAAAATTTTGTAATGACTTTATTTTTATGCCGGCGATAGGAAATTACTTCATATGTAAACAAATAGATGAGGGAAATGTGGAACGCGATATTAAAATAATTAATACTGTAGAGATCGGTTGGAAGGGATATGATATATAAATAATTATAAAATAAACTTGTCATAGAATATTATTCATTATGTCTACTATCTCACTTCCTCATCAGCAACACCACCATTAGTAATAAAACTCTTAATCAAATAATATTTTGTATTTAACACATGGATCAATAAGTCCCGGGACTAACCCAGAGATGGCGCTCGTAGTAAACCAGTAACCACGCCTTTCTAGAGTACTAACCTTTGCTTGAAACGTGTCAAAATTTTAAGTCGATCGGACCAGAAACAGCTGAGTTATCGAGGTTATAGTAAAGTCATTTTGTAGTCAGTTTAAAAAATGGAAAAAACCGAGTTTCGTGTTCTAATAAAACATTGTTTTTTAATGGGTAAAAACACCGTGCAAGCGAAACAATGGATTGAAAAATGTTACCCGGAATCTTCTCCATCAAAAACAACGATTTGTCGGTGGTTTACCGAGTTTAAACGTGGTCGTACCGACACAAATGACGCGGAACGCTCGGGTAGACCTGTGGAAGCCTCTACACCGGAAAATGTGAGTGAAGTGACAAAAATTATCATGAAAGACCGTAAAGTGAAGCTCCGTGAGATTGCTGAGATGACACAGATATCATATGGAAGTGTATTTGCTATCGTTCATCAAAAATTGAGCATGAAAAAGGTTTTTTCCAAGTGGGTGCCGCGATTGCTTTCGATGGAACAAAAACAGCAACGAGTCGATGATTCAGAAAGCTGTTTATCGCTATTGACTCGTAACAAAAAAGATTTCTTGCGTCGTTACGTGACCATGGACGAAACATGGATACATCACTACACTCCAGAGTCGAAGCGGCAGTCATCTGAGTGGCGTACAGCTGACGAAAGCCGTCCGAAGCGTGCGAAAACGCAGCAGTCAGCTGGAAAAGTCATGGCGTCAGTTTTTTGGGATACGCATGGCGTGATTTTTATTGATTACCTCGAAAAAGGTAAATCGATCAACAGCGACTATTATATTGACTTGCTGGTGCGTTTGAAGAAGGAAATAGCAAAAAAACGACCGCACATGCAGAGAAAAAAATTCCTTTTTCACCAAGACAATGCACCCTGCCACAAGTCAATGAAAACAATGGCAAAATTGGACGAATTGGGCTTTGATCTGCTTCCCCACCCCCCATACTCGCCAGATTTAGCCCCCAGTGACTACTGGCTTTTTGCTGACCTTAAAAAAATGCTCCAGGGAAAAAGATTTGGCTCAAATGAGGAGGTCATCGCTAAAACAGAAGCTTATTTTGAAGCGAAAGATATTAATTTTTTTAAACATGGTATTGAAAAATTGGAAAAGCGGTGGAACGATTGTATCACCCTAAAAGGTGATTATGTAGATGAATAAAAAAAATTTTGCAAAAAAAATGTTGTTTTCATTGTTAGTCCCGGGACTTATTGATCCATGTGTTATACGAGTAAAAATAAGCTTGTTGCTTTAAAGAATTTAGTAATTTATCATTAATTATATCCTTATGATAGTGGTTACCCATCACTACAAAACTACACTTATGTTAAACAGGATTGGCGATAATGTTGATCCCTGTGGGATACCTAATATCTTAAACTAGTCGAAGAGCATTCAAAGAATTTTTAGGTATAAATACAACATCTTTATTTCAGTAACAACATAAAATTTTATTGATACATTTTGTTCTAGCATATCTTGTCGATTTTCAGCTATTTAATCTCATTTTCTTTAATTTATGATAAAAATTTGTTGTTCATATACTTGCTAAGATTTACAATAAATGCATGGTAAAAGTAAATTTTAAAACCATTTTATCAGAAAACATAATAAACATGTAAAGTAATCTAAAATTTTTACAGAGGAATTTCTCATACAAATTTGCAATTAATTCTCGCTAAATTACCTTTTGGAAATTTATTTTGATACATTATATTGCCTCTCAACAATTTGCTTCTGTATCTTCTTTACAACATTAAAAAATAATTAATGAAATTTATTAGATAGAAGTTGAAAAATATTTGGAATGATTAATTGAATTTGATACGATCACATCCGCTGCTTTTTTTTATTTACTCTTCGGATTTGAGAGGAAGCGTTTTTCTAATCTGGCAAAGAGAAACCGTCTGCAAGTGTTCGGATTTGGAATGGGAACGCGTGACTCGTGAATGCATAATGTTATGTGTGTCGATGAACTGGCTAAGATCTCGTGCAGTTTCCGTAGTAGGTAATGTAATGGTCGATACACTTAACATATTTATTAAGCGCTCGTTACATAACATTGCGTCTATTTTCATGACGGCATAAGCGTGAAAGTATTCAGATCAAAATTACTATCCACAAATGGTATGGTAAATGTGTATTGGAGTTAGAAACCAATAACAAAGAAATAAATCCCCAAGCTACAAAACATAAACATGAAGGAAGCTTGCTAATTATTGCAGAATATTGAATACAGCAAGGATGTAGGATGTATATTACCACCCCCTGTTAAACCATTCCACGGAAAAGAAGAAAGAAGGACCTTATTTTTTGTTTTCGTGGAAATGGAGAAATAAGGTGAATTTTATATCGTGATGGGAGTTATAGTTTAAAATTTTGTTTAATTACTAAAAAGTTTTGAAAAAAAGTATATTGCCGTGATAGGTGATTATTCGTCCACTTGTAATGGACGTTTTCTTTTGTCTGATGGGCGTCGTGGTTCAATATGATTCTGCAGAAGGCAGATATCAAATTTGGTAGAGTGGCTGAGGGCCAGCTGATGGATAAACTCCTGGACTCTAGGGATGCTTAATTCCAAGCGCAGTTGACGGTGCATTGACAATACTACGGATCATCTTGCTCTGTGTGGCCTCCAACTTATTCATCTGCGACTTGGAGAGGGTAATCCATGCAGAGCAACCATATGTCATTTTTGACCATATGATTGCCTTGTATAAGTGGACTTTACTGGAGAGGAAAAGCTGACTCGCATGAACTGTTTCATTCCGACATTTTACCCGTTAGACCGTTTGCGTAGCGAGGGATGAGATTGCATAATTTTGTGAGTTGAAGAATTTCTCTCGCTTTTGGGTTGTTTTACAGGCTAACTGCAACCATATTGAATTTGTGGGTTTTTTGACCCATTCATCTGACGGAAATGACTGAAAACCCACATTCTAATAAGTCGTCAATGTCGATAATTTGAGTATCTGTAATGTTTTGGTGGATGTCACGAATAACCTTGTACCCTTTTTCCTCATAGAGGCCTTAGTTGAAATAGAATATATCTTTGCCTTTGAGCAAACGAATTATTTCTCGATAGTCTTTTGCTGACAACAGTTCTAGGCTGATATCGTTGCCTAGAGCTTTCAGGACGACAATTTTCTTGTCAGCCAACTGTTTGGATTGTGAGGGGCAGTTAGCTGGCTTCTTAATTTTTAATGGTGGAGGTCTATGAGTAAAGTTTTCCACTCCCTCAATTTCATCGATATTGTCGATGGTGATAGTTTTTCTAGGTTTGACCCTAGTAGTTTGATATGTAATTGGATTTGATGGCGGGTTGCTGTTTAGTGGCTTTTTGCCACTGCGTTTGGCGGGTTTTTTGGAATTATTGATTTCATTTGATAGTTTGGATTTGAGGATAGGCTTGGCCTGTGTGGGTAGGGGTTGACTCTCTATTTATCGCCAGATTTCGGCGGAGTGGCATTAGTTTTTGAGGTGGTGGGAGCATTATTTATGTTTCCGTTCGTCTTATTGCTATCGAGTGGTAAGTTGATAAGCTTGGGTGGAGATTGGGGGCCGGTGCCAAATAACCGGTTTATTTGGCTTTTTAGAGCGACCGGATTATCCGTGTCAGATGGTGCTCTTTTCCATTTTTTTTTTATTTCACTAGGGTAAAACCATAGTCCGGACTTTGGGGGGCTTCCGACTCAGTGTAAAAGATGGGTATTTTTTTAGGTTTCACTTCAATGAGGTCATTGGTTTCTTTGTTATGGATAGCTGGACTGAGCTTTTAAATTATCTCCCGGAGTTGTCTATTCTCCTCGCGGGCATCAACCTTTAGTTTAGGTGAATCGTTTTTAATGTCGGTATCACTCATATTGGAATCGATGGGAATTATTTTTCAGAGTAGAAGGTCGCACCGCTTTCAATCTGCTAAGTCAAGCAACGCTGTGCTTGGTCAGAGATTGGATGGGTAGACTGGAAGGTGGCTTCTAGTTTTAGTTTTTTATTTTTCATTTGAAGAAAAATTGGAGGGCTGGCGGAGATTCGCTTGCTAGTGCAAGTTAAGGATGAGGTGTTGGTTAGGTGGTTAGGTAGTCTAGAGGGACGTGGCCCCTCTGCCCGCCGTTAAGCGGAAGTGACACTATCGCCCCCTGAAGGAGAGGATGTGCCCCGCGATCGACCAGCTTTCCCTTTTTTAAAGGAAAATCAGTAGATATCACGCTTTGCTGCTACAGAGGGCGTGCTAACGTCTCCTAATGTAATTAGGGTTGCATGCACCGACTGAGAGACATATCTCGTTCCGACTATATCAGCCGACACTGTTTTATATACGTGCAAGCTGCTAGAGCATTCACCGGAAGATCTAACTGTAAATTTATATAAAATACTGGAGTTGGTGGCTCCTTGTCACTGGGCAAACCTTTGCTCGTGTTGCGGGCTGATAGAAAAAAAATTGCGTTATTCAACTCTATCCGTCACCGAACAAGGCTAAGAGTACGTTAAGCAAGGGTGATGGCAATAGCTGCTGGTAAGCCCGTAGGGCCAGTAGAAATTACGCCGTAGACGTGAATCATGGTGCGGTTGGCCGATGTTAAAATCGAAGTCTGACGATATCCGAAGTCAAGCAATGCCAAGCTCGGATAGTACTAGGATGGGTAACCCCAAGATCAAGCAGCTAGAGTGTTGAGAAAAAAGGACAGGCAAAGCCGATCTGCAATTTTCTAATTCTACTGGTGAACTGTACTGACTGGAAGGATGACTCTGAATGACTGTGACTCGAAAGGAGGAGCGGTTAAGGGTGCCCCGTTAAATACAGCTGCCTTCTCGAAAATTCGTACCCTTGAGTAGTAATAGAATTCGTTAGCCCGCCATGAAAACGTTTACATTTTGCGTTGTGTTGAATCAACCGAGTAAACCTCCTGCCGCCTATCGTCCTCCTGACCCATTGCTCGCGGAAACGCCGTTCCCGAGCCCATCACTGAAACCCAGGATGCCCTATCAAGTAGGGCGGCAATTCTCATCAAAGAAAACCGCTCCCCAGAGACTAGTTCCTTTGCTATTACACATATCTCTTACATACTATATATTATTCTTTTCTTAACTCTGTTAAGAACATCATTGGCTACTATAAACTGACGTCTAACGAGTAGAACATAGTAAGAAGAAATTAGGAGAAGCCAGGAAGATTTCAACCACAAGAATGCAACGTAACCCACAGAAAGGATTACAGTCTCAGCAGCTTATCCAATTTCCGTGAGCTTCTAAACACATCAAAGAGAAGCAGCAGATAGAAGGCGGGAACCAGGTTCGTTTTCTGCAAGATATTTGGTCATTCTATTGAGAAGTGCCAGAAAAGGAATAAATAAATCGAGGGAAGTCGCAGAGAGGAAGGAGTTCCGTTTTTACAGATGTCAGGTTACAAAAAGAGAAACTCTCCAAAGTTTTCACCTCAAACCACCGCTGATCAGTCGTCACCAGTTAGATTTTGTGCCGCCGGTGTGGGCCTGTATGAAAATTAGCAGCACACACAGGATAGTGTATGTTCTATCAAGAACTCCTTCAGGAAGAAAATTGTTTCGAAAAAAACAATACCCGGCTTACTTTTGCCGATTGGAATAAGGAAAGTTATGCCCCCAGATCTTACCACAGTTGAGATAGTTCCCAAACACATTTAACTTTCATAAATAAATAAATAAGGGAGTGACAATGTTTTTAAATTAATGAACTGAGTTCAACAATCTTCTCTATAATCTATACTAAAGATAATCCGAACTGCTGTGCGTTGTAAACCAAATAATCTTTGGTATACTAAAATCCCGTAGGATAGGTGGGAATAAAACATAACAAAATAGGCTGTTCTTATTACGGACAAAGAATCGTCGTCGCTTAGTTTTCTAAGGAAAAATATTACCTTATTAAGTTTATTTTGACAATTCATTTCCATTGCATTCCCATAATAATTGATTATCAATGTGAATGGCTAAGAATTTGGCTGATTCTTTCATATATATATATATATATATATATATATATATATATATTATCGTGGTGTTTTAATGTGAATAATATTCGTGATGTTTTGTTTTCATTTATGCACTAAACCACAATTTAGCTTCATGCTCTACGACTTTATTTGTTTATATTGATATTATCAACTCATTTGCCGAAGAAATTATATAAGTGTCATCAGCAAATAGAACCACATTGACATCGTTCATATAATTGACAAAATCGTTGAAATAAATCAAATATAGCAGCGGTCCTAGAGTTGACCCGTGAGGAACACCGCGCTTGATTAATAATTGCTCAGTTGAAGTCCGATTCATGTATACCACTTGTCTTTTATTTGATAGAAATGATAAAACAAGTGCATGCAGAAGGCTCAAAATTATACAAAGACAGTTTTTTTTAAATAATATACAGTGAGACACACAATCAAAGGCTTTATTTAAGTCAACAAAGGTGATTGCATATTCACCACCCTCAAAGCAGGATATTATTTTGTCAACAAAATTAATTATCGCATCTCCAGTGTTCTTTCCTTCTCTAAATCCGTACTGAGACTCAGACAGGAGTTTATTTTCTTCAACACAGGCAACGATTTACGAGAACATAATTTTCTCTACTATCTTTGAGAAGATAGGTAATAGAGAAATAGGTCTATAATTATTGAGATCGTTTTTATCACCTTTCTTGAATGCAGGTAGAACTTTCACCAACATTCTAGTTGTCAATATTTCGTTAACGGTTCAATCAAAACATCGACAAGTTATTTTATAATAGCCATGGACAATCCATATACGTCTTTACTTCTTTTGTTAGTAAATCATATGATTGTATATCCAACTGTTACTTCAGAAACGACATTCAATGAAAAATAAGGGACAAAAAGATTTACATTTGTACTTGCTATTAGAATAGGATCTGTATCGTAAGTGTTAAAATAGCTTGCTGAGATGGTCTTCAACGTTGGATGACATGGCGATTTTATTCACATGCTCCGATTTTGAACAACAGTTTATTTCACTATCACTCAGGATATAGGCACCTTTTAACTGGGTGGATTAGCGAGTCACACTTTAAACACAAATAAGCAGATTTCGGTGTATTTTTGCAATAACGACACTTTCATGGAGCTCGCGTCTAACGACGTTAACTCGGTGGCCATTTTATTTATTTTTTATGTTCAATGACTCTAGAATATAGACCGAGATATTCTAGGATAACCAACTAACCACCTTGGATCATGAAGAAATCACTCTACAACCGGAGAAGGAATCGGCAATGTTTACAATCAAAGAGAGGGACGAGTTCAAGAACCAACACCGTGGATCATCTCCCAATAGTGCAACCCACTATCAGTTATTACATTTTGTGACCACATATCATATTCGTCACTTGGAGAAAGAGGAGGATGTTATCAACGCTTGTAACTATGTGAAGGATATGATTCACAGAGAACCTGCGGCAATGAAGCTTTTAAAAACCCCCCGACGTCAGGAGCAATTCTAGCTTTTCTTCCTGCATCAGGCAAATTCCTTTGAGTTTATGTTCAATGACTCTAGAACATAGATCGACATACTCTGGGATATCAGACTACCTTGGACCTCGAGGAAATCCTCTACAACCAGAGAATGAGGCGGCAATGCTTACAATCAAAGAGAGAGACGAGTTCAAGAATCAACACCGTGGTTGATCTTCCAGTAGCGAAACCGGTTGTCTTCACAAGAGACGGAACTGTTGAAAACAATACTCAAGAAATTATTCAAGTCATCATTGAGGTGTATCAGAGCGCATGGGCCAGCGGAGTTCAGAGATATTTACCCTAGATTTGCAGTCTAGGTACCACCAAATGAACGTACAGGTGGAGGTCCCGGATAAAGTGGCATTTATACACACAAGAATGCCTTTCAAGCTTCAAAACTCGTTCGCCGCGTTCCAGAGGTTAATGGAACGGGTCAAAGCAGGACTGGATCCAATCAGAATTTTAGTTTATCTGGACGATGTGATCATATTATATACCTCCATAGCGGACCACCCCAGTGAATTAGAGAAGGTATTTCATAGACTGGAGCAGTTTCACCTAGAGATAAATCGCAAAAGTGCCGTTTTTGCTACAACTCTGTCAAATATCTGGACCACATCGTAAGCAATGAAAAAATCCAATCGGACCCGGAAAGGTGGAGGCCATCGGTAAACGTGCAGCCTCGAAGAACGTGAAACAGCTGCAGATCCTCCTGCAGACCCGCAGTTGATAAAGAAAATTTATAAACAACTTTGCGAGTATTGATAAACCGATTCATCGAGAATCTAGGAACCGCCTAGAGAGAGAGAAAGAAGAGAGAGAGAAGAGAGAGAGAGAGAGAGAGAGATCGCAAGAAAGGAACTCCAGTTAGAGTCCTTCAATCTCACAGGCCTCCTGAAGTGAAGTTCCATGCATTGACTTACTCGCCTTACCGGCTAAAGAGCAGTAGGCGAATGTGGCAGCCCTTTGCTATCTTGATTGCATTTGTTGAATTGATGTTCGTCTAACTTCTATTGTACTTAACTGCCTCGTGTTGCTCTTCGCGGTGGAGTAGTAGAATTTAATGAACACTTCGATGATATTGAACAACCCTACTTACACCAACAAGATATACAACAACAATTAAATTAAACTAACAGTTAACTTTTATGCTGGATCTCGTTATAAATGTTTATAATAAAGACTGATGCCCTTACTTGATTGTTAATGACTGTTTATAATATATTTTCTTCTTCCATGATTACCGTGCTTGCCTTGTTGACACGCCTTAACAGTGAATGAAGAAGTTTGGAAGATTTTGGAAATAAATCTCCCAAGGACACTGTCCGGAGAAAACCTTCCAGTGGATAGCCCGAACGAACATTGAAGAAGATACTCAAATAAACTACGACGTAATTATTTATGCAGTATAGTGAATAGTCTAATTCAATATAATTTAAGTTATCGTTGATAAATAATAGGAATAGATCGCATCCAAAATTGGAACCCTGTGGAACACACAACACAAGTTTTGTTGAATAAGCTGCAGGTAGAAGCAATTTAATTAATATAAAAAAAGAAGTACGTTATTTATCAATCAATAACACATAATTAATTATTAAAAAATTCGTATAAGTTACATCTACTTGAAAACGTTGGTCCAAATGTAAAATGACATCAATTTATGAAGGCTAATTTGTGTTTAACAAATCCATGTTGATTCTTCGCTAAATTTTAATGGCATAGCTTTACACAATAATATTTCAAAGATTTTCGCAACATCGTGAATTTTTAATCAATTATCTATTATTAACATAATGTTTCACCAAATGATAAATGGGAAAGACATACAAGATATATTTCCTATGAGTTTTCTTTCAGATTTTAAGAATTTACTAGAATATTTTTAAAGACATCACATTTTTGGCTGGCTTATCAAAAAGTAATTTTCTTCTAGATTTCCACAATTTTCCAAGATATTCACTCCAAATGGCTACGATTTTCTTTAGGAGCTTTTAAACTTTTGATAGGTTTTCTTTCAGATTTTTTCTTAGTCAAGTCGAAAAGATATTTCTTTTAGATTTCTACAATTCATCAGAAATTTATCTTCAAACATAAATTTCTAATCTAAAGCTAATTTTCTTCTAGATTTCTACAACTTTCCAGGAATTTCAGATCCAAGTTGCTAAAATTTTCTTTGAGAGCTCTAGAAATTTTGATTTTTAGAATTTTCTTGAATATTTTCATCCATTTTTAAAGAATTGTCAAATTTCTTCGCTGACTTATTATCCAAAAATAATTTTTTTACAAGAATTTCTAATCCAAATCGCAAACAATTTCATTTTTTTTAAGGCAAAGATATATTTCTTTCAGATATATATAATTCAGAATATGAATGCTGATTTCTACAATTTTCCAGGAATTTCTAATCTAAAGATTTGCTTTGAGAGCTTAAAATATTTGATATAGTTCTAGAATGTTTCCTTTGTTTAAAGGCTCTACAGTTTTCTGGAAATATTTTTATTAGATTTCTACCATTTTCAACAATTTATTTATAAAATTACAATAATTTTTTTCGAGGATTCTAGAATTCATAATTGGATTTCTTCTAGATTTCAAATTTTGTAGAATTCTTTTGAGAATCACAACATTTCTTGACTTAATTAAACGGACATTTTTACTAGTTTTTCTTTCAGATTTATACAATTTTTCATAATTTTGACTTCTGAATTTTCCAAAAGGTTTCGTCTCTATTAAAATTTCTTTAAACAAATTTACATTACAAATAAAAAACTTTTAACTTTGTTAATACAAACAAAGTTAAAAGTTTTTTATTTGTTCATTTTTAATGTATAACGAAGTAGAAGCCTCCACCGTTAACAGTTTAAATTTACATTAATTATTTCGGTTAAACAATTTACTATTTAAATATTATTCTAGGGAACTTCTTCCATAAAAACTTTTCCTTAACGTTGAAATACTCATAAATTAATTTTACAACTATAAATTTATTTAAAAATAAATTATTTTACTTTACTAAAAATATGTGGTTGTGATCGTTATCACACCCATCGAGTATTTTATTATTAATTAAAGGTTTTTTTGAAGAAATTTACTAATTTTAATTCTTGACGCAATAAAATATATTCGAATCTTTTTGACAATGTTTTACTGGTTGGAGTGTGTAATAAAACCACCCACCCACCCTACATATGTGCTTCATTTAAAACCACAAATAGTGTTTTATTTCTAAGGAAAATAAAAACAATATAGTGAATGATATTCCAAATAATATAATGTTAGTGTTCTGATGGAAGTTTAAATGTATGTTTTGGGTGGGTGGGTGTTCCCTTACACACCCTTCAATCAGTAAAACATTAAACAGTGTCTAATTAAATTATTTATTAACGAATTAACCAGGTAAATAGATTAATTTATATTAGTTTTCTTTCTTATGCACAGTTTTTTTTTATTTTTAACGTAAAATCTGGATATGATTAAAGAGTAAAAGAGTTTGCACGCATCAAATATTTAAGTTAAATATAACTGAGACTGTATCTCACCGGAAACTTTAGTTTTTTAACAAAGAAACTAGCTTATACAAAAAAATTCGTCATTGAAAAATTGGAACCCTGTGGAACACCACTAGGCGAACACACAACACAAGGTTTGTTGTATAAGCTGCATATAGCAGCAAATTAATTAATATAAATAAAAAAATACGTTATTTATTAATCAATATAACTTGATTAACTATTGAAAAATTCGTACAAGTTACATCTATTTGAAAACGTTGGTCCAAATGTAAAATGACATCAATTTATGAAGGCTAATTTGTGTTTAATAAATCCATGTTGATTCTTTGCTACGTTTTGATAGCAGCTTTATACAATAATATATCAAAAATTTTCGCAAAATTGGATTTAAAAATTGATTTTGTCAATTGACTTTTACTACTCGATATAGGATTAGATTTATATTCCTAACATATAAATAAATTCTATATATAATACATTTATGAATAATTGATCACACTCATTTTGGCAATACAATCATAATTTATGTAACACAACCACAAACATTATTTACTTATAGCATAATGATCTTACAGCACGCTCTACTAACCGTGTGATCGCGTTCTGGCATTTCGCACACCCACGACAATCGCCGAACCGTTCAATATGCAAAAATTTATTCCCACGGGCAATAAAAAATAAGAATAACCGTTGCAGGAAGCAAGCAACATTTTGTCGAAATTCGAACTCGAGATATAAAAGTGGCCATTTCCATAACAGATCGCCGCCTGGTAATTCCCATGACCTCTCGTGAAATCGTTATAATCAAACCACTTTCTTATTCCACATTTGATTGCAGCGAATTACTTCTATCTCATAGAGTGTTAACTTTCTTCTTTTTTTCCATTTCATCTTAATTAAAATAATAATGGTTAATTATATTTTTCAATTAGGTTTTTTACGTTTTCTTTTAATTAATAGCTAATTATTTTGCATAGAGATTTAATATGATTTGCGATCATTATAATCGTTTGTTAAATATTCATGTAAATCTGAGAATGAAAAAAATAAAATAAATAACAATAAATTCATTGATGTGTGAGATTGTTTTGTATTATTTATGAGAGTACGTGACCTTGAATTGCTTTCTTAGGTTGTCCATAAAGACGTTAATCATATATAATATTATAATATGGTCGATAGCTTTTATTGGGGAATACATCATTAAGAATATTTTGTTTGGTTATCATTATATTATGTATGTAAAGTACAACTTCTCAGATAATAAAGATTTATATATATATATAATATTTCAAGCTCGAATTAGCTGTGATGCACTTTATCATTCCATTAGATTTCGATGTATTTTCTTCAGATGAAACTATATATGGTGTCCAAATTAATTTCGTCATTGCCAAAGTAGCCTCCTTAATCTGGATTTGGGTAGTCTAGAAAGACCTCATTGATGTACTCAATACTCACTGATGATGTATGCCCGTGCAGCTTCTCTGACACCTCCACATAATCCTTAAAGTGATTTAGAAGATTAGCGTTAAGTTTTTAGAAGAGAATAAAATATCTTCCTCTCTAAACCGACTCGAGTAGGTATGATGCTTATATGTCTAATAATATCGTGTGACGCTTTGAAAAAATGTTTACCTTCTGTAGCTGTGAAGGTGTGATAGTAAACAATATTTGATACACATATTTTACATCATGACTGTGATTATACTCTATTGTAAGCCATTTTGAGTTTTAGTCTGTTTTTTACTGCCTGTCAATAGATCAACTTTTATTGATCATGATTTAATTTTTAAAATAGTGATGAAAAAGGTGCTTATAAAGATTGACATAGGACATTTACTTTCTAATTTTATTCCCATTGATAATATAATTTCTGCTTTAGTTTGTACTATGAATTGCTTTTGATTTCTGACATTTGCTTTCTCAGACCAGTTGATGGCTCCTTAGTGTACTTTTTTTTTAAATTTGATTTCAAAGGTTTTTTTCTCAGACGATACTATAAATGCAGCCTCATTATATCGTTGCTAATTTAGGTTCTCGTCAATATCCTTTGACTTCTTTGAAATTGTCATTATTTTTAAAATGTTGAGCAAAGTTGAATTATCGAAGACCTCGCCGATAATTTGACGAGATTGCTCAGTACTCTCACTTAAGATAACCTAGAAATAATAATAACATTGTTGTATCATCACTCTGGATCGAAGCATTTTTCAACATCCTTTCCGCTGTTGTTTTCTTCTCGGCCCTATGAATGCGGTTCAAGCCATTCATGTTCAAAGTCATTTTTTAAAAGATTCAACACCAAACGACATGTCTATAATTATTAAAAGGATGTGAAAATATAATTAGTTTTTAGAACAATTAATTAACAAGTAAATTGATTTTATAAATAATTATTATTTATTATTATACACATGTAAATATTATTAATTCTTGTGAACTCATAAAATGAAAGGTTCCACCGAGATTTGAACTCGGATCGCTGGATTCAAAGTCCAGAGTGCTAACCATTACACCATGGAACCGCACATCTAGTGAAGATGCGCGTTAACTTGTCGAAAAAAGTTATCAAGATTTGGAATCGCGAAATTATTTTCTGCAATTTTTGATTTAACATCGGTTCCATGGTGTAATGGTTAGCACTCTGGACTTTGAATCCAGCGATCCGAGTTCAAATCTCGGTGGAACCTAATATTTTATGATTTAGAAAAAAATCACATATTTGATATTACCGTTAAAACTTTTTGCAGATTTTCATACTTCACTAGAATATAAAGTGTAAAGCCTCATCTCCTGGAGTCATTAGAATTTTCAAACAGAGTCGTAATCCATCAGTAAATCTCCTTAGACTAAACTTTTCCCCCATTATTTAATCTGGTAGAGTCTTTCCGAGATATTTCACAAACAACTGACGACAACCCCAAAATAGTATAAATTAAAAACTTAATCAATTAACAATCACTTGATAAAGACGCTAAAATGTTAAGACTAGAATCGTGTTGTCTTGTTGAGATTTTTTTATGTGTCTGTACAAGTTAAAAGTTATATAACATTTTTATTATAATTCATTTTTCAATTTAGAATGAGAACAGATGTTACAAATACATCGGTTAATAAAAAGTGCGCCCAACGTGGGGCTCGAACCCACGACCCTGAGATTAAGAGTCTCATGCTCTACCGACTGAGCTAGCCGGGCTTACACCTCTTATCAGAAACACTGAAAGACTTTTTGTTACGGTATCTATTTTTACAGTGGTGGCCAATTTTAGTTTCGTTGGCATAGCAAACCGTTGTTTTCAGGATACACTAGAAATTTTCCGATCTATATTTAGGATATTACGAAAACCCAGTAAAATTTATTTAAATCATTGTCATAATTCTATCGTTTATATTTTAAATCTTAGGTTATATTAATAATATTATAGACAAGAAAACAATTAAATAATCAAATGAATAATAAATGATTCCACTTTTAACGAAAGTAAATATGTTCTTAATAGTATTATTTTTATATTATAGCACTTGTTTTTATTACTTCAAATCAGGTTGCATAATAATATATAAAGTATTTTTATTATTATTTAACTTAAATAACAAAATTGAAACTTTTTGCATTAAAAATATTTTCGGAAAAAGAATTAGCTTTAAAATTAAATATAGTGCAAATAAATCCGTACCTAGAAAAATATCCTCATCATGTGGTGAATCCTATAGATTTTGAGATGGCTACTCCTGATAGAGTATTTAAAATTAAATTCTGTTTTTATTGCCTCCGCATTTTTCATAAGCTGTTTGCTTAAAACTTTAATCACTGTGCTCTACAACTTTGTTCTTCTTGCTTATAAAATATTCACAAAATAATACATATATAAATTAATGAACCACGTGCACAAATTTATACAGCAAGCATGACGGGCGACAATCACTGATTTCCACTCAGACCCACATCCATCCACTGTCCAGTAAAATATGTTAGCAGCTTCTGAATTCTTCTTTTGTAATATATTTGAGCAAATATGCTATTTT
This sequence comes from Ontholestes murinus, assembly GCA_963969525.1. Taxonomy (NCBI): domain Eukaryota; kingdom Metazoa; phylum Arthropoda; class Insecta; order Coleoptera; family Staphylinidae; genus Ontholestes; species Ontholestes murinus. The sequence goes on from OZ018387.1 coordinate 93,749,459, forward strand.
TAGCCCATTTTAGGAGATATAGTTGACATTTATCTGTCATTATGACATTATATAGCAATAAACTCGTCAGTTGTTCTTGTGTTAATGTATTAATAGTCAAGGAAAAACGCTTAATTAATACACTTATTAATTTTTTATTTTTCACTTTACAATATCCTGTTTATATTAGATATATTAAAAGAATCAATTATACATTAATAACTAAAAAGTTTAGGTCACAGGACTTGCGGGCGGAGTTCCCTATCTGTTCTTCCACTCTGAAACTCTGTTTCAAATAGTGGAATTTATTGTCAGCGAAGTATTTTTGCCATTTTGGACATTGCTGCTGGTGTATTTATGTTTATTTTATATGGAGCTATTTTTTATGACATTTTATAAAAACAAGTGCGCCCAACGTGGGGCTCGAACCCACGACCCTGAGATTAAGAGTCTCATGCTCTACCGACTGAGCTAGCCGGGCTTACGTATTGTTAGAATAATTTTGTTCTCAGATTTTAAGAAATTACAAATTATTAATTAAAATACCGTAGCTTTTACGACTTATAAAACCTATTCTCTTCTTAGACTAGTGATTTCATATATAAATAACGTTGTAAGAGATTTAGCAAGAAAACTAAGCTCAAGAAATACACCAAAATTCACTTGCTTTGTCTGAACAACTTAAATCTATAACAATTCGATTTAACCTTTGGCGTTAGAAAAATGTTTCTTTTATAAAAAAGTCTATAAATTATTCAAAAATTTCTAGTTGAAGAAGAACTATCAATTTTTAGAAACAAAATGATTTTAAATTTAAATAGATTTCATTAAAAAACCACAGGTGTCTACCAATGGTATTTTGTTATATTAGTCACAGTGAAGTAAATAAATGCATACGCTTTTAATGTTTTGCACAGACTTATAATATATATTTTCGTTAGTTCATATATTATTTACAGAGGGCGTTCGGCGGGGTTTTTAATTTCAAATTTAAGAAAACTATTCGTTTCGCACCCTTCCAATGTGAATCATTGTAGCAGTTATGCGCAATATCGGATCTGTTCAAAATCGCTAAATATATTAGACTTCCAACCAATTGCTGATAAGGTGACGTTCTATTAATGTCTTCGTCGCTAAAGATTTACTTTGTTGCATATTGAATTTTTGCGATAATTGTTCAATATATTCTTTCTGATCTAAACTGAAGAATCCTTCTTCCTTGTTTCGGATGACTCCCAAACCTAGACACATTTTCACTTCTCCTAGATCCTTTAATTTAAAGTTTGCATTTAACTCATCTATTAAAGATTTAGATTCATTTGAATCATTTAGTGGTTTATAATTACCAAATAATTGTGAAATTTAGTGTGATAAATACTTCACTTCAAATATATATGGTGAGTGAATATCAATTAATTATATTGAATAATACACTGTATATTTGATATTTTACTTCGGTGAATTTCCATCCCGTCAGTCCGTCCGTACGAGGCCGCGGTCCCGCAAAAAAAATTATCGACGGTCACTGAACCTATAATTTTTATATTTTAAATACACCTATTAAATTGAATCTAAAACATTTTCCATTCATTCATTTCTTCCTTTCTATTTTCCAACTTTAAGTTCCGTGGTCTACCGTGTTTGTTTTTCTAAGTCCTCACAATCGACCCTGTGAGGTGAAGCGTGTGTCCCTTGTGTTTTATTGTTGCTTCCTCTGTTTTAAATTAGTAATTAATTATAATGGCTATCACTTGCAATATCTGTAAATTATATATAGTTATAAGCCCTCGCTCTGACTCCCTTAAATGTCATAGCAAATGTGGTAAATGGTTCCACGCTAACTGTCTCAATTATACAATAGATTTAATTGAGTATTACATTAGCGAAGGTAAAAAACGTGATGGTGACCATTGGGTTTGTCATGTATGTTTACCTAATGACCCATCAGCGAAACCACGTGAGGTTGGATCGTCGTTATCTATTAATGACACAATTAAACAAGTTCTTAAAAATGAACTAGCGTCTCTCTTCGAACAAGAATTTCAAACTGCAATGCAAAGTGTGCTTAATGAAATTAGAGAAGTTAAAGAACGAATTTCAAAACTCGAGAATGCTACTGCGATTAATCAACCATCGATTTTAATTGAAAATAACATTGTGGCTGAAATTGAAGAGCGTCAACAACGATCCTTAAATGTTATGGTTTATAACCTACAGGAATCTTCTGGCACATCTTTAGAAAAAAATGAAAAAGACATATCGACCATTAAATCAATTATTAATTTAAATAATGAAGAGTTCCGTCCACAGAAGGCCATTCGTGTGGGTAAACCGGGGGGGAAAACCAAGACCGATCAAACTAATTTTTTCAAACGCGTCAAGAGGCTATCAATGTTTTTAAAGCAGCCAAAGGAATTGAGACGAGAAATATTAAATTTTCTAGCGATAGAACCAAGATGCAGCGTGATCCCCTGTCATCTTTAAAACAGGAACTTGAAAGTCGTAAAGAAAAAGGTGAACGTAACTTAACGATTAAATATGTTCAAGGACTTCCGTCAATTGTATCAACCAATATAAATACGATTTAAAAAAACTGAAAATTTATTTTCAGAATGTTGGCGGTATGCGCTTGAAAATTCGTGATTTAAATTTAAGTGTTCAACTATCTGATTACGATATTGTAATTATTGTAGAAACTTGGTTAGATTCGTCTATATCTAATAGTGAACTGGGCCTTTGTGAATTTACATTGTATAGACGTGATAGATCCGATAATAATAAATCACGGGGCGGTGGTGTTATGATTGCGGTTCGTTCTAATCTTAATAGTAGTAATTTAAATGTTTCATCCAATATTGACGAGATATATGTCAAAGTGAATAACAACTTAATATTATCTTCCGTATATATTCCACCAGGATCTAGTTCAGGGAAATATGCGGATTATTGTACGTCTATTAATCATATTTGTAATTTAAATCCTAATTATAAATTCATTTTTTGCGGAGATTTTAATTTACCACGTGCTGCCTGGAGTAGTGATTGTAAAAATATTTTATCTCTTGTTAATATTTGTCCTCATGCTCAAATTTTAGCTGAATCGCTGGCATTTTACAATTTAAATCAAATTAATTTTATTCCAAATAATCGTAATGTGTTTCTTGATTTAATTTTTTTTAATGTGTCCAATATTACTGTATCGCGGTCGGATAATCCTCTTTTTAATAATAGTTTTCATCACGTTTCATATACTGTTTTCATTAATACCTGCGAAATTAAAGATTCTCTGAGCTATACTGATATTGTATATAATTTTAAAGCTGCTGATTACTCTGGAATTAATGATTTTTTTCCAATATATCATGGAAGGAATACCTTGATGAAAGTAATGTTAATGTTATTTTAGACAAGTTTTATGTTGTGTGTAGGTATGCTATTCAGAAATATGTGCCTGTTAGAATTATTAAGTCTTCATCTTATCCAAAATGGTTCAGTTCTACTTTAATTAATTTAATTAAATTAAAAAAGAAAGCACACATTAAATATAAAAATACTGGCAAATATTATGATTATGAACAATTTAAATCATTACGTTCACAGTGCAAAATGCTTGGTGATCAGCTCTATTCCAATTATATTAATAGAGTAGAATCTAATATTTCCAGTAACACACGTACATTTTGGAATTATGTAAATTAATCTAGGAAAACGTTAGGCTTTCCTAAGAATATGTATCTTAAAAATACAGAATGTGATTCTGGTGAGAACTGTGTGAACTTATTTGCTGAACATTTTTCTAATGTATATATTAATAATAATAACGATATTGATAACAGCACAGAAGGTTTGTTCAATCCGAATTTAGTTAATTTATCTACTTTTAATAATAACATTACGGAAATATTTAATGCAATAAACTCTCTCTCTCTGATTCATGTAACCCTGGACCTGATGGCATACCTAACTATTTTGTAAAAAGATGCATTTATTCAATTTGTTTACCATTGAACATTATTTTCAACTTTTCATTAAAATCGTGTGAATTTCCTTCAATCTGGAAAGAAAGTTTTATTCATCCAATATTTAAGACGGGCAGCCGGAAAAATATTGAGAACTGCAGAGGCGTTTCAATTCAATCTGCCATTCCGAAGATACTAGATAGACTAATTGCAGATCAATTAATGTTCTCCTGCAAAAGTATTATATGTGATGAGCAACATGTTTTTTTTGTAGGCAGATCTACTATATCAAACTTACTTATCTACCAATCTTATATTAACAATGCACTCGAGAAAAATTGTCAAGTAGATGCAGTACACACAGATTTCTCCAAAGCCTTCGATTGTGTATCTCAGTCAATTTTAGTATCTAAATTGCATTCTATGGCTATGGAGACTCGGTGACGAAATGGATTAGTAGCTATTTGTCGAATAGAAAACAATTTGTTAAAATTAATAACTATATATCTCATCCAATTACTGTTACCTCCGGGGTTCCGCAAGGATCTCATTGTGGACCTATACTATTTTTGTTATTTATTAACGACATAAAATCATACGTTAAACATTGTAGAATTTTATTATTTGCAGATGATCTGAAAATATTTCGTGAGATACATACGGATTCTGATGTTGCTGATTCACAGGATGATCTGAACAACGTTTATAAGTGGTGTTCGGACAACGATCTCTATTTTAATTACAACAAGTGTATGTCAATATCTTTTAGTAGGGGTCGTATTATTAATAATACTTACGAAATTAATGGTCATGCGTTACCAGTAGTTGAACAAGTTAAAGATCTTGGAGTATTATTTGATTGTAATCTCTCCTTCGCTAAATATATTGACACCATTTGTTCTAAAGCTTTACAGACCTTAGGATTTATAAATAGATTCGCTAGGAATTTTTCAATTAATACCCAGAAATTATTATTTACCTCCTTAGTAAGACCTCAACTGGAGTATGCGTCTTGCATTTGGTCACCATACTACAATAATAAAATTTGTCAAATTGAACGTGTTCAAAACAAGTTTCTTTTGACCATTTCTTATAGATGTGGTATTAATAGAACAGAGTACAGTCGCAGTAATATGCTGTCTTTGCTTAAATTTTCTACCTTGCGCGACAGGCGCATTCACGCCGATTTATGCATTGTTTACAAGGTGAATGGTTTAATTAATTGTTGCGAGCTACTGGAATATTTTAACTTTATTATACCCCTCAGGACAAGAAGCGTTAATATGTTCAGAGAATCTTTCCACAGGTCTAATTATTCAAGAACTAATCCATTAAGTCGTATGATTCGTTTAACAAATGCAGTATGTAGGTCACCCAATTTTATATTATATGGTTCTTATAATAAATTTAAAAAACATTTAAATTACATCGATTTTTCAGTTTATGATAATGTTTTATTTTGATTTACTTTAATTATAATAGCATTGTATTCATTTAGATTTCACTTTTATTGATTAATTTTTTACTTTTGTTTTATAGGGTTCTTGTTATTTTGTTTTCATTGCTTATTTCTAATGTTCTTTAGTTTGGTATTATAGCGTTGTATATATTTATTTTATTAATGGAGATTTTTTTTATTTGTTTATTGTTTTATATAGTTTTATTTATTACATATCTATTGTTAATTAGCTTAGATCTTTACCATATTGTTATATATTTTTGTAAAAAGGATTTTGTCCGTAAATAAAGTTATTATTATTATTATTATAATAACTTCTGTTCTTCCACTCAAACCCATCTTGTACCATGATGTTGGGAAGGCAGCAATCCTTATCAACACTCGCAAACTTTATATATCCTATAGTATCATTATTTGTCCAGTTTTTAGGTTAGCAATCTTAACGCAGGTGAAAAGTGTCAAAATAATTAATGCCGATTTTTCGTAAACAACTTTTTGCCACTAACCTAGCTCTATAGTGCGCACATTACCTTCACTATCAACTTTTTAAACACCCATTTACATGGCACTACCAATCCATGTTTTGATGCAGTTGCAAAGCTTGAAGCTTTATTCTCAAAGGCTGAAATTTCTGCTTCCATACCCTGCCTCCACTGCTCTTTGTCAGAACACAACAAAGCTTCATTAACTGTCAGGGGATCATCTCTTAAAATACTTGACTCATCGCAATATAATGTTCAGGTTCTGATCTTTTATAATTCATTGAAATTAAATGATCATCCACCCTTTTGTACCAGGTTCTGTAAGACTATTTAGGGTCATGTACCGCTTTTTTCAATTTCCATACTATGTTTTCTTTATTTTGCCTTCAGGTTGCCTCATATAGAGAGTTTCTTCCAAAACACCGTTCAAAAAAGCTGTTGTTATATCTAAATCTAATTCTATACAAAACGCAAAACAAAATCTTAAAGTGGAACAACGAATTACTAGGGAGAAGGTTCCATCGTAAACTATGGCTTAGTTTTGTGTAAAACTTTTGGCCACTAGACGCGCATTTCATCTCGAATGTCACTTATTTTTTAAAACCCATTTGCAATCCACTACACAACCGGTTCTTGGTGGTTCTCTTAGATTTCGGGCATGGGCATTATAAAAGAACTCTATTTCTCTCATGGCCATCGACCAGGAGTCAACTTGACGTTGTGGTCTTGACAGTGCTTAATTCACCGTGAAGGGTTTACATTCTAGAGTTGTATCTGTTGCTCATAGATGCGTTATATAGTTTTCAAATGATTTTGGTTTGAGTTCTCTGGCTGACCTTGTTTCCTTCATGTTATAGCTGATGTGTTTCTTCTTCATCTGGAGTTTGTTCTTCTGAAGTGTCTTGTTGGGTTTCAAATGTTAGCTCTCACTGAATCTAAAATTCTGACCAACACGCTACCAATTTCTTTCTGCAATAAAATTACCACTCTACTGATGATTAAATTAGACCTGGTTTCGTCATACAGTCTAAATCCTTTCGTGTGACCACTGTAGCCCGAAAGAATAATATTTCTGGATTTCTACTAATAATAATAATCGTTTATTAACAGCAAACGCCTTTTACAGTAATGGTACAATAATACTTAATAACAAAAATATACATAAAAAGATAAATATAACTTAAAGTAACACAAATACGCCTTACAATAAAAATAAAAATGAAATGTTAATAGAAATTAAATATAAATACTAGTAATGAAAACAGAATTTAAAATAATACAAATCGACCCAAAAATAATAAAACAAACCAGAATTCTTAATAAAAACAAATAAAAACATATAAACTAAAGTTTACTCTTTAAAATTTGTTTAATTAATTTAACCGATGTATCAAATATATTAAACCAGTTATTGATGTTTAACTCATTTACCAATTTCAACATTCGTGATAATCAGTTCATGGATCCAGACAGCGTTCTATGAGTTTTTAACAGAAACAGCGAATGCGAGCATGTCTTCTTATTTGCAACACGAATAGATGCTGCTTCTACTAAATATGGTGAGTCGATATGCCCATTTATTATTCGATGTAGTATACGCAGGTCGGAGTTGATTCTACGATCCAGTAATGAATTTAACTTTAAGTTATTCATTATCGATGTATATTCTACTGATATATGTTGTATTCCGGATTTATACTCCATACATCTTAAGAATTGTTTTCTGGACACGTTCAAGCTGCTCCACATTGGCTGCCGTAAAGGGATTCCAAATTGGTGAAGCATATTCCAACTGTGATCTAACTAATGAACAATAAAGTGTTTTTAGACAATCAATATTTAAATCCTTACCAATTTATATCTTGAATTTTGGAGGCGTTCATTTCGTAGTACATTTTTAATGAATAACAGAAAAACGTTTAACTATTTTATACTACTTTTTATTTTTATATAACACTTTGTGACTAGTTTCGAATTACACAGTAATCATTTCGAAACTAGTCACAAAGTGTTATATAAAAATAAAAAGTAGTATAAAAAAGTTAAACGTTTTTCTGTTATTCCTTACCAATTTGCCATATAAATCCCCACAATCTTAATCCTTTGTTTATAATGTCTACTATATGTCAATTAAATGACAATTTAGTATCAAATATTACTCCTAAATCTTTCATTGAACTGACTTTAGACAAATTGAAGGAATTAATATTATAAGTATAATCACATGAATGTTTGCGTCTGGATATGGACATTGAATAACATTTAGAAATGTTTAAAAATAGATGATTAATGTTGCACCATTCATTCAGACGAATGAGGTCTGCCTGAATATCATGACAATCTTTTATATTACTTATAATTTTAAAAAGTTTCAAATCATCAGCATAAAGTAATAGTTGGCAATTAGAGATAACATTGTGCAGATCATTAATGAATATAATAAACAGTATTGGTCCAAAATGAGACCTTTGCGGAACCACGGATGATACGTGAATCGGTTTCGATACAAAATTATTGATCTTGACGAACTGCGTTCTTTCCTTTAAATAAGAAGTGAACCACTCCACTGTGCCTGTAGAAAAACCAATTGAAGAAAGTTTACGCAATAACAAACTGATATCGATTCTATCGAAGGCCTTAGTGAAATCAGTATAATTAGTGTCTACTTGATGACGTTCATCTAATTCCTCCGATATAAACTGTTTATATTTAAGTAAATTAGATACGGTGGAGCGCCCATTTACAAAACCGTGCTGTTTGTTAGAAATGATTTGTTTCGAGAACAAAGATAGTTGAATGGATAATTTGTCTAACATTTTTGGGATGGTAGATTGTATACAAAATCCTCTATAGTTCTCTACTAGATCTCTAGAACCAGATTTAAAAAGCGGGATGATATAGCTAGTTTCCCAAATAGATGGAACCCATCCTAGTGCTAGGGACGTTGTAGAAAATTCACTAATAATTAGAAGAAAGAAATCTGTAGATTTTACGAAAATATATTCGTAAAATTGATTGGCTATTGTATCTATATTATTAAACCTCGTGATAAAGTCCCAGAATGGAAAAATGCATTAATTTTATCATAGTCTCCATTCTGAAAAAAAATTCTTTTCGAATGTATCATGAATGTTGCGTTCAGATTCAATTAAAAATGATGCGCAATAAGCAAAGTGATGAATACTATTTGGAAGTAAAAGGTTCTGGGCGAGATCCAACAAAACCAATGGAACAGTACTAAAACATAAATCTAATTGCACTCCACTGGCCTTAGTTTATCATTGCTACGTAATTTGCCTATTCTAATAGTTTTCACAGGCCTAATATTTATGTTACGAGATTCTAAAATATTGTTTACAAGAATGTTTTCATGGCTCACACGTTCCTCAAGGATCTGCGCTGTAGATTCATTCAGGTTGAATAAAATTACATTCGCTGCTCTAATGTGCCTGTCCTCAATAAAATTGTAGATATACCGGACGTACATGTGCACATGTGTTGTACATTAATTTTTTGATATGATATGCGCCAGTATTCACAGCCTCTGTCTAAAACCGTTTTTCAAGATTCACATCGGAAAGCAAAAACCTTGCCTTTTAATATCAAAGTTCTGTTGATTCTCTCTATTGAGCCGTTTTATTCCGAAATATATTATGATGTTGTTTGGTCTATTATACCAAAAACTTCTGGAATTCTTTATTACAGAACTCGGTTCTTCTTCAATTTTATTTCGTGCCACTTTTCCACTTTTAAATATACTGAAATATTTTGAACTTGTTCCTTGGATTTTAGAAAATAAATATATACCATTCTGGAGTAAACGTTCTTTGTGAAGTTGACTGAATTTCCATTTTAAATAAGTTGACTAAGAGGTAAAAGATTTGTAGTTATTCCAGGAACACAAAGTTCATTTTTGAAAACTATATTAAGACAGATATTATTTACCACTGTTGTTAAATCAATGTCTCTCACACATGTGACTGTGAGTCCCCCTTCATATGCCACTATACTTTCCCGAACACTACAATCATATGACTTATAGTAAGATGAAAACTAGCCCCTGAATCCACATTTCAATCGTCCCTTTTAAACTGTCACTAAAAGTATTTACTTCTCCACCACTTGAATAGCTTCGGTCATTCTTGGGATAATTCTTTTTAGTACATTGACTTTTAAAATATCCGATTTGTTTACATTGGTAGCATCTAATTTCCTTCTTGTCGTTGTTACTAGGTGTCGTCTTTGGCGCAAAAGTGCTACTAACCGTGTGGCAGCGAACGTGCTTCTTTTCGCAACACCATCTCTCTCCATATACAGCAACTTGGACTTAATAGCGTCCTTGCTTATGTCAATGTCCGACAGCCATGATCAGAAGAGAAAATCTTTTAGGTAGATCTGCTAGTAGGAGCATACCTATCTACACGTCGTCAATCTTAAATACGATACTTTTTTGTTTCTGCCCCTTTTCCACCATTTGATTTACATATTCCATCATGGAATCGCAGACTTCTAAACGAATAGAAATTAACGTGCGCAGCAAACTTACTATTCGTGTAAACCCTAAATTATCAAACAATTTTTTGAGAAGGTTCCACAATGTTCTCGTCCTCTTCTAATCTTTAATATGAACGTATAAGGATGAATCCATAGATAAGATTAACTTGACTTTAGCTTTAGCATCGTCCACCGTCATCTCATCCTTAAGGAACTTTTCTAAGCCTTCCAACATCACAAAGTTTTCTACGGCAAAAGCCCAATCGTTGTAATTTTCCCTTCCCTTCAATTTGGGAACGCTCAACAAATAGTTTCTAGCCGTTTCTTTGCACTTTATAAACTAATTTATTAAACTACACTTCTGGGCTTATAAACTATTAAATTAGACACAGTGAAGTAAATAAATGTACACACTTTTAAAGTTTTGTACAGACTAATAATATATTTCTTCGTTAGTTCATCATATAATACTTACAGACTTTTGGCGCAGTTTTTAATTATGATATTATATCTTCATTGATACTTATTGCGCTACCCTCTCTTGATATGCAAATTTGGTGAAGTAGGATACTTGTTATGTTCCATAGATTTATCATCAGTTAACTGACACGTGTTTCGATTGTTACCAATCATTTTCACTCAGTTTAAACTTTGGAACTGATTGGTAAAATGATTGGTAACAATCGAAACACGTGTCAGTTAACTGATAATAAATCTATGGAACATAACAAGTGTCTTACTTCACCAAATTTATTATATCTTCAACAAGTTTCCATTAAGTCAAGTTTTAGGCGATTTATTTCTGCAAAGATTGAAAATGTTATGCTAAAAAGCATTTTTGTATAGATATTTCGTTGATGTATTACGGTGGCTACATTAAACAAAAATTTAATCACCATTTTTTTTTTTCAATACTAAACGCCCCAATATTTTTATTCTATTTGTATTTAGATCATTTCTATACTAAATAATTTTTTTTGCATTTTAATTTTTTGACAAATATAATTTTGGAATTAATAGTACAAATGGAAATTTAAAAAATGTAAGGAGTTAACATTTAATATTTCAAACGTGTAAAGTGTAAAAAAGGAAATTAAAATTCTTATGTACGTTTAATGTTTTTAACGATTTCTCGGTGTTGTAAGGTCAAGGTGGTGACCTTAAGAATGCCGGCAGATATAAATTTAGCCGAACGTACAGAATATACCAAATGCAGACAAATACTTTCTATTGTAGAAAGTGTGCGCGAGAACGCAGAGGTAAATGACAAGGTGGTTTGCTGTGTTTGCCGTTTGTATTGCGTAATTTATTTATTTGAAGATGTTTATGCTTTGAATATAATCGAGGACAAATTTATTATATACATAAAATATTTTATTTATATATAGAATTTTAAGTTCAACGTATGGTTTTTGCAAAAGTTCCTTAAGATGATTTGTAAAAGAATTCATTTAAGCCTAAATTATTTACATTCTATAAGTTATTCATTTAAAAATAATTTAAATACATCTACAATTGATCTTAAGGAGTTTTTACTAGAAAAATATATTATTACAAACTTACTAGCATTAGTTTTTTTTAATTATGATTAGTATCATATTTAAACATTTTGCGTAAATCATAATTGATACATTTCATAACGTTATAACTCTCATTATAAAAACTAAGAATAAATTCGGTGTCATCAGTATCGGAAAATATTAATTTCTCTTGTAACCAATGTGTAAATAGTATTTCCTGAATTACTTTCTCACGTAACTCGTGGTGAAACATTTTGTAATATAGAAAACAGTGCATTAAACTAAGCGTAAATTGTGCTACTTCTATAGTGTAAATAGTAAATCGAAGTGAGCCTATAATGAACCCTTGTGGAATACCTAATGTAGTAGTACTTAATAATTAGAAAAAAAAACACGAAAATATTTCGTAAAATCTACAACAAATGAGTCTTATTAAAACTACAAAAAACAAATCAGTTGTTGAAACAACTACTTATCTGGCTAATACCTCGACAGATATTGAATGATATAAAAGTAAATTAATTTATTTTAACACACCGACGGTGACTATCAAAATAAGATTCAGAAAATATCTTTGTCATCTCATTAATTCCAAAATATTATAAAGGATTTAGATTTATATATAAACTTGTCAGTTTCTTTTGTAACTTACTCTTGAAAATGCCTTAAAAAGCGAAATTTGTCGAGTAAATAGAGAAAAATTGTGTAACCAACCAAGTGTAATTTAATTTAAATCTTCAACAGTAATAGTTTAAAATATTTCACCAATTGATAATGATAAATAAGAAAGTTATTCAAGAAATATCATAAATTTGTCTAAAAGTAATTTAATAATTAGAAAAAACACGAAATATTTCGTAAAATCTACAACAAATTTTCATTTTACAGAAAGAAATACGTTCAAACTAGTGCTGCTTTGATAGCCTTGCTACTTTGTAACACGCAAATTACTTTTGTATTATTCAATGTCTGTCGAAGTATTAGCTAGAGAAGTAGTTGTTTCAAAAGTGGTTTGTTCTTGTAGTCTTAACAAGACTCATTTGTTGTAGATTTTACGAAATATTTTCGTGTTTTTTCTAATTATTAGTTAATTTTCTACAACGTAAAGGACTTATATATTTTATTAAAAGTAATTTGTAATTCATTTCAAAATAAATCTTATTTTATTAGGATTCACGTTTTTTTTTTATAAATTAAAACATACTGTACAAGCCTAAGCGGATTTTACTTTTATATTGAAATAATCACTTTTACTAGAATGTTTAAAGTGCTGAATATTTTCCTCTTCACTTTACTTTTCTTAAATACAATAAAAATAAGCTATTGTAGCAATTATACTTTCACACTACTAAATGCAGTACAGGAAACGCCCACGTGTAATGACTTATATTGTATGTATGTACAAATATCTGCAATTAAAATCATGTAGGTTTCAATGATTCAACCATATATGTTCAAACTTTTTGTATTTATAATTTAACAACAATGGATAATGTGGTGGTGCAATGAGGTGCAAAAATGTTCATGCATACTATTAGCTAAATATTTCCATTTCAAATATCAATATTAATTATTACGATATGCGTGGTTTTCAAATTAAGATTATAACCTCATAATGTGTTACAACAAAAAAATTATAATTACTATAACATAGACTAGGGTTCTCAATTTAAAAAAAAACTGTTTTGTTTAAGAAAATTATTGATTGTAATTGTGCCAAAACTTTTTAATATTTTAATTTCCTTCCATTAAAACTTTGTCGTATATCGTATATCAAGAAATTTATAAGTATAATCTGGTTTTAGTTTAAGTGCATATGTAGGGTGGGTGGATGCTCAAAAATTTTGTACAATTAAATTATATTAAATAAACCCTTATTTAACCAAAAATCCTCGGAAAAATCTGAACGGGCGATGAAAATTGAAAAACGAATTGAGCTATCAAGTTGCCTATGTCGTTTAAACAAAAAGTTTAATTTTTCCAAGGATTTTTGGTTTTTTGTTTGTTACGATTAAATCAGAGACTAACACTTTTGCTTTTAACTCCGGCCACTGTTAGGAAACTTTTCAAAGAGTAATGAAAGTTTCTAAAATAAATTTTCTATTAAAATATGGAAAAATAAATGTAGATTTACGAGCAAACAAAAAAGTTCTAGGCAAACAGATACATTTTTGGAACACCCTGTATAATATGGTTCCCACGCTCCGATCGAAGTGACAAATTTCCTAAGGAATTTGCTTGAAGTTAGTTTAGGCTGTATGAAATTTCAGCACTCTTCTACGAACGGCATTGAAAATATTTAGAAAAATGTGTATCTTGGCCATTTGAAGACTTTTTATTTACGAATCATAATCATTTTCACTCTAGTATATGTGGTTAGTTTGATTCCTCCGGTCACAGAAACACCCTGTATATGTTATGCTTGACCCTGCCAATTTTTCTACAAGGAAATACTTGCTTTGATGAGTGAGCAAAGTTTCTTTCCAAAAATTCTCACCGGAGATTATTGCCTTCATTCTCGTCACGATATAAAGGACGCATTTAAAAACGATCCAAATTTCCTCAACAAAATCACCACATGCAACGGTAGTACTTATAATACTCATGAAAAATCCAGAAAGTAAACAACATATCAATGAAAGTCAACTGAGTCACCTCGTCCAAAAAGCTCAGTAGGTGATATCGAATGTGCAGTGTGCAATAAATCAAGTTAAATGATAGAAACTATCCTATCAAGAGAACTGAAGTGCTTGTCCCATCTATAAGATAAGATCTATTGTTATTAGTTATTATTCATAACCCTCAGAAAAAAAAAACTTAAACAACCAATAAATCAAAACCGAATTTGAAGAAGAGAAAAAAATGTCGGTGATTAATAAAATGCTGAAAAATAAAAATTGATGCAAATCTAAATACTGGTTCAAATATCTCAATGTAATAGTTTTATCCAATATAAAAGTTAACTAAGTTTGTTATCAAGAAACCAGTTAATAAGCATTGCACAAAATACATCTACGAAGACGTAGATATGATAAATAAATTTTAAAAAAATTCCTCTTAATGATTAGCATGAAATTATTATTCTTCAACGGTTAATTATTATTCAACTAATAGATGAACAAGTCTATATTTCAAGACATCTCCGTATATGCCCGACCGTGCTCGAACTACGGATTGGCTATCTCGGTGAAGGGGTTTCTACCTGAACCACATCGGACTCCCTTGTTTAACTAATAGAAGTTTTGGTAGTTCTTCACGTCTCCAAAATATATTGCACTGAAGCTAGACCAACCCGGAAAAACTTTTTATGTAGATGACTTAGCTGAACGCTTAAAACAAACATTTGGATGATTTAGATCGCTTTCTCATTTATCAATCGCTGGATTAATGAAAAAAATTCAAAGAAAGGAACATTTGGAACTTATAGGTCGCTATTATCTCATTTGCTTCGATCTGCAGTTAAAAAAGAAAACACACTTAGAAACCGTTTTTACTTTCCCTATATACTAAGTATATATAGGGGAAGTATTGTTTTCGTGCATGAAAATGTCGGTGGGCGCTGTATCTCAAAAACGAATGATCCGATTGAGATGAAACTTTAAACTTAAAGTTTTATCGTTAAAAACTGGAACTGAAAAGCTTTTGGTAAACATTCATAAACCGGAAGTGGATGTTTACTAGAGGCGTTTTTTTGATTTTTCTCAATATTTTTCCAAATTTGAAAAATATTACATAACTTTTAAAACAAAGGTTAAAGGGAATGAGAAACTGAAGTTTCAGAAAAATTTTTCTTTAACGATTCTTGAAATTTCAGTAATTTCTCCTCAACACTTTCAGTTTTTATTGCAACTTCCTTTCCAAAGAATTTTCATGGAGAATTCTACAAATTTTTACAAATTTTATTCAAGAGTTTCAAAATTTTTCAGAAAGTCATTATTTATATTTATTTATAGAAATTTCTTCGTGGTTTTTGTACAATATTTTGTTTAACTTTTTCTATAATTTTCTCAGATGATCCATAGATTTCATTTTAGATTTATAAAACTTTTTTGAAAATTCTAGAAGTCTACAGTAATTTCGTTTTCTTATCCAATAAATAAATAAATAGATATTTCCAGATTTTTAGCAAATATTTTATTCGAGAGTTCTAGATTTTTCAGAAAGTACTTTCAAGATTTTGTTTAATTTTATAATTTATTAGGAATATTTTTTCTAAATTTACTTAGAGGCTTCTAGAAGTTTCAGGAATTTCTTCTCCATATTAAAAGTTTTTTTATAGGTTTCTAGAACGTTTTTGGAGGATTCTGAAGAGAATTTTCTTTGAGGCTGTTTCCAGTTATTTCTCTTCCAGATTTTAATATTGTCGTATAAATTGCAATGATTTTTTCCAGAACTTTAGACATTTTTCGAGTGTTCAGAAATTTCCAGTAACTTTTATTCAGATTGGAGGCTATAGATTTTTCTAGAAAATATGTTCCTAGAAATCTAGACTCTTTTCATTCATAATAAAATGTAATAAAATCCTTTAGTTCGTTGTAGAAAATTATTAGTTTATTCAACAGAAATAATTTCATTCAAATTAGTGTTGCTGTAATAGTTGTACTATTTGTAACACGCAAATTAATTTGTATTATTCAATGTCTGTCGAAGTATTAGCTAGAGAAGTAGTTGTTTCAAATTAATTTGTTTTGTAGTCTTAGTAAGACTCATTGTTGTAGATTCACGAAATGTTTTCGTCTTTTCATTCATTTCTCTACCAGATATTAAGATTTTTTTCAAGCAGTCGTTTAAATTGCGGTGTTTTTAGAATTTTCAAAGAAAAAATTGTTTATAAATTCAGAAAATTTCTAGTAAATTGCGAAGATTTAAATGAAGGCTTTTTTAGAAAATTTGTTTTTTAAAAACTAGACTATTTTTGAGAGAGACATTTTTAGTAATTTCTTCTCTACATTTCAAGATTTTTCAACTTGTCTTCTAAATCGTAAAGATTTTCTTTGAGGCTCTAGAATTTTTACAATTTTCTTCTAGAAATCTAGATTATTTTCTCCAGGGTTCAGGAAATTTTTAGCAATTTATTCTCTAGAGTTCGAGATTATTTTTGAAGTCGTCTTTTAAATTGCAAAGATTTTCTTTGAATGCCTAGTATTTTCTAGATTTTTTTTTTCTAAAAGTTTATAGTTTAGAAAATGGCCAATAACTTCTTAACAAAAATTATTTTTTTAACTATTCTTATAAATTGCGAAGATTTTTTCAGGCTCTAAATGTTTTTTAATTCGTCTGCTTTTCGAAAATTCAGGTAAATTTTAGTAAATGCTTCTCTAGAATTCAACATTTTGTTTCAACTAGAGGCTATAAACTTATTTAGAAAGTTCTAAATTGTAGAATTTTTCTTAGATTTTTTTAGAAAAGTTTCCCCTTGAAGTCTTTTCTTATTTTAGAGAAAGTTTAAAGAATTTTCAGTAATTTCTCTTATATTTATTCAACTGGTCTTCTAAATTTCTAGGAGGCTGTAGAATTTTTAGAAAATTTTAATTTAGAAATATAGACTTTTTTTCAAGGGTTCAAGAAATTTCCAGATTTCTCCTCAAGATTTCAAGGTTATCTTCTTATCTTCTAAATTACAAAAAATTTCTTGGAGGCTATAGAAAATTTGTTTGTAGAAATCTAGGTTTTTCTTGAGGGTTCAGGAATTTTTCAGTAATTTCTCTTTTTTGAGGCCTTAGATTTTTGAGAATGTTCGTTCTAAAATCTAGATTCACTTTTTCAGGAATTCAAGAAATTTCCACTAATTCCTTCTCTAGGTTTCAAGATTTTTTAATTGAACCCGCTTTCTAAATTGTGAAGATTTTATTGGAAACTGTAAAATTAAAAAAAAAGATACGTTTAGAAATTTAAAAAAATTCTAACCCACCCTAAAATCAGTAAAACATAAACGAGGGTTTTAATTAAAAGTTGTAAAACGTAAATAAACATAATATTATTGCAAAATTTAATAGATTTATTCAAACAAATTTTGAAATTTAAGAAAAAGAAAGACATAACTTTTCAAACAAACAAAAAGTTAAAGTAAAGTTAAAGTTTTATTGAAACATTTTTTTGTTCTTAATTTAAAAATTTTGAATTTTTTTTCTTATTGTAAAAAATATAAAATCAAACTTTAAATTTTTTAAGCAGAAACTTTCTACATGTATTCTGAATATTTTTAGAAATTTTCAAGTCGATGGCAATTGCTTTCATATTTTTTTTTCAGACCATCAAAATTATGATTGCAATTTTTTTAACGTCTCTTTAATTTGACGTGAATTTATTTAAAAAAATCTAAAATCAAAGGTTTGAATTTTTTAAGCAGTAATATTCCTACATATAGTCTCAATATATTTAGAAAGTTTCAAGTCGATAGCAATTGTTTTTATATTTTTTCAGACTGTCAAATATATGATTGTAAGTTTTATTAACGTCGCTTTCTATTGAAGTAAAATTTGAAAAATCTAGAACCAAACTTTTGACTTTTTAAGCATCAACATTCCTACATGTATTTTGAATGTACTCTTTCATTTGACCTAAAATTATTTAAAAATCTAAAATCAACTTTTGATTTTTCCAAGCAGCAACATTTGTACATGCACTCTGAATATATTTAGAAAATTTCAAAACGATGGCAATTGTTTTTATATTTTTTTCAGACCATCAAAATTATGATTGTAATTTTCTTAACGTCTCTTTCATTTGACGTAAAAATAATGAAAAAACTAAAAAGAAACTTTTGATTTTTTAGGCAGCAACTTTTGTACATGTATTTTGAATATATTTAGATAGTTTCAAGTCGATTGCAATTGTTTATATATTTGTTTCAGACCGTCAAAATTATAATTGCAATTTTGTTAACTAATTAAGAATAACCTCATAGTTTTCGAGAAAAATATAGGGAAAGTATTATGATGGCCACATCACCATTTTTTTTTTTTAATATTGAAATATTAGTCAGAAAAACGCGGCAAAACTTATATGTCAGAAAAGAAAAAGAGAAAAGTACACATGAGATTAAATAAGAGTATAGATATAATTAACACGTTCGCCGCCAAGCGAATATTTCACATAAGTGCTGTTTTGATTCCCGCGTGACCGCCGGCGGTCATAGCTAATATAAGGAATAACTACAAATTATTTCCCCGGCGTGGAAGAAACGACGACTATATGACCGCCGGCGGTACATGTGGCGGTGAACGTGTTAATCATAAACAATGAACTAAAATTACAATCTTAATAAGTAATAACTTTATTAGCGTGATAAAAACAGTGCCGACCTTACACCTAAAGCAAATCTCTTACGGTCCTGATTAAAAATGCCAACTGTATGCTGGTATTTTTTTATCATAAGTTGCAGTGGAGAAAAAGAATGATACATTGTAGGAGGTGTCGGAAAATTAAAAGTTAATTTGTTTCTACTTGTCGAAATAAGAACTGAAATATCGACGAAATGTAGAAATTCACTATTATCTGTGTAATAATTTGTGTTTAGCCTGAATCGAGAGCATATTAAATTCAGATAACAGCGACTCATACGATATTTCATGATCGGGGTAACACTGAAAATTACGAAAATACAAATACCTCAAAAAGTACCGTTATACTTCTCTACTCCAACAATTCAATGTTGACCAAACAGAAGCATAATACATTATTAGATGGAGAATAACACTTGTTTTGTTCCATATTGTTTTTATTTTAACTTTGATAATGGTCTGCGAAGACCGAAACACGTGTCAGGCAACTGAAAATAAAAACAATATGGAACAAAACAAGTGTTATTCTCCACCTAATAGTAATATCTGTTTCCACCAAGAGTGTAGCGCAACAAGCAATAACTTCATAATACATTAATTTACTTGTTGCCTCTTTGTATTGATCTAATATGATAGGATTATCAGCTTATTTAGATTTTTTTATGTAAATAGTTCTTATGTCGCAAGAGTTCAATAATATTTCTATCAAACCACACGGAATATTGTTTAAACTTTCGAGAATTTTTATATTTCTTTTCGGAATATGTTTGGTAAAATGAGTGTAAAGTATTTTATAAGGAGCGTCACATGAATCGGAACTATTCTTAGAACTTAGAAAGGGGAAACAAAACTAACTGACTAACTGGCTTTAATAGAACATTAAAGTATGGCGTCGACAAAGCCTTCTGTATTGTTTAATTCTTACAATAAAAATAATAATGTTTCACTAAATATTGCAACATATCTAATCATAATTTCAACTCAACTCAAATGATTGTAAAGGTAATAAGGCATTTTCACTTAATTATCGGAAAGGTCTTGAAATGTTCTAGGTAATGAATGGCAGTGTAAATGACAACGATGACCTTTGGAACTCCCCGTAAATTATTCAATATAACATTCTTGATAATTGCATTAAGCTTTATGTTAGCTTCTTTGTATATATATAGGGATAAAGAATAGCAATTAATTAATTGCTTTAGATAAATTACTAATTTTTATTGTTATTTATGGCTGTGTGATATTTGATAAATTTGTAATGTTTTAGCCTTAATTTCTGTCAAATAACGAAAACTAACTAGAATTTAATGAAAAAAGCAACTTGAAAACATGAAATAAAAGAAGTTGTGTGTTCATTTATTTGAAAGCCCTATAAATGCCTTCATTTATAGAGTATGGTATCATTAAAATATCTGTCAAGCTTTCTCACTGTGGCGTCAATCCGAGATATATTTTTTTTAATTACCTTGTCGAATAAATACAGCTGAATTGTTGTGTCTCTTGGTCCTCTTCGTTTTTCTTTCTTCAGTGTAGTAAGTTATCTTCCGCTGCCCATTTCCCTCAACAATTTATAATATGTAAATTGTGTTTAAGTAATTCTGTTTCCTTCCGCCCCATATCTTATAAATGACAATTTTGCTTGTTAATAAAGTAATTCATTTAAAAATGAACCTCGTCTCCAAAATTGTGATCTTCTTTTAAATCTTTTAAACAGCGTTGCTTTTGATCATTAACTTTAAGCTGAATCTTTTTCATCTTGTATAGATACCACCAGCTGGTCCTAGCACGAAATACGCCAAAATTTAAAGTCTAAAGCCCGTTTTTTTTATTCAAGTCATAGGGATAACTGCCTTCAAGCTCTCCTGCACAATTTTAAGGACAGCGACAAAGTGTCTAACAGATATTGCATTGTCTTTTAATTTAGCTTTATACAGGGTTATTCACGCTATATGGCACGGAATATTGTGGCCAAAATACGTGACTTTCAAAAAGTTTCACTTTGGGGATATATGGGGGTCTATTAGGGCTACTTTTTAAAATTATTTTCATAATATACAGGGTGTCCCATAAACCCTAAAAGTATCAAAGTTGTGTTTTTTTAATGAAACACCCTGTATTTTATTGCATTTTTGGATCCTTCGATAAAAATAAGTGTGTGTTTTAATAAGGTTTTTATTACATAAACCTTAAGGTTTTTGAATTAATTTGAATTTTGTAAAAATGTAACCTAATTTTCATGTTTCAAATACTTAAAAAATAATTAAGTTATGCATACCAAATTTACACTGAAGTGTAACAATAGATCATATTTTATTTTCCAAGTATAATAAACTTGACATCTTATGCCAGGTGTAAGAAAATTGTAATTAAACAAATGAGAACTTTAAATGACTATAACTTCATTTATTTAAATGGAACGCTATATTTATTAATTTATCAGCTAATGCACGTTTTAATTACCTTTCGAATGGTATTTAAATCTTAAGTGTTAAGTCTTCTCGTTTTTACAGAAAACGCCAAAATATTGTTTATCTACGATCGTACAGAAAGTAGACGCTTTTTGCATCATTTTTCATTGTAAAAGTGGCTTTTTAAAGCACTAGTGCTTTTTTACGTTTTTATTGCACGGTAATGTCAAACTGTTTTTATTGCACAGAATTGTCAAATTTGACAGATGAATATATTTCGAAACTTAATTTTTTATTAATTGATACAAATAACTAATAAACTATAAATAAAATATATAATACAAACGAAATGGCAGATTTAAGAACTCTGAAGATTTCATGTAATGCAAGTCGAAGCGATTACAATAAAGCGAACATTTTTTCCATAAATAATAATGGCGGACGACATTTGTGCAACTTGTTTACCTGTTGCTAAGTAACGCTTTCATTAGTGCACTGCGGGTAAAATATGTTTTCATTAATTGAATTATTAAATGACATTAAAATATTACTCATATGAATATATTCTTTGAAATCCTTTACGATCGAAGATAAAATTTTGTAAGGCACACATGTAAAAAGTTTCTTTATTGCACTCCTGGCTTTAAAAAAACTCGCTCGTTCCTCGCTCGTGTTTTTATATGCCAGTTCGTGCAATAAAGCATCACTTTTTACACTTGTACCTTAAATAACTATTATTGCACCGTTTTAGTACTTTTAAAGTAAAATTTTTAATGTATCTAGTTTTCTATCATATTTAAAAACGTCAGATAATTAATTTAGTCTGTTACTTTAGTTTAAAAAGGATGTCTTTTGTTATAGTTGTGTTATTTTGCGTTTTTGTGTTAGATCGTTAGTAATCGTTATTGTTTGAACATGGTTGTTGTATGTCATAGTAAAAAATGAAAATTTACACAGATTTTCTTATACTGAGGTTTTTATAACTGACACTTCCAATTTCTTTAAACTGGTTTAATAGTCTCTCAAAAATGGCTGGCTTAGGGTGCTTTCTTTCGGGAAACCTTTAAGTATAAACTCGGCAAGCCAATAAACAATTTTGATGACATTCTCCAAGCATAAATTTTTATGCTTGGAGAATGTTATGCCAATAACCCCTTCTTTTGAGTAAATCTTCATTTTTTACCAAAAAATACAACAGCGATGTTCAAACAATAACGATAACTAACGATCCAACACAAAAATGCAAAATAAGACAACTATAACAAAAGACAGGCTTTTTAAACCAAAATGACAGACTAAATTAATTATCTGACGTTTTTAAATACCATAGAAAACTAGATACATAAAAATTTTTACTTAAAAAGTACTAAAACGGTGCAATAAACAATATTTTGGCGTTTTCTGCAAAAACGAGAAGACTTAACACTTAAGATTTAAATACCATTCGAAAGGTAATTAAAACGTGCATTTGCTGATAAATTAATAAATATAGCGTTCCATTTAAATAAATGAAGTTATAGCCATTTAAAGTTCTCATTTGTTTAATTCCAATTTTTTTACACCTGGCATAAGATGTCTAGTTTATTATACTTGGAAAATGAAATATGATCTATTGTTGCATTTCAGTGTAAATTTGGTATGCATAACTTAATTATTTTTAAAGTATTTGAAACATGAAAATTAGGTTAAATTTTTACAAAATTCAAATTATTTCAAAAACCTTAAGGTTTATGTAATAAAAACCTTATTATAACACACACTTATTTTTATCGAAGGATCCAAAAATGCAATAAAATACAGGGTGTTTCATTTAAAAAAACACAACTTTGATACTTTTAGGGTTTTTGGGACACCCTGTATATTATGAAAGTAATTTTAAAAAGTAGCCCTAATAGACCCCCATATATCCCCGAAGTGAAACTTTTTGAAAGTCACGTATTTTGGTCACAATATTCCGTGCCGTATAGCGTGAATAACCCTGTATAATATAATAGTTATCTACTGTACTGAATAGACTCCTCCTACAACTTTCGTTCAAGTTGTTTCAGTCTCTGTTGGACTCTCCTCTATGCTTTCCCCGGATTACAGTGAGTCTTGTAGATTTATCATCGAAAGCCGAAATTGGTCCGTGCAGACTGTCAGCTTATGCAAATATTCGCGTATGTTGTAAATTTCTTTTTACGATGCCCAAAAGAATTGTAAGCTATGTATTAAGCGAGGTGTCCTATATCTTGAAGCCTGGAAACGGGTACGGAATGCACATTTTGTGACGGATACCTTGCGGGCACACGTCGTCAGTATCGGATCAGTCTCTGATATATTCAAGGAGTTATTCACAACCGCTAGCAATTGATCAACTTGATGTACTGGGGCTATCATGAGCTCAGATAGTTCTCAGGTCACAGAGAGATTTCTTGGTCGTTTCGCCACTCGCAGTTTCCACGATTTAGTGGCAATCCTTGCGGAATATACTGCGCAGATCGCTACCAACACTTCCTGCTTAACCTCCTCATCTTTCCGCCTTATTTGTTCTAAATAATAATAATATTTTATTTGCCCAACAGAATAACCAATTACAGGACAAATTAAGTTACATCAAAAAAAGTATAAAAAGCAAAAGTAAAGGAGGGGGGACGAGTTGGGCGCTGTGTACTGGAGGGAAGGCCACTTGAACCTCAGATGGTTGGATAATGGGCCAGTCATTAGATGATACTGAACCAAATTTAACAATCAAACATTGTATGAATGAGTAAAATGGGCGCAGCTTCAACCTATCTCTCAGTCCGTCGATAAAATTTAAATCTGAACGAATTCAGAGGAATTCTGGAATAAGAAATCGCCCGGTTATCGCTATGTTTTACCACAGACGTAATATGCAGTGGTAGCCGGAATTAAGTTTTGAAAAGAGTTCGAATTCTTAATTAAATTAAAGGAAGCTGAGAAAACAAATTCGTTGGATTGTTGCTTGTTCGGATTTAGTCTATAATTTGCCGATTTAATGGTGCGGTTGTGGATTGTTAGTGATTCTGTATTATTACAGATTTCCTTTCAAATATTGGACTTGATTGTCTGCTGCGACCAGTAATGATCGTCGATTGCGTCAAACAATGTAGGTATGTTTTAGAATTGGAATCTGCAGTAATTTCCATGTATGGTTGGGCTTCTGACCAACGTATAAATCGATCGATACAAACCAGGAGGTATGTGTAGTTGGTGCAAACTTGCAAAGGACCGATTAGGTCAAAATGTTTAAAAAGGGGTAAATGAAAATTATTTTATATTTCAAACAAGATCAATTGAATAATTTCGTTGTTTATGCGTGACCACACGTAGCGATAATTTAAGAGGCGTTTCATGGCTCGGACAAGACTGTCAAATGTATGTCTTTGAGAAACTGATAGGTTTGTATTGGAGCCAGATTAAGTGAACTGTTTCGGTTTAAGTACCATTGTTTTAAAGGAATTTCAATTTCGTTTTATTCATATTGTGAATTTTTGAGGTTAGGTATGTCCAAAGAATTAATTTCTATTCACGATAAAGTATGTTCCATAGTTTAGTTAAGTTTATTTGTTTTACAATATCTATTAAAAATACATACATAAATACACTAAATAAATACTTTAAAATTTGGAACATTGATCTTGAAGGCGAAGTTTACGACGTCTGCAGCTGGTGATAATACCCCTCAGGCTACTTTAGCTACTGAAGTCATCTTTTTGCTATTTCTAGCTTATTTAGGTTAAATTTTTGGAGACCCTATTATTGAAATTGCTTATATCACTATAAGCTTATACTATTGGCCTTTCCAGGAATAAAATATCTGTGGTGATTTGCTTGATAAAGATGAGGTATTTATGGTCTCGTTCTAAGAAACGGTTAGAGGTTATTGATTTGTAAATATTACAAATTAGCTGTCGACCTTAAAGATTTGAACTTTTTAATAGACAAATAAACAGCTACAATAAAACGTGCTATATTTAAGCTCTATGGATGTAAATGATTTGAAAAGAAAGCGAGTGGTCGAACAAAATCAGATTTCTTCTCCGACAGCAGCGAAGTTAGACGCGCCTACTATAATAGCATTGTTGGTTAGTGCAGCCTGCATTGTTGTAAAAGCGTGGGATGTGACCAGATATAAGGTTTGTTGCATGGAGCTGTTAAGGTACGCTGTTTGAGCGGTGCTAGAATATTCGAGTATGATTTATTGAAATGGTAGTCAAAGTTTACCATGGTAAGAAAGCGTTGCAATATTTTTTACTCTAGTAGGTTATTGAAAGAACAAGATCATATGATTGGTTTGGAGAGGTTTGATTCTTAAACAACTAATGTTGTGACATAAAATGTCTAAAATAGATGACGTATTGCAGATGATAGATTACAAATCACAGAGATGACAGATGGTAAATAATAGCAGAAAAATGATAGATGGTAGATGACAGTTAACAAATAACAAATGACAGATAAAAGATAAAAAGTGACAAGTGATAGAACATAATTGTAAATAATGAATGACAATTGACAGATGACATAATGCAAGTGGAATAATATAAAATATGAAAAAATAAATTATAGAACACATACGATAAGTGATAAATAGCAGATGAGTACAGATGACAAATGACATACGACAATTGACAGATGAAAAATGACAGATGACAAATGTCAAATAAAAAATTTATTATTCTGTTTCTATATATTTTGTCTCATTTCTTGACAGATTACAAACCGCAATTATAGAAGACGAATGACAAACAACAGATGATATATTATAGATGTTGTAGTCTGCCAATTGACAGAGATAACAGATGATAAATAATAGAAGACAAATGACAGATGAAAGATGGCCATTGACAAATAAATGATGATTGGTAAAAGATAAAAAGATAAATGACCAATAAAAAATAACAAATGGTAGACCATAAATGATAGGTGACAGATTCTTTATTCATGGTTTTGCCTTTTTAATTCTTCTTGTTTTCGCACCGTTTTCTTCTGTCCTTTCTTCTTATGTTTTGATTGCCTTTTTTTCTTATATAATCTTTGGTAAATGATAGATGACAGATAACAGAAGACAAATGACAGATTGCATATGACAGTTGACAGATGACAGGAGATAGATTACATATGACAGTTGACAGATGACAGATGGCAAATTACATATAAAACGTGACATATTACAGGCAACAATGGTCATTTGGAGTCAACACGTGTCAGTTGACAGAAGTTGTCAGATAAATTTTACTTACAATTGACAAATAACAGATGATAGGTTACGATGACAGAGAGCAGTTGACAATTTATAGTTAACATTTGATTACAATTTAAACATGATAGATGAAAAATATCTACTATGCAATTTATCGTCAACATATGACAGTTGGCAGTTAGTTGTTTCCAGATAGATGATATTTAACAATTAATATTTGATACTTGACAATCAATAACAGCTGAGTTGCTTATAGCTGCTTGTTAATAGATGACATTTAATAGTAATCAATTGACAGATAGAAAGTTATAGATGACAGATTGCGAAGAATGATAGCAGTTGTTTATTGAGAGTTAGCAGGTGTCAGTTGACAAAGAAGAGTTGATGAATAGATATTAGTCAATTGTTAGTATTTTTTTAGTTGAATTTGACAGATGACAAATGCCAGATCATGGATAGATTATAATAAAGGATGGCAGATGATAATTAAAAATTGTCGCGTGGATTTTACTGAACGGTTCATAATTGATAGTTGATAATTGATAGATGAAAGATGACAAATGACTGCATTTGATTATTTAGAGTCAACAAGTGTCAGTTGATAGAATCTTCCAGGTAGATTTTGCTTATAATTGACAGATGATCGGTGAAAAATTACGACGGTCAAACATTTCATATTCATCCTTGGTGAATACGCAGATATTGTTGATATACACGAAGCAAAATTATAGTCCGCGTAACACCGAAGTCATTACCCTTTGAAAAGTTCGAGCGGAGTTTCTCAAGCCGCCTAATATATTCATAAAGATTGAAGGTTGTGATGGGCGTATTTGAAATATCGTTGGGATGAACGTGAGTTTGGTGGTATGCATGGAACAGATTAATTTTTGAAAATAACTTTAATCACAACAATTGTACGTGAAATCATGAAGTATAGTTAACAGGTATTGGTCTGGAATTGTAACTTTGTCGAGTCCTCGGTAATCGCTGCATGGACACCAAGAACTATATTATTTAGCTACCAAAGGCAACGGTGTTGCGCAGGGACTCTAAGAGGGTCTCATGAAGCCGAGTTAAAGCAATTTGTTGAACTCGTCTTTAAGTATTTCGAGTTTGTGAGGTGGTAACTGAGGTGGTCTAGAAAGAAAAGTGGTCCAGAAGTTTCAATGTAGTGTTGGCTGTCCTTGTTGGCAGGTTTAGCTTGATCAAACGGAGTTATTAGGTCAGGACATGAGTAAAATAGGTGGATGAATTGAGTTTGAGTTTTCCCGATTTCTCGAATGCGTTCCCTGGCAATATCAATAACAATTTTAAAAATTCCGAAGAAAGTCAGTGCTTAGGATTGAGTGGTATATGTGTTCAAGCAAAAAATTCCTCGTGACTGTTATCTCAAAGCCTATATGAACTGTTAATTTTGAAAAACCAAACGTTGATATTAAATTGCCGTTAAGGGTAGTTAATAAAAGTGTCAAAGTGGTTGTTAAAGAATTTTAATTTTGCGTAAGTTATAGAATTCCAAATTCTTAAACTGATTCAAAATTTAAATTCATAGTGTAGTTATGAATTTTTAGTACTGTATGATCTTGTTTGAGGATAAATTATTGACAATGGCTTTATTAATGGCTGTGAGTGCCAAAATTTACAAGATTTTATCTGTGTTTTCGGCCATGGTTTGATAAAGATGTATTTTGTAGAAATTAGAATTTTCTGCACATCTGCCGGCAATCGATTTAGAGAAATCTCAGGTTGAAGGTTGTCGTCTATAGGTGTCGTTCCTAGCAATTTTCACCACACACATCCTTCAATTGATGATGAATATCGTAAGGTCTCACATTTCTTGTGTTGAGAAATCTAATCACAGCCTCAATTTCACAACAGGTGGCGTTTATTTTCTTGAACACCTTCACTCACATAAATAGCACTGCCAATATCAGCAAGACATAACTCTGCACACAGAGAACCGAAATAAAAATGATGATGTCAGCACACAACTGACGACCACTGTATTCCCCAGCGCTCCTCATGGTACAAATGGGTACTATTTTCCTACTATTTCTTGTACAAGGAATGAACCACCAAGAAAGTCTGTCATATGAAGGATACGAGAATTACGAAAAAAGTGTCCGAAGCATGTGCAATTGAAAAAATTATAAAGAAACTCGAGAAGTTAGAGAAGGGGTAGAAGACAAAGGCAAAATCTGGGATGGAAGAAATCAACACTCGACCGAATAGAATAAAGAAAATTGTACAGCTAGAACTCATAAGATAATATGTATACCTTACACCAAAAATGCTATAAAGGCTAAAGATGATTAAGATTACCTTATAAAAAGTGTAAATCAAATATACACCGTTTTAAATGAATCCTCTTAATCCAAATTGTTAATTCTTTGTATTATTTATTGGAAATCTGAAAACAACGTATTTATTGTACTCTAATCTGTATATTTGAGCCAATAATAAAATGTCTTTTATTATTATGCAATATAAATTTGTTAGCCTTAGAAAATTAAATTCTCATCGATGCGTTAAATAGTAATAAATAACCTTGATAAAATGCAAATTCGCCACTCATTACATAATTAGCATTTAAAAAATCTCACGCGTTTAACTGCCCATAAAAACCGCTCGTAAATCATGAAGACATATCTAACGAATATAATAATACTTGAAAACATTAGATAAAAATCATTTCGTTTATTAAATAGCAAATTTTCGATATAATTGCAACACACGCCCGTCCCGACATTTCACGATAATCTCACCAAATGCCAGGGTTCCTACGATTGTCTGGATATGCGCTATTATATTATTAGAATTTGTGCAATACAACGGTGCATGCAATTATTTAATTTAAGTCCGGCGTTTCTCTGCAATTACCCTGAACGCTGTTCAGTTTTACTTTAATTAATTTTCGCAATTAGTTCCGGCGTTCACATCCATACAATGCGTTATTATTATTACAGTTTACAATTATCGATGGTTATAATTATGAAATCGCGTGGTAGTTTATGTTGCATGTTTTAAAGTGATAATTGTGCGAGACAACTTTAAAAAAAAACATGTCTGATGTTTAAATTGGGTCGATGTGTACATATTTCCTTCGGGAAATTTGAGAAATTTAATTTACTCAATTAACCAGTTGTTTAAAATGTATGTAATAATCTAATAATAATTTCAGATTTAATCATCTCGTCTATCTAAGCGAAAACAACAAGGCAACAAAATTAAGAACACCCGCAAACATCGAAGATTGCATAATGAAAAAACACATCTACTGCGTCCTGCATTCAGGAAAGAACTACGATTTAACAATACCGTACTTCTGCGGTCAGGATTCAAGATGTTCGTAAGTACTCATCCATCATTACCATCATTACAATTCAGTCAATATAAATGTGGTATTCTATATTTAGGTACAAATTGGTAATTGGGTATTAAACAATAACGCCGGCCAGCAAAACGGTACATTGTTTATTATTAAATGGCATAATCGAAAGCGCTTAGTTTAATGCTTTGAATGCTCCGTTATTTGTAGATTATTGAATAACGAGTGGGCCTTGGAGAGGGCGAAATCCAATGTCGAGAAGTACTTCTCCGTCGTTGGGATTTTGGAGGAGGTCAATACCACGCTGGAGGTGTTCGAGAATCGCCTGCCGTATTTTTTCAAAGGAGTTCAGAAATTGTATTATAAAGATTTGTTGCGTAAGTATATTCTAATTGGTTTATTAGGATTATCTAAATTAGTCTGAAAGGTCGACGTTTGATTATTTATTGAAATAAATCTGTTGCGTCATGGAAGTTTCTACTAATTATTTTATCCAAAATACTTTCGAATAGCCAATAAGTTTTAGTATATTATTTGCTCTATATATATAAGTGATTACTTAAGACTTTTATTGAAACAGTAACACTTACTTGCTAAGGAAAATAAAAATTAATTTATACTGAATTGAAATAATTGTCGTAAAAATATTATATAACGTGTAGACACATTTATATAAACCTAAACAACATAGCACGACTCAAGTTTCGATGTTTTATCATCATTATCAAGTGAATTATAAATTGATCAAATTAATTTTTTACTAATTAAAAACTTTGAAGTTCTTAATAAACGCACAGACACAGTTTTTTCTAATAATGTAATTTTCGGAACCAAACAAAAAAAATAAGTAGCTTGCTTCGGGGATTTTATATTTTTTGTATATGGTGGCTACGTGAAATAAAGAATTGATTGATTAAATTAGGGAAAAATAAAAAAGAACAGCTACAGATTTTGAACTGAAACGTTACATTTAAACTTTCATTCTTTAGAGGAAGATCTGAAAATTTTGTGGAAGAAATTCGCGTACTGAAAGCAGGTGTGTACTAGAAGCGGTTTTTTGTTTTCCTGGATTTTCTTTGGAAACATAATATTCACAAAATGTTTCAAATAAAAGTTATAGATGAAAATTTTGTCTAAACAAAAAATATTTTACTATAGAATAATTTTTGTTTAAATTTCATTAATATTTCCGGTTTTGAGAAAAAAAGCTAACCATTTTTTCGCATTTTATATATAAGTATAGCAGTTACATTAAAATTATGACAAAAGAAAATAATTCTAGAGAATAATAAAAATAGTCCATTTTAAAGTAGTTTTTACAATTTTGTTAATGGGTTTTTAACAAAATTGAGAATATTATATTTGTAAATTTTGAGGATTCTTCTCAGCTGTTACTATAAGCAATTTTCTATTTGTGTCATTTGCTGAAATTTTAACTGTATTAAGGCAAATTCAATTGATTTTGCAAGGAAGGTTCCAACTGCATTTATCTAATTTAATTAATATTTAACAATTTATTTAAAACATTTTCAATTTTTTAATTTCTACTGCTTTTTTAATTTAAATTTAAGTTTCCACCTTTTTTAAATTTATAACTCTTTCTTACTGCAAGAATTTTCTTACTTTTGTAGGCAATTTTCAATAATTTATTTTTGTACAATTTACTGTATTTACTGATTTTTTTTTTTAATTTAAAAATTGTATTTGTTTTTTTTAACAAATTTGTTTTTTCTTTCAATTCAGTTATTTCTTTTAGTAAATTCACGATTGTTTTTCTTATTATCTACTATTTTTGTCATACAACAAAGACAACATCTTTATTTGGACAAACATAAGTACATTTAGAACAAATACATAAACAAATAAATTAATTTAAAATAAGGGTTAGTCCGTGCATTTGGGCTATCGACCTACGGTCTTTCTGCCCTTGTTTGTACATTTTCGTGTGTTTGTTTATATTGTTTGAACAGTTTTAATGTTAATTTGACGTTTTCTCGAATAGCTTATTATACAGTTTACTGTTTTAATTTGTTTAAAACGTTTTTTTACCAAATATTGCATCTTGTCAATATTTTTTTTTGTAGTTTAATTAAAACCTTTTTTTAGTTGTCGTCTGTTTTTTAATATTTTTAATGTTTCAACTGTTTGTTTTTAACTTAGATTTTTGTTTTCAATTATTTCCATTATATTTTTTATATATTTTTTGTATTTTAATTTAAGGAAGTTTGCAACTTAAAAAAAAATTAAATTGTTTTTGTCTTTTCACATCATTTTTATCTTAAGTTTCAAATTATTTTTGAAATTTCAAATTAAAAACGTTTTTTAACAAAAATTTTGTGTAAGTTTGTTTTGTAAAAACAGTTTTTTGAAATTTAGAAAGTTTCTAACGTTTTAAGTAATGTTTTAATGTGTTTGTAAAAAAAATCCACTGTTTTTAAATTTAGGTCAATTTTACAACTAATTAAAAGTAAATTTTTATTTGTTTCTATTTTTGTAAGAATACATTACTTTTGCAGAAAATTGTCAGTAGTTTTCTGTATAGTTTTATCAAAACTATTTATTTAGTTTTCGTCTGTTTTTTTTTAATATTAATTTAATGTTTTAACAGTTTTTATTTTAAATTATTTTAAATTTTCGTTTTCAATTATTTTCATAAAATATATATGTTTTTACAAAATTGCAACTGTTTCTGTTTTAATTTAAGGAAGTTTCCAACTTCTTTTAAATTTTTAACTTGTTCTTATTAAAAAGGTTTTTTTTTACCATTTCACTTTTTTTTCTATTTTATGTATTGAATTGTTTTTTAAAAATTGTTTTTTATTTTAAATTTAGAAACGCGTTTTAAGAAATATTTCATTTTTTGGTAAAATTTCTTTTGTTATTTTTTTAAGTTTCTAACTTTTTAAGAAATTTTTTAGAATAATAGAAAACTTTATTACTTTTTGTTTTTTAACAATTTATTTTTTAATTTCACTTATTTCACGCTATTTAACAAATATTTGAATTGTTTCTCATCAAAAATAGTTAAGAAATTTTATTAGATTTTAAATTTTTAATTGTTTTTTTTCAAATTATTTTTTTTCTTTTTAATTATTTCTTTGAATAAATGTACTATTATTTATTTTTTGTTGTCATTAATTTTATTTATAAATTTTCATTCGTTTTATTTGCTTCACTTCACTTCATTTAAAAACATGTAATGTGGAAGTATTGTATTATTTTGGAAAATTTCAACTTTTTTTTAAGAAAGTTTTTAATTTTTTTGTAAATTTTTACTTTCTTATTAAAAAAAACTAATTTTCCAGATAATTTTTGAATAGTTATTTGTTTAATTAAATTTAATCGAAAAGGTTTTATAAGTTCTGATTCGTTTATTCTTTAATTGTTTTATTAATTTCAATATTCAACTGTTTTTAAAAGACTTGTTTTTTATACGTTTCTTTTTATAAATTTACGATTTTATTATTTATATTTCCACTACTTTTACTTATAAAATTTCATTCGATTCATTTGTATTGTAACTTTTTAAAATTAATACTTCTAATAATAATACACTGTATTACGGCAATCGCCTTTTTTTACAATTAATACAAACATATTATATGTAAAAAATAATATTAGTTAAAGAAATACAATAAAATTAAATAATTTGTTAACCTTATGTAACAAAACCGAAATACATTATATCCTGGTTAGCGCATACACTATAAATAATACTGTTAAGTAAACGAAATTAAAAATTAAGAGTAACTAAAACGAAAAGAAAGAAAGAATTAACGAATACGAGAGATAATTCTTGCAAAAAGCTAAGGAATTATTAAAAATGTTGAAATCACGATACATATTGAGTGTATTTACATTTCTCATAATTATTTCGATTGGAGAATTGTAACCATAATTGGTGCGATGAAAGTTTGGTCGAAATAATGATCCATTACCAATGGATATATTATGTGTGTAGAAATAAATATTCAACATGGATAATAACCTAGGAGAGATAATATGACCATTAATTAGTTTGTGGAGAAAACAAATTCCTGCAATTTTATGACGACCCTGAATTGATTGTAGGTTTATATTAGTGTTAAATCTAAAATATAAAAAACGAACAAATTTATTATGAATTTTCTCCAATTTTAATATATGTACGTCATAAAATGGGAACCAAACTAATGAACCGCACTATAGGTGAGAACGTACAAAAGAGTTATATAAAATAGTTAATGTCTTGATATTAAAATGTTTACTTTTTCTTATAATAAAACCTAAAGAACGCATAGCCCTGTTACAAACGGAGACTAAATGCTCCGCAAAACTTAATGATGCATCAAACCATATTCCTAAATCTTTAATGGAATTAACTCTTTCCATTCGAATATTTTTAATCAAATATTGGTATTCAACACAGTTTTTTTGCTTATTGAAAGAAATAGCTTTACATTTTTTATATTTAGATCCAAATCATTAGAAAAAACACGAAAATATTTGGTAAAATCTACAACAAATGAGTCTTATTAAGACTAAAAGAAAGAAACATTGAATGATACAAAAGTAATTTGCGTGTTACAAAATAGCAAGGCTATCAAAGCAACACTAGTTTGAACTTATTTCTTTCTGTAAAATGAACTAAAAATGATTGAATATACGTTGTATAGTTTATGAGTGACTATACTATAGTAAATTTGGAATAAGAAATGAAGTTAGGTTGATGTAATTAAAAATAAATTAGGAAAAGCAATTAAATAATTCAATACTCAATTTTATAACCATCTGCAGACACGTGTTTCGAACTTTCGCTCTCTTCAGTACAGCTTTATTATAAAATTGATTTTAAATACAAATAAAAACATTTACTAAAATAAATATAATGAAATATAATAATAAATATAATGAAATATAAATAACTTACTCAGGCATGTACGGCAACTGACACAATAATGCAATATAATCGACTGAAGGTCTTAGTAACATATATTTATTGACAAATTTTGTACATACTTACATTAAAATGATAAATAATGAATGATGTGTTAATGTATTAATCTGTCAAAAGGCTATCGACCAGAATTCTTTCTGCCTTGTCTTGTCCAGTCATATGGCGTCAGTCGTTAGTGAGTAGATGCATGAAATGATGAAATGAAATCAAAAATGGTAGAATGTGGGTTTTTAAATTTAGGGATTATGTGTGGGTTTCTAGGAAGACTGTATAGTGATAATATGTGAAAGTTAAAAGGATTTTTGGCGATTTTTCTGAAAGGAATCGAAGACGTTCTAGGATGGGGATAACTAAAGTAGTGTCATAGAGGAGCTGATTGGAGGGATTGTGTAGAGGATTAAGAGGATGACGGAGTTTTGTTAGGGTACGAAGGGATGCTCGCTCGCTAACTTCAATATTACGGGAGGTTGGATTGCTGGGGTTGGGATAGAGGGCACAACCATAGTCAAGTAGTGGGCGGCAGATCATCTTGTAAATTTTTACGGCAGTTCTGGTATTAATACCATTGTTTTTATACGTTAAACTTCTAAAGCATTTTGCCTAGAAGTAATTTTGCCTTTTGTTATGGCTGTATGTTTTTTAAAATTAATTTTTTGATCTATGGTTATGCCCAAGTACTTAATGGAAACTGAGGGAGGGATCGCAGTTTGGGAAATATGGACTTTGTAAGGTGAATTATTGCTGCGGTGATAAGGGATTAGGAGCTGTGATTTGTGAGGATTGATTTTAATGCGCCATTTTGCAAACCATCGTTGAAGGGAGTCAATAAGCTCTTGGAGGAATTGGAGGGCTTTTGGTAGTGTTGGAGCATGTGTGACTAGGGCAGTGTCATCTGCAAATTGCAGGAGGTATTTGGATGGATTAAAGTAGAGAGGATCAGGGTTGTAGATATCAGCACAAAAAATGTTATATAACAGAGGTGAGAGAGGAGAGCCTTGAGGGAGTCCTTGTTCGGGAGTAAATGGAGAGGAGAATGAATTATGGATTTTGACTTTTAGGGATCTATTACAGAGGAATTGTTTAATAATGAAAATGATATGAGGAGGGATATTTAGGAGGTGGCACTTGTATAGTAAGCCTTGATGCCAGACAGAGTCAAAAGCTTTCTGTACATCCAAAAATAGAGCTGTTGAGGCTTTGCCTTCGAGGTGGGATGTTTGAAAATTTGATACTAGGATAGTGAGTGGCAAGGAAGTTGATCTGTGGGGAAGAAAACCAAATTGGTATTTAGGGATTTGATTGGAAATTAGTGAGAGGATTTTGTTTTTGAGAAGGGACTCGTAGATCTTTCCAATAACTGAAGGTCTTATTTATACCTGAGATGGATTTATATCATTCAATGTCTGTCGAAGTATTAGCTAGAGAAGTAGTTGTTTCAAACGTGATTTGTTTCTTTTAGTCTTAATAAGACTCATTTTTTGTAGATTTTACGAAATATTTTCGTGTTTTTTTCTAATTATTAGTGAATTTTCTACAACGTAAGGACTTATATATTTTATTATTAGATCCAAATCACTTAAATCGCACCAATTATGTATGTTGTTAAGATCATCC
Organism: Ontholestes murinus; assembly: GCA_963969525.1. NCBI lineage: Eukaryota > Metazoa > Arthropoda > Insecta > Coleoptera > Staphylinidae > Ontholestes > Ontholestes murinus. The sequence goes on from OZ018387.1 coordinate 93,786,127, forward strand.
TGAAGTTTTTGACAGTCTTGAATAGAATTAACTTCAATTAAAATTTTCATGTCAGCTGCATAGAAGTAACATCTGGCGTGTCCCAAATAATCACTAATATCATTTATAAGTAAGAGAAATAAGGTGGGACCATAATCACTACCCTGTGGAACACCAGATGTTACCTCTATTTGGTCAGATGTGAAATTACCGATTCTAACACTTTGTTGTCGTGAAGTTAAGTATGAACGGAACCAATTCACAACACTATCCTATCATTAAAACCATAACCACTCATCTTTGAGAGCAATATAGAGTGATTTTTTTCCCAATGCTGATAGAATGGATGATTGGAATTCCAGTAGATTTGTGACCTTAGATTTCCCTTGACAAAATTCATGTTGTGTTTCCACGATTAATTCCTTAGCCAGCCATACCAATTGCTTGGAAATCATCTTGTCAAATATTTTTGGAATAAATGACTGGATTGCGACTCCTCTGTAGTTGGGAATAATATCTCTTCTGCCAGATTTATGAATGGGTATTAAAAAACTCATCTTCCAAATATGGGGAAACTTTTCTTCATTCAAAGAGCAAGAAAATAAAATGTGTAAGGGTTTCGTCAAGGTACACACAAATTTCGAAGGAAATATTGCTGGAACGCCATCAGGACCACAGGTTGCACTATTCCCTAGAGATTCTAACTCTTCATACACAATCGCACAACTTGTCATCATCAGAATCGAGGATCTTATTTTCCAATAACATTCTGTTTGGAATTCCATTGGATTTTTTTAGTTTAGAAATATGTTTCCAAAAATTTTGTGGTTTCAGGCATATGTCGTTTTCGATTTTTGTGATGTATAATTTGTGAAGCTTAGAACTTACTTTTTTACATTGGTCACGTAAGTATTTTAAATTTATTATAATCTGACACTAAATATGCTTTCTTATAATTCATATGTGCTAATTTCTTCTCTTTAATTAATCGAATACTTAATTCGTTCAACAGAGACTTACTCTGTTGAACCAAACAGGATACTCACTACTATAAATTGTTTTTGTAGGAACATATAAATGAATAGCTTCATTAACGATAGCATACGGCAACCTTTTTATTAATGTTCTTGCCAAGAAATATATTATCTTACTGAATTGGTGCCAGGAAATTATTAATAGCGTCATAATTGGATTAAGATAGTTATGAATAACTTGCTGTTTGTTTAAAGTAGGCAATATATCAGAAATTCGTAAATTAATGTCGGTTGGATTGTGATGAATTAAGAGTTTGCTTAAGGGTTCCTCTGATAAGCAGACATCGAACTCTAAGAAATCCGTAAATACGAGATCTAAAAATATACTATTCGAATTAGGTACTGCATTAATTTGATGTAAATTCATATGATTGTAAGTATTAATTAATTGTTCACTACTCTCATTTAGACGTCCCTCGGGAATGCAAACATTATTAACAAGCTTCCATTTTAAATCAGGCAAATTAAAGTCACCATATATAATGAATCTGCATTCGCTATGCATTTGACAAAGTTCTGCTACATTATTTATGAAACATCTATCACAGGGGTGGATTTGCAAATTAATCACATGTTTGGTTTAATAATTAATTTATCAGTTTTCTGACCTATGCTTTAAGTGAAAGCCTTTGACTATTGAATCCTTTTAATGTTTGAACTGTTTTTTTTTAATTACAAGTTTACAAATTTGTAAAAGGAAATTATCAATTGCTATTCTGTAAATTTTTAATTGTTTCTTTATAAAAATGGTGTTACAATCTCCATATCACTAAATATATTTATGATTATGAATTTTTACATTTTTAGGTCAAATATTGAGGCTTGAAACTTATTACTTCCAATTTAAAAATATGAGTACTCGTCTGGGCACTTCGATTTTAATTGGTTAGCATTTTAATTATTTACTTAGATAATTGTAATCCAATACACTGAATTGATTACCACGTAGTAACGGTCGCAACCACTCTCCTTATTATAATCCAATACGTGTATTATCAATAGTATATACCCAATTTAATAATATAACTTGAACATAATTACTAAGATCTGTTCTTGTTAGAATAATATGCACATAACCATGTATGTACATAACCATATCTATCTATAAGTTAAAAGTGAAAGCAATTATTTATAATATATAAACATTACTTTTGCAAAAAATGTTCATTAGTTTATTTGTACCCTTTCATTTGTTTTTTTTTATTATTATTTTAAGATTTCAACCGTTTTTTATAACTATTTTAACTTAATTTTTTTTTTGAGTTATGTGAAGAATACATAGTGTCGTAAAAACAATTGTAGCGAGCAGCAAAATAAATATTTGAAAGTGTTATCGTAGTTGAATTTCAGAAAATTACTAATGTGAATAAGAATATGACTATGAACAAAACTATATAATTACTTTCAAAAATATATTGTAAGACGCATAAACATTGTATATATACCTGACCATTTCTTCGCCTGAAGAAGCCACAGTGTGGCGAAACAATTGGCATCTTACAATATATTTTTGAAAGTAATTATATAGTTTTACTCATAGTGAAGATGAACTTTCAACATTTATCAGCCTCATCAATCAATTATAATAAGAATATGAACTTTCAACAACTATCAGCCTCAACTAAACTAAACTAAATGCTAACATAGTATATTGTAAACATTAATTGTTGTTAATTATGTATACTAAAATTATTCTATTAGGATTGTAGAGTGGAAGAAAATAAGAAAAACGAACATATTTCAAGTATTACTGTTGAAAGTTAAAGTCGGCAATATACATAGTCAATAACATTAAATAAGAGCAATTAGATTATGTTAAATGCAGTGTGGATCTGCATTTTTAATGAGAGGAAATCCGCCACGGACAACCTTATATTAGGGAAGTGTAGGACTTCCACTCACTAAAATCACTGTTGTTAGTAATCCATGTCTTTTCTAGCCGGAGGATCTGCATTCACTGTTTCTATAAGTATTAGAAAAACATAATTAAAAGGTATTCCATGTGCAGCTTTTTGTTTTAGATTAGTCACAAAATATTCATACAAATTAATAAAATACAAATAAAGGGAATTATTGCTACCGTGACTACGTGGTAATCCATACTTAAATTAAATTTTCAATTCAGTGTAAAATACAAATAATATAAACTTTCAGTGTAATAGAAATAAAATAACTAGAAATTAAAAAAAAAATAGAAGAGAGTTATTTTGGATTTATCTAATTCCTTTAAACTTAATTGTAGAAAACCATAATCTAAAATCAATTAGAAAAATTAAAAAAAATATATTTAGCCACTAGAAATATTAAACTCAAATATCTAGAAATTAAATATGACATGCAATGAATATGTTTGAAACTTATAAAATAGTATTAACCCGAACATGTATTGCTATTTTTTTATCACAAATAATTTGTGAAGTGTTTTATTCTCAAGTTTATTAATCAAATCTTCACTTAACTCAACAAAGAATTTCTATATTACTATAAGATTTCCCATTGTTTTTTTTTTGTTGGAATGACAATGAGGTTGATGGGCATTTGTATTGTCTGGAATTATCTTCTTCTTCATCAGTATAATCTGAACATTTATATTTTTTGGAAATATCTTTCTCTGATATTGTATTTTTCTTTTCATATTAAAATCTGAGGAGTAAGTTTAGCAAAAGTTTGAAGAAGCTTGGGGTGTATGTTTTTGATTTTATTGTCAGTGATTTTACTTTTAGATGATTGATTACAGATATCTCATCACTTGTTAATTCTTTATACTCATAGTCATTTTACTTCCCGTTTTACAAACATTATTTTTTATTAATGCTACTATTATTAAATTCTAAAACCCCAATGTGTAATGCGTATGTAAAACATAATATTTAAGCCTGTAAAGTAGTTATTTTTATTACCTTAAAAATAGTTGGGTTGCCTAACTCAATAGTATGGTTTCATACTCAAATACATTTTCAACAATTTTAGATTATGTTTTTAAGGCCTTCATCAAAAATAGTATGACATGAATGATACTTCAAACTGTAAGAAAAATTGTATCAGATAAAATTTGATAAATAAATAATTGTATTTGATATTTACAATGAATTCACATATTAACTTTTACAAAATAAAATACTGACACAGTATAGGGTTTCAAAAAGGTTTTTATTTCTAAGACAATGCCCCTGTGTGGTGAAATATTGTCGTAGAAATAAAACCTTTTTTGAAACTATACACTGTGTGTGTATTAACTTTTATCTGCCATATTCAATTTTAACTCTCTCTCTATATATATATACAGGGTGAGTTTTTTTCGATGTTCTCTATGGGGATCTCGGAAACTATAAGAGATAGAGAAACGGTTAAATGGGGAAAGAAGTGTAGATTTACGAGATGAATAAAATTCCACTTTCGAAGTTTTCAAAAAAGTCAAGGGTAACTAGATATTTTGAAAAAAGTAAAAAGGGTCAATTTTTTCAAATCAATATATTTCGGTTATTATAACAGATAGAAAAAAACTGTACAGGACAAAGTTTTAGATAATTTTATGCAGATTAATAAAAAATAATCAGAAAATTTTTATCGCCATTATTTTCCGAGATATAACGCAAACTTACATTTTTTTAAATGGAAACCATAGTTGGCTGTGACCTCATTCAAAAGGTAATTTTTTTCTCTTTAATCCAATATGGCATACGTCATAGTTATTTCTAAAAATGAGTGAGTTATAGTCATTTTAAATTTTATTATAAATAAAAAATGGGTAGCCGTGAAAAAGGTGAAAGTAAAACAATTGCAGTTGTTTATAATATTAGCAATATTGTAATTATTAGTTTTACAGAGATAAACCAAAATGATACAACAGCATAAAGTAATTCTGTAATTATCAATATATCAATGCGAGAGAAATATTAATATTAAAAAAAATATGGTCAGAGTCCACTATTAATACTATTATGACATAAATTATATCTTTTTACAATTGAATTTATGGCTTTATGACTATTCTCATGTAAATTGAATTAAATGTTTTAATAACAGCTAGTTTATGATCCTCCACAGATTGATATGATTTTTCATATACTTTGTTTTTTACATAACCCCACAGAAAAAGTTCTAAAACGCGCAGATCGGGATATCTAGGTGGCCCTGGGATTGGTTTATTTCTTCCCACTTATGAGTTAAGAAAAGCATCATTTAAATAATTTGTAAAGCCAACATGTTATGAGGTGGAGCACCGTCATATTGGAAACATTTCAATTTTGCTTGTAGTGATAAATTTAAACAATCGAACGTATCTTCAAATGTTTTCTGAAGAAAATGAAAGTAATCATTTTCACTTAGTGAGCTTTCAAAAATATATGGACCAAGAATTATTAATCCAAACACACAATGGATTAAACCCAAATTTAATTTGTAGTTTTCTCTGTGAAACTTTTCGTGGATTCTCTTAAGTTCATCTATGTTCATTGTGACGATTAAAAATACCACAATTAGTAAATCGCGATTCATCTGTTCATATTATTTTTGTAAGAAACGTATTATCCTTTTGACAAATGGGTTTATACCACATGCAGAAGGCCATTTGATAATTACAAAATTATTATTCTTATGCTGGTTTTTCATTTTTGTTTAACTTTGTAGAACTAATAATTACAATATTGCTATTATTATAAACAACTGCAATTGTTTTACTTTCATCTTTTTCATGGCTACCCATTTTTTATTTATAATAAAATTTAAAATGACTATAACTCACTTATTTTTAGAAATAACTATGTCGTATGTCATATTGTATTAAAGAGAAAAAATTACCTTTTGAATGAGGCCATAACCAACTATGGTTTCCATTTAAAAACATGTAAGTTTGCGTCATATCTCGGAAAATAATGGCGATAAAAATTTTCTGATAATTTTTTATTAATCTACATAAAATTATCTAAAACTTTGTCCTTTACAGTTTTTTTTTATCTGTTATAATAACCGAGATATACTGATTTGAAAAAATTGACACTTTTTACTTTTTTCAAAATATCTAGTTACCCTTGACTTTTTTGAAAACTTTGAAAGTGGAATTTTATTCGTCTCGTAAATCTACACTTCTTTCCCCATTTAACCGTTTATCTATCTCTTATAGTTTCCGAGATCCCCATAGAGAACATGGAAAAAAACTCACCCTGAATATACAGGGTGACTGACGAAAAACCTTTGGTGCTGTATCTCGCTTATTTTTCATCCGATTTTAATAAATAAAACATCAAATTAAACCATTTTTAAAAGACTTTAATAGGATCTGAACTGTTATTTTTTCTCGCACCCAGATTTTGACAAAATACGATCAACATTTTTTTTTTTAATTGCACTGTATATATATTTTTATTGATTCGCAAGGAGATTTTTTTTCTGAATATAAAATTGTAGACAAATTTATCCATACATCAAACTTAAGTCGAGAAATTGAGGATTAAAAAAATAAATAAAAAATCAAGTATCCATTGTAAACAATATACAGACCCTATTTTAAATGTCAAAAGTGACAGTGACAGCCATTGATACAATACTGCAAAGATTTTTAATTATTTCATAATTAAAATTTTGCAATATTTTAAACACTGTACTAGAATTTTGTGTTTCTACAGAAATCGTTTTTCAGTTTTTGAAATCTTGCAACATTTTTATTATGAAATTATTAAAAATCATTGCAGTATTGTACCAATGACTGACACTGTCACTTTTGACATTTGGAATAGGTTCTGTATATTGTTTACTATGGGTATTTGATTTTTAATTTTTTTTTAATCCTCAATTTCTCGACTTTGGTTTGATGAATGGATAAAATCGTTTACAAATTTAGATTCAGAAAAAAATCTCCTTGCGGATCAGTACAAAATATATATACAGTGCAATTTGAAAAAAAAAAGTTGATCGTCTTTTGTCAAAAACTGGATTCAAGAAAAAATATCAGTACAGTTCATATTAAAGTCTTTTAAAAATCATTTAATTTGATGTTTTATTTATTCAAATCGGATCAAAAATAAGCGAGATACAGCACCAAAGGTTTTTCGTCAGTCACCCTGTATACTTTTATAATTGACAATTGAAAATATTAATCCAACAAAAATAACAAAGCGCTTTAAAAATTGATTAAAAAAATATTGGCATGTTAATTCAAACAATAAACGAATCAATCAACTGTACAATTAAACCAGATGTAGGAATATAATAATTACATTCAACCATATTATTTAGTGTTAAATCGGTATTAAATATATTTGATTCAATTTAACCACAAATATACAATTATTAGTATTAGTGTAAGAAATGAAATATTAAATGATTATTTGTTACAGAGCCATTTCATCAAAACCGCATGAAGCTGTCCAAAGCCAGCGATAAATTCAGAAAGCATATTAAATCGACACTGAGCAAGGAATATGAATTCTATGAGTGGATCAAGAGTCGTTTATTTAGTCAGTTACAAATAATATACGGTGAACACAACGGACATTAAATTTCAAGAAAAAATGCAATTACATGTGTACAGTATTAAAGAAGTAATATATGCCAAAGATGCGTCCGCATAAGCAGATTGAATGAAAAACGGAAAACAATGCATTCGTTTCAACAGTGCATACTTATAAAGAAAAATATCATGTTCAAGTATAAATAAACCATAATAAAAACTAACACCCTCAATCATTTCTTTTTCCCGTCCTTGATGCCGGCGCCGGCGTTGAACTTGAAGAAGATGATGTCGCCGTCTTCCACGACGTAATTCCTTCCCTGCTGCCGGTACTTTCCCGCCGCTTTGGCCGCCGCCTCGGAGCCCTCTTCCTTGAAGTCGACGAACTTCATCACCTCGGCCATGATGAAACCTTTCTCGAAGTCGGTATGGATGCGACCTGCGGCTTGTGGAGCCTTTGTGCCTTTCTGTAAAGCATAGGTAATATTAATTTTAACCACATCCCATAGATGGAGCACTGATTATAAGAATTAAATTTATTTGAATTGATATTTATTTATTATTTACCTATCACTTAACGTTATATAGTGTGCATTTTCAATAAGTGATTTGTTTTGTAATCTTACAAAGACTTATTGTTGTAGATTTTAGTAATGTTTTCGTCATTTAAATTATTAGTTTTCATCAAGAATTTACGATTTGAGAAAAACTATTTAGAAGAATTTGTATGTCAGTTACATTAAAGTTATCAAATAATTGTAGAAAAATAATATTTTTTTTTGTAAATTTTCAGGTTTTATAATTTTAATAATAAAAACACTTGTAATCACTTTGAACACTGAATAAAACACTTACTATGTTTTTAACCACTATAATTTATTATAATATATAAATATATTACAATGTGTACGACTTAAGTTTCGACTTTTGACGGTCATTATCAACTTGATAATGACCGTCAAAAGTCGAAACTTAAGTCGTACACATTGTAATATATTTATATATTATAATAAATTATAGTGGTTAAAAACATAGTAAGTGTTTTATTCAGTGTTCATTATGAATTACCACGTAGTAACGGTCGCAACCATCATTATGATGTAATCACTTTCTCCACAGTTTATTTTTATTCGCTAAATGTACATTTCGTTTACGATGAATGAAATGAAATGTACATTTAGCGAATAAAAATAAACTGTGGAGAAAGTGATTAGAAGTGTTTTTATTATTACTATTCATCTTCACGTAACTCAACAATCAATATTGTGAAATTTTAAACTGTTCTACATTTCCAACAGTTATTAAGCACAATTTTTTATTGTTTCTCATGACAAACCGTAAGTAAGCAAGTTTGAATAGATTTTTTAATGAAAGTTTCCAACTGTTTTTTTTTAATATTTTCATATATTTTTTTAATAAAATTTTAACTGTTCACTCGAGGTAGTTTTTAAAACATTTTAAACAACAATATTAGAAAATTAATTTTTTTCTTTAGATTCTATAATATTACAAAGTATAGTAGTTACATAAAACATATTTGACATACATAATTGTAGAGAATAATAAAAGGAGCCAATTTTAAAGTAGTGTCCTTAATGTTTTTTTTTGCAAATTTTATTTAACCAAACTTTTTATTTCAACTAAAAAGCTTTTTGAGGAAACTTAAGAAGTTTCCAACTTTTTTACAGTAAATTTTCAATCTTTTTTACGTATATTTTTAACTCTACCTTATTAAAAAATTTCTTTACTTTTTTTTGTATAGTTTAATAAAAACAGTTTTATAGTTTTTATCTGTTTTGTTAATTTGTTTTTTTTTATTCAATTGTTTCTTTTAATAAATTTGTAATTGTTTAATAAACTATAATTTTTAACGAAAATTGGGATTAGATTGAAATTCGTTCTTGAGTTATGTGAAGATTTCTGAGGAAAGTGTTGGTGTTTTTAAATTCTAAAGTATTATTCGTTCTTTTAAAGTTTTTTACTGTGATTTTTCATTGTTTTTTTTAATAATATTTGATCTGTTTTTAATATTTTAATTTATTCACTTATTTTTAAAAACAAACTTTAAATTGTTTTTGTTAAACTACAGAAGTTTTTAAGGAAAGACAACAACTCCATTTTCAGTAATTTTGCATTTATTTTTTCCTTTTTTAATTTCCAACTATAATTAGATATGTTTTTCTTTAAATTTCAACATTTTATTAAATAAAAATGTTTCATTTTTAACTGTTTTTTTTTTGTACAGTTTACTAAATTTAATTATACAGCTTCTTAGTTTTTTTCTGTACAAATTTTTAATTGTTTTTAATTTTATATTTTCAATTATTATTTTAACAAGTTTACTAAGAATTTAAAAATACGAAAACATTTCGTGAATCTACAACAATAAGTCTTACTAAGACTACAAAACAAATTACTACAAAAGTAATTTGCTTGTTACAAATAGTATAACTATCAAAGCAACACTAATTTGATTGAAATTATTTCTATTGAATAAACTAATAAATGAAGAAAATAAATATGCATTTTAGACTGTTTGAAAGTGTAAATAACATGAAAAGTTATTAACAAAATTGAATTTAGAATGATTTCATTAAATTAAACCAGCAAAAGCAATTAAATAATCTAGCAGACACGTGTTTCGATCTTTAGATCTCTTCTTAAATAAATATACTGAAATATAATATTTTATTATTTAACAAATTTGTTTTTTTTTCAATTAAATTGTATTTTTGTACAATTTGAACTATTTTTTGTTTTTTTTTTTACTGTTCTTTTACAAATTTGCGATTGTTTTTTTAATTATATTTTAACTATTTTCTGATATATTTATTTTGCATGTAATTTTTATTTTGCTAAAATATAAAATGTTATGAGGAATATATTAAGTGTTTTCAACTCTTTTTTTGTAATCTTCATTTATTCTTTTTTTTTGTAGAAGAAATATATTTTAAACAATTTCCTTACCATTTTTAAAAATACATTTTAAGCAAATTATCCTTGTTTTCCAATCCAAATTTTAAATTGTTTTTTTCGAACTGCTTTTCTAGCAAAGTATCAATTGTTTTATTTGAAACAATTTAGACGAGCTATTATACAGCGAAACACGTGTCTAGAGATTGCCATACGTAATAATTTCGTGTCTTGTGTAGAAAACGATAACAGCAAAAAATACGTTACGTTGCACTTAATACGATTTAAGTCATATGACGGCAGCTAATAGTTATGTAATTCATTGCCTGGCGGTGCTTTAGTAATCAAAGAAATTAATTTTTCTCAATTAAAATTGATTTTATGATCGATGGTTATATATTTTTATTATATTATAAGTACAGAAACTCAGAGGTGGGTGATATTTTGAGAAATTAAGACTTTATTGGGTGAATTATTGGTGCGATGATAAGGAATTGCGAGCTGTGATTTGTGGGGATTCGTTTTAATGCACCATTTTGCAAACTAACGTTGAAGGGAGTCAATAAGGAATGAAGGGCTTTTAGTAATGTGGGAGCATGTGTAATTAGGGTAGAGTCATCTGCAAATTGCAGAAGATATTTGGAAGGATTATAGTAAACAAGATCAGGGTGGGTTATAAACATCAACCCAAAAAAATGTTAAATAATGGTAGTGAAAGAGGGGGGCCTTGGGGGAGTTCTAGTTCGGGAGTAAAAGAAGAAGAGAAAGTGTTGTAGATTTTAACTTTTAGAGATCTATTAGAATTGCTTAATAATGAATATAAGGACGGATATTTAGGATGTAGGACTTGAAAAGTAGGCTTTGATGCCAGACAGTGCAATTTTTTTATTTTTTTTATTTTTAAGATTCAAAGTAATTTTTGTTTTCGTCTGTTGTTTTGCAAATTTACGATTGTTTTTTTGTTGTTAAATTTCAACTTTATTTATTTATTTATTTGTTTTTCTGTTTTGTTCTTTTTGTGTAAATTTTCAATTGATTTTGTGTTGTACAGTTAAACTATTATAACTTTAATTTTAAAACTAGATTTTCTCATTTTTTTAGTTTATCAACTCTATTTTTGTAAATCTTCATTTTTTCTTTTTTTAAAATATAAAATTTTCAATGCTTTTAAAATGTTTTAAATCGTTTTTATGCAAATTATGATTTTTTTCTGTAAAATTTCAACTGGTTAAAGCAATGGCTAACTGCTTAAATTAAAGTTTAGACAAATATTTGTTGTCTTAAAGTTTTCAATTGTTTTTGTAAAATATAAACTGTTTATTGAGCTTAGTTTAAATTGTTTTTTTTTTACAAAGCATTCAACTGCTTTTCTAAAAAATTATTATAAGTTTTATTTGAGAATTAGAAATATTTTTAACGGAATTTAAAACTGTTTTTTTAGCAAATTTCCAGTTAATTTTTTTGTTAAATTCCCTTTTAGTATTTTCTTAGTATCATAACATATGTATATCTAAAAGTTTACGGTTAACCTGGAATTAGTCCCCAAAGTTTCAAATAATATTATTTCTTTTGTTAATAACAATTTAACGTTTTATTCGATTTGAATGAAATTTATTATGGATGATTATCATAATACAACACATCATTTCAATTATTACGGCCATTATTAATTGGTAGTCAGTATTTAAAAAAAACAGTAATACCACCATATAAAAATAAAAATATTTTATTAAGTAACAGCGTCATCAATCCAGTATTTAAAATATTTTTTATTGGTGCGCCCAATCAAAACAAAAAAATACTTCTTTAAAGACCAATTAATTTGAAAACTTTTTTGTCTCTTAATAATATTTGATATTTTATACGGTTTCCACACAAAAAATATGAATATGGTATGCATATTATGCACTCATTAATTAGTGAATCAACTTACTCAATTGAATAAAAATTAAATAATATTAATTGATACAAAAAAATCAAAACAACATCAAATACTTTTTAAAGAATGTTCTTAGCAAAATCCTGTTATGAGCAAAATATCTGTTTGCTCCAAATGTAAATAATTATAAAGTTAACTATTCATTGTCCAACGACACTCGTTTATTGATTAATTAATTAATATTATACATAATTAACATTTTTAAACAAAACGGCGACGAAACACATGTACTTTTAATTTAAATGGTAAAAAATACTTTGTTGACAAGGAATTTCATCATCTGAAGTAGAAGGGTCCTGAGTGGAAGAACACCAGGTTTTGTAATATTTAATGTATATATCTTAATTTTGTTTACCTAATTTTAACGGGACATTGTTAAATTGAATAAATGTATAAATGTAATTACTTGGAAAAATAGATTTTGTTTTTATTAGATAAAAATTCACTATTCATCAATTCATTAGATCGCATCATCTGGATAGTTAAATTCAACTAGCTTAAATTTCTTTACATATTTTTATTCATTTAAAACAGGGCAGAGCCAACTATGGTTTCCATTAAAAAAAATGTAAGTTTGCGTCATATCTCGGAAAATAATGGCGATAAAAAATGTTTTATTAATCTGCATAAAATTATCTAAAACTTTGTATTTTACAGTTTTTTTCTATCTGTTATAATAACCGAGATATATTGATTTGAAAAGAATTACACTTTTTACTTTTTTCAAAATATCTAGTTACCCTTGACTTTTTTGAAAACTTTGAAAGTGGAATTTTATTTGTCTCGTAATTCTACACTTATTTCCCCATTTAACCGTTTCTCTATCTCTTATAGTTTCCGAGATCCCCATAGAGAACATCGAAAAAAAGTCACCCCGTATATATACATAAAAAATAATTTTAATTTTTTTATAGGAAACCCGTACAGAATATTAAAATTTTTATGTTGTAGCACTTCTATTTCTTATACTTCTTGTTAATCAATAATGACCATAATAACTAAGATGATGTAATTTTTATGGCAATCATTAATAATAAATTTCAGTCAGATAGAATGAAACGTTCAATTGTTATGAATAAAAGAAATAATATTTTTTAGAACTTTGGGGACCGATTCCGGCTTAATTGTAAACTTTTGGATATTGATATGTTTGGTTAAAACAACATATTTTGACCTGAGGAAATTGTGGTTCAGCCATCTCCCCACATTAACGGGACACTCTGTATTTTCAACCGTTTCTTTTTATTTAAAATTTTTTTTTAGTTTTGCAGAAAATTTTCAATGGCATTTTAATACAATTTACTGTTTTTGATCAAATTTTTATATATAAAATGTAATAAAGTCCTTTAGGTAGTTGTACAAAATTAAATAATAATGCAAAAATACTAAACAAAATCTAGTTTTCAATTTTCCACCGTTTTTTTTTAAATTAAATTGTTTTTTTTTGTGAATTTTCGTTTAGTTTATAACAAATTTATTATTATCATGTGAACTGGTTTAACTTGTATTTATTGACTAAGTTCGAAACTTTTATATTTTCATATTTATTGTTATGCAGTTGATGCATAAGCATAAAGTGTAATAAACTTTGTTTTTAATTTTTGTATAATTTAATTTTTTTATCAATTAAGTAGTTTTGTAAAGTTGTGTATGCAAGCAAATTTTTTATAGTTTTAGTAGAAATTTCAACTGATTTTGTTATTAGATCTTCATTTAAATTTATAATAACATTTTCAAAAATTCTTGAAAATATTCTCCTAAAACTATTGGCTTCGCACTATGAAACAAACAATTTGTTTGTTCCACAGCAATTTGGATTTAGACAGGGTCGATCTACTACTTCCGCTATATTAGATTTCACCGATAAAACAATTGACTGCTTTGAAAGAGGTGAAGAATTATGCTTTTCAACTTTTTTAGATCTTTCCAAGGCCTTTGACTGTGTGTCACATCAAATTCTATTGCGGAAATTGCTTTTTTATAACTTACACCCTGACAGTTGTAGACTCATCGTATCATACCTGTCAAATATAAAGCAATCAGTGTTCCATAACGGAACAACAACAATAGAATACGACGTCCCCCAGGGGCCAATCTTAGGTCCGACCTTATTTCTAATTTTTATCAATGATTTTCGAACACACATGACCGATTCTCGAATATGCCTCTACGCTGATGATACTACAGTCACTGACTTTGGACCCTCATTCGATGTTGCCGATACAAGAAGTAGGCTATCACGATCAAAAGCTCTTTTATGGTTTAGTAGCATTAGACTTCAAATAAATGAAGACAAAACGGCATCTTTAATATCAAAAACTAATATAGGCGGTGCCTTATCGGTTAATGTTCTTGGACTGTATTTGGATGGCCAACTCTCTTGGGTTAGTCACAGGGAAGAATTGGACTTAGTCGAAATATATTTTTACTACAGCGTCTTTCTTTTTCGATCTCAACAGAAATGCTGAGAGATGCTTGTATTTCCAATATACAATCACACATCCTCTTTGGATTAATTGTATGGGGTCACTCTTCCATACGTCATCGCATATTTGGTCTACAAAGATGGGCCATACGTATATTGGCTAAATATAAATATAGGAATGATTGTAGATCAGAGTTTAAGAAACAAAACCAAGTGCTTAATTAATCCTTTTATTAACATAAAAATGTTTCACCACGGGTTAAGTGAGAAATTAATTAATCGTTCATATTTTTAACAATATTTTAAATCAAACTTATCATTATTCTAGTGTGTCTGGAGTGTTTATAATTTTCAAAAGAAAAACAATTGCTTGTTTCGCCACATTGTGGCTTCTTCAGGTGAAGGATTTCAACAAATTCAACCAATTCTTCGCAATTGTTTTTACGTTTAAAACGTGAAGACGAATTTCAAACTAATAATAGCCTCCTCAATTAATACATTTTGTAACAGTTTATTAAAGAATTAATTAATGAACTGATTGACACTTAATTGATAAAATATATTCTTCACCTGAAGAACCTACAGTATGGCGAAACAATTATAGCGAGTTAAATTAAAATTTGAAAATTAACCACTTATGATTAGAATTACTTAATGATATCTCTATCTATCAATTAATGTCGTTTGATTTAAAATCCAGTTAATACGTTTTTAAACAACGCTTTATGTAAACCTCGTAACCAACTATTAAAGATCCTCAGCAAATTACACAGAAACCACGCAGATTATTACACTGCACGTATTTAATTGCAGTCGTTTACAATAAGGTAATAAAACGGGAACGACCCACCCACCCTGCTTTCCTTCCTCGCCTAATTTATTCCATTCACCAATCATCCCCCAAACCGCGTCCTATGGCCGTAAGTTTTTTGACGAATTTATTCATTCGAGCACGCGGGGCACGAACGAACGGCATGAACCGCCGCCGCCGCCGCCGTTGCCGCACATTAAAATGCGTCGAACGCGACGAATAAAGTGAAGGCAGAAAGGGCCGTTTATGTATGGAAACGGGGCTAAATTACCCTTGCCTTTAAATTGTCTCGCAGAATTTGCATAAGAATGCAAAAATGGCCCGACCTCGCCCCGAAAGAGGCGAACAATGGCGGCTCAAGCGGGCACCGCTTAGAACCGCCGAATTCACCCAGTCTGAAGGAGACGAAGACGACCAGCGTGGTCGCCTCTGAATGGCGGATAGATATCAAATTATTGCTACATACCTGGATTGTCCACGCCTTGACTTCGTCCGGGCCCGCCGTGAAGAAATACTCCAGCTGGAGCGTCTTGTAGCCTTGCACGATTATTTTATCCAGTGCACTGTAATAATCAAAAACAATTGTAATTTAAATTTAAATTAACTTAATATAATGAGTTGAATTACGTCCGCACTCTTCAGATTAATCAATCGGATAGTAGGTCTAGAAATCCTAACGGGTTTAATTTAATGAAAATTCTCTTCACTAAAAAAAAAAATAGAAGTTATATAAAAAATGTTTCAATATAATTTAATTTATTCTAGTTAGGAGGGTTTTATATGAACACACAAGGAAGAAATTTGTATTGATCTGCCTAAAATTATCTGCACTTCGTCCTTAACAGTTTGGTTCTATGTGTCAAAATAACCGAAATATTAATTGGGTTGATTGAGTTACTTGATTATAATAATCACTAAAAACACTTAGAACCTTTCTTCAATATTTTATTTTGATCCAGAGATCAACATTTCTTTTGTACCAAACCAATGATAATCAAAATAAAATATTGAAGAAAGCTTCTAAGTGTTTTTATCAAACCGAAATATATTGGTTTGAAAAAATTAACACTTTTTACTTTTTTTAAAATACCTAATTACCCTTGTTTTTTTTGAGAACTTGGAAAGTGGTATTTTATTCTCGTAAAACTACACTTCTTTTCCAATTTAAGCAATTTATAAAGATAATAAAAGAAAAGTGCTATGATGGTATTCATCAGTATTTAATCTATGTTTTGCAGTATTTTATTAAGATTCAAATTTAAGTAATATAAAATAAAATTAAATCAATTGGAAACATCGTTTGTTATTTAAGACTAATAACACGATAAAGCAAATGAATATTATTAGTCTGAATGAGTGGACATTAAATATCGAAGATTAAGACAGGCAAAGGTGCATTTCTTCACCGAACACTACTATTTACACGTTATGAACGACTCTCCGGTAATAAATATACTTACCGCACCGAAAACCCGTAATTACGTGAAAATGAAAATTTCTTAGGCAGATGAATTGTCGGAACCATTGTTTTACGGCCGATTTTATTGCTCGCGCCACCCCGAACACAATAGAAATAAACAACTGCACAAATAACGAAACGTACCGGCCAAGGAAGAAAAAAAATATACCAACTCTCCGGACATAATGATAATAATTGCGGCGGATTGACGACGTTATACGTTCTTTTTTTCTTTCTTCATCTTCTCCTCCTGAATGACTTTTTGGTGAGTGGTGCAGACGTACACCGCAGAGAACCTATAATTACGGCCGTAATTCCGACAGACGTGGTTAGGTTTCAGATATGAAAATGTCATTTGATTGCCGGGTTTTTCGGTTTTAATGGTGTTAGGACCGGGTACCCCCGGGCCGAAATAATAACGTAAACTATCAATGGACAAATTAAATACGTTACCTCGTCGTGTTATTATCTTCCAGGCATTTCTTTCTCAGCGGCTCGTCCATCTCGATTAGTTTCTGCTCGAAAGCGCCGGAGAACGGGATTATGATCGATCCAGGGTCGTTCTTGTCTACCCATTCCTTAATCTTTACCAACCTAAATAAACAAATAATTAAAATCGTTACATATAGTTAAAATATTTTGTCAAAGAAAGCTTCTTTGAAGTATCCAATAAATTATTTAAGCACAGTTTTACAAGATAAAATAATTTACTAATAGGTAGTTGATTAAAAATTCACTTGGTTTGTCTCACTTTATTTTTTATTTTATTATACGATTAGTTTCGGCACTGGGGCATTATTAAGAATAATGTACAAACATAATTTTAACAGGTGTATATATAGGGTTCAGGTAATAAGCGCGTTTGAAATCGAGGAAACCCAGACATCTTCATTGTCGTTACATCGATGATTAAAAGACAAGAACCAAGCAGGAACTAAGCCAAAACATTACTAAGCTGATGTTACCGTTAATATTTTTAAGGACATACGTAAGAGAAACAAGTCAAAAACAGCTGTGAAAACACAATTTGGCACAAGGATCCAGCATATACACTTCAAACCAAAATAAGCCTTCACCAGGTGAGATAACCCACTTTTAATACTTAGTTATGAAAGATCAATTAACCACCATTCTTGATCTTTTGATTTGGGTTTCGCTCACAATTATTACAACTCCTTTCTTGAACTTCAATAGATACCAAACTGTCAGAGATTTTTCCAAAGGCAGAAATATATACCGCCTCTGCAATACTTATAAAAACATCATTTTGAACCAATTAAAAGTACAATGGAAGACGACGTCGTATAAATGACGCAATAAAAAATCTGTTGGCATCATTATAATTTCAACCACATAGCGTAGAAATGTACAAACCTAATATTAAGGTTGATGCCGATCAGTTTTTTGTAATTAATTCATTTGGGATTTAATTTCAATTCGACACATAATTTTAAGTTGATACCGGAGTCTAAATTAAGTAGTTGATTTTATTCTTTAAGTTTTACTCTTTACTCTCTTTTGTTGACATTGAATACTTTGGTGGATGTCAGTTTCCCAGGTTACCATAATAGTTCTCTCTAATCGACCTATTAGCTTTATATTTTCCTGGAATTATGACTTTACACTTGTCTCTTAGCGTGATTAAGGTATCTAAGTTTGCTTTTTCGTTGTGTTGGTGACTTCTTTGATTTTGCCTTCCTTCAGACTATGAAATTCTGGGCATTCTCAGTACATATAATAGAGTGCAAATAGTGTAGCACTTGAATACTTCAATATCCTAAGATCTACTTTTACTTTACGGTTTCAGACGATTTCTTTAATTTTTGTGAGCTATCTCTATTCTACTTTCAATTACCTTTAATTTGTCGTATTTTTCCTTTACATATGATAAGGTATTTTGTAATGGTAATGACTTTATTTTCCTTTATATAGATGTCTAACACATATTTATATCGGTGGGTGATATTTATGATTTCAATTGAGTATTGGATTTTCTGCGCTGCCAACTATAATAGTAACTGTATGAAGTAAATTAAATAGAATATTTAATTCATTAGTGCAGTGGTTTTAATAATAAAAGTAGTAATATGAAATATTATTTTCAATGAGCATTTCTGCACTATTTTTTACATTGTGATTAATGTAAAAAGTCACCAGCTAACAGTTAAAACAACTGCTCCTCGTACAAATGGACCGTTAGGCATTGAATTATATAACTGTTAACCCTCGTTCAATGAATATTAGCAATAACCTTGAAAGCGGTTTTCAGATCAATTTCAGCTGCCTGATCTTCATGTTCATAATCAAAAGCTATTGGTGTCTTTCGTCGCCTTAAGGGTCTACAAGGTTCAAATACAGTTTGTATTCCTAATTTTTCAGCAGTTCAAATTTTTTGTCAGTTACATCATGCCATACACGAATTGAACAAATAAAGAAAAACGTAACTATTATATTTGCAAGACATTTAGCGTCATATTTTGCTTTTTGTCAAAAAACATCATAAATCTCTGATATACTATTATGTAATGGTTTTATGGCATCTATTCCTCTTGACCATTTAGTCTCAGACAATGGTTCTGAGGTTAATGTGGTTATGTGTTTTTTTTTAAACAAATGCCATTTTTTGGTAGAACTTGAGAAATACTTCTACAATTCTTGAATGATACTGAAGTAGTATAATAAATAAGATTAACTGGGTCTTTGACTATTAAACTTAAGCTATGAGCAGCACATGGTACATAAAAAGCTCGCAGATTTAGTTCCAGTAATCTCTTTTGCAGACCATTGTTTTCCCGCGCATGTTTAAACCTTTGTCGTAACATTGTCCCATTAAATTGTTAATGGCCAAATTATATTTTGGCAGATCCTTTCTGATAAAAGAAGTCAAAAAAGAGCCAGTAGCATCGATAACTGTCTTAAAATTGTGTTGAAGTTAACGAATCTAATAATTATACTAATTTGCTCTACATGTGAAATATCGGGAGTACAGTCATTTGACTGTACTCCCGATATTGAAAAATATTGATTGGTTTGGCATAAATTTAAAATATAGCTTTGGAATTTAGTTGCAACTACGGTTACAATTTCCTTTTGAATTTTGTCTCTAAGATAAGGCGGCATATTCGCGAGTTTTGAATCACTTGCTATGCGTCTGAGATGATCAGTAATAATTGGATCAAATTTCGATCGTATAATTTATTACTCGTCCAACCAACAACCATATTTTGTGTACTTAAAAATCTAACAACAAAAATAGTACTCTTAATTATATATATTGAACAAGTGCTCATTTTCTACTTCAAAAAGTTTTTGCTCCACGCTGTAGATAGTGGTTTTATCTTTTAAAGACATTAAACTCAATCCATTTATTATTTTTTGTCGTTAGTTCCTTCATAAAATATGTTTTTATGTTTTGTTGCAAAAAACTTACAACATAAGCAAAAGACAGCATTTTTAGGAACTGAACACCGTAGAACATCTCTGTGATACTTTTATCAGTTTATATGCCTATCATAATAGTAATCTGAAAACCTTCGATTTGAAGCGTCACATGGATAGTTATGGTTTTTCACTTGTTTGGGTGATTTTTCTATTAAACATAACTTAAAACTGTTAGCCAAAGCCCAGGATCTTTTTGGTATCGACGGAAATGATGCTCTTGAAGGTGGCGATTGTTTTTGTTGGCTTCAAAGCCAATCTCGAACAATACATGTAAATACCCGACGAGATCGTGCGGGAGTTCCCCGTTATCTCACTAGCTCGCCTCCTCTATAAATCGGTGGTTTCCCGCCGCATATATTCATCGCTCTACTGAAACTTACAGATACAGAGCGACACAAAATCACGGAAGAGTATATGAAAATATTACAAAATTCTCAATGATTATATACATTTATATTGGTAGTAATAGTACTTATGTCATTACCTATAAGCTATATCTATTATCATTTCATGAAAAAGCGCCGATAGTATTACCTAAACCAAAATCTCTAGGCAGGGGTGCCTTTACGGCGCCATCGAGTCGCTGGCCCCCGTACATATTGCACGGCACGCTCCTGACGGCAAGGAAAAACACAGAGGGCGAACATGAATGCAAAAAATGGAAAAGACCGACAAAGTGGAAGTGGATATAAAGATTCAGGATACACAACTATTTCAACAGATGCTCTACAGGCGAACAACACCATTAGACCTAATACCTAATAGTAGAGTAAAAATAAAAAGTTTTAGCAAAGAGAGATTGGTCAAAGAAACGAAGGCACTATGAACAAAACAGATAATCCAAGTTATTGAAGTATGGAAAGTAAGGAAGCATGGACCTAACAGAATTCAAGCTTGGCGAAGAAGACACATGCAAGACAGAAGAGGAAGAGTAAACGAGCATAACTGCATATGTCTGAGAAGTGAAGGAGCAAAAAAAGAAAGAAAGATAAATAGGAGAAGAATGCACTGAAGCCCCGAAGAGAGGTTTTAGTCGGTAGACATATGAGAACATAAGTAAGCAGTGTGTTGTTCATCCTTAGTATACAAAAACAATCATGGGCTACAATTTTGTTTTGTATATTTAGATGAAATGTTAGTCTTCACATTATCTCATTGAAATGATCAAAAATTTTTGGTAATGATAAATGCAAATTGTTAGATTTCTTTAGGTCATAGCATTAATAATTCAAGTAACAAACTTCATAAAATAAACTTGATTTAATTATATTTTTTTCTAATAATCAAAAACCTTGAACGTTCACTTCAATGATAAACTTCTATCAAAGATTTATAAAATCATTATAAACTATACTCGTTCTGCTCTAACAACTTGTGTCAAAAACTACTCGCTATAAACCTATGGCTTAGCTATATCCCATACATTAGTTACTAGAGCAATCAAAACTGCATTGGCCGATGTGGTTACTAGTTGTCGATGAACTCTGTGTTATCAAATGACGGTTTGACATACAAGGCTATGCTGACGACATCGTCATCATAGTAAGGGGAAAGCATGACGACACAGTGTACATGGTGCCTAGAGAACCCCAACAAGACTGTAATTGTTCCATTTACAAAGCGAAGAAAGGTAAGCCTTCAGACACCAACAATTCATTGGGGTTTAAAACACACTTTTGATCAGAGGCTTAACTGGAAAACCCATGTAGATATGTATATTGGCTTTTCATACGGGTGATAAGACCAATAATAACCTATGGTTCCGTGGCCTGATGGACCAAGACAACGGAGATCACAACTCAAACCAAGCTCAGCTGGGTTTAATGGCTAGCATGCCTGGGTATTACAGCACGTCCTCTACTGGAGCAATGGAGGCCATGCTAAACCTTACACCTCTGCACCTGCACGTGAAGACGCCTTAAGAATAATCCAGACAGATACTCCAAAAAATGCACACTTTAACGGGCATCTTAAGATCCTCAACAGTGTGTGCGAAAGAGCGATATACATGCCCAAAGATAAATAACTAACTACGACCACGAGTCAACGATTGAAGTAGCTATCCATGGCCGCCATTAGGTTGAAGCAAAAGTCAGGCAGTTACAATACTCCTCAATAGTTTTGTTCACTGACGGATCTAAAACTGATAATGGAGTCGGAATTGGTATCATTGGCCCTCGATTCGGTTCGAGGGCTTTGGGCCGATCCCCATCGATATTTCAGGCAGAAATCGAGGCCTTGAATACATGCGCCCACGAATGTTTAGAAAGGGGTTAAAAAAAGGATATAAATATGCTCGGACAGCCAGGCTGCATTAAAGGCAATAATATCACCTACATGCAAGTCTAAATCTGTCTGGGAGTGCAAACTATTCCTAAAGTAGCTGGCCAAGAATAATAGAGTTAAATTGCTCTTAGTTCTAGGTCACGCTGGGATCAAAGGCAATGCCTTTCTGCCGTAAGGTCCGGACGGTTTCTCAGATTATGGGCAACACCTAAGGCTCATAACTGGCCTGCTAACCGGACACTGCCCTCTGAAATACCACCTTACTAAGATGCGTCAGACAACAGATGCCAACTGGAGATTCTGCAAAGAAACAGCAGAGCACCTACTGTGTGAATGCTCTGCCGTGTCCCTTCAAAGAGGGAACTACCTGTCATCAGCATTTTTATTGAACCATTAGATGGTCAATTCTGAATAGTACACAACCGTTTGTTTGTCATAAATCTTCTAGAAAATAAAATAAACAAACTGCCGAAAACGCACCATTCTCCACCCGTATAATACAAATTACGACACTTCAGCTCAAATAAGAGTTTGCTTGAATTCTTTAATTCTAAAAAAGTCGAATTGATAGATCATACGCCACACAGCCCTGATTTGCTACCTAATAATTTTTTTAAATTTCACCAAATCAAAAAGAAATTATGACGTCAACGTCTTTCGACGCATGGAAAAGCTCTTGATGCAATCAACATGCATGTTTTGGAGGTATCTCGGAGAGCGGTAAGCGGAGAGGAAATTTGGTTCAAGCGTATGTAAAAGTGAATTGATCTTAATGAAGAATATTTTGGAAAACAATAGACCTATATATGTTGATTATTTTTTTTTTGTGTTCTCTATTCTCCAAATATAAAGTTGATATAAGTTGTAGACAACGTTTTTTCACTCTTATCAGAAGTTATGTGATATTATAAATATACATCTCCATAAATAAGAATAAATATGTATAAAATAATAATTGTTTCAAGGAAATTTAGTTTATTCTTAAATAAAATTTCTGAATTTAACTCGCATATAAATAATTACTATAAAGTTATAAGTTTAGATAAAGAGTTTGTAGTTTATAGATAGCATTCACCGTAACGAATTGATGCATAATTTTGGAATTATTAACAAACAAAGAGTTTATTAGGAATTATATACTGTTATTATACAGAAATGAAGAATTGAAAAGTAAATGGACAGGTGGGCTATTAATTTTATTTCCGAAAATTACACATCGACATTTGGTTGTCAGGCGAAGAAAGCGAACCACCAACGAGCCCCGAAAAAAGAAAACCCTTCCCACCCTCTCTCTACCTGTATTTTACCGCACATTATCTATCATTACACAAAAATACACTTGTTCGTGGTACGCGTGTTGGTGTGTGTGTTGTGGGAAAGAACCCTTCCATTATGTGTCTTTTTTATTATAGGAATTCCACGCTCATTTACTTATTAATATCGAATATGAAGAAAAAAAGACCAACTTCACAGGTGCCGCCTTTATAAACACGGTTTCAACAAGTTTTACGCCGAAACGGGCGTTTTCGTGCAATATGGTTTGATTGACGTGTGCGGTTTTTCCTCTTATGTGCCAAAATTACTTTCGATTGGCAGTTGCCTGGGGGGTAGCTCGCGAACGTGTTGATTTTATAAAGGTGGAAAGTTATTTCGTAAAATTATGTTTTCATTGAAATTGTGGTAGGAATCATTAAAATTTCGAAGAATTTATAGTAATTACGTAGAATGGAATATGACAGAGATGAAAAAACAACATTCCTTCATAATTTTATACGGAATCTAACATTTTCAAACAAAGTAAAAAAAAATAAATAAGGCTTACTGTTTTTTTTTTATACAAGGACAAAGAAATGTTTAAAAAATTAACTCCTACTTTATTTAAATATTTGATTGTAGAGGCTTTCACTTTGTGATACATATTTTAATGCCGAAAAATAGTTTAAATTGTGCAACAAATTTAATTTTAAGTGTTAGTTTGATATTGACCAGCTAAATTGTATCGAAACTATAGTCACTTAGAAAAATAAAGTGTGTGATATAAACAAAGTTTAATTTGTGTTATTTAAAGTTCCTTTATTTATAAGGGTGGCTTTACCAAAGTTCTCTAAAAATTTCATTTATTTATAACAGCCGAGACGTGATTAGTGATTTCAGTTAAAAATGCTGCATATAACTGATCAATACAAGTTGGTAATAATTGGTCTTACGAGGGTTGCCTTTTATATTTCCAGAATAGAGAACAAAAAGAAGTATTTTCTATTATGAGATTATTAACACGTTGACTGACACTAAAATATTCCAATGGGGCCACATCAGTCACCGACGACTGACTGTGAGTACCTACATTAAACTTACAATTTAAAGCTGTCAGTCACGCGTTCCGTGTTAATTGTTACTAGGATTGCCTGATACGGCCCTTCTACACGTTACTACAACTTGGCCACTTAATATTCCTTCAAACAGCTGTAGGTATAATCTCGGAAAAAATGTACTATTTGATAAATTCCAAATTTATTTTTGTAAATCAAAAACAATCTCATTCTCACAAACATTCTCTCTGTTTGTGAGAATGAGACACGTGACTGACACATTGCCTGACGGGACGAAACGCATATTTTTTTTGCCATTGAAGCTCACATGCGACTGACACATAAAAAACCCGCAATTTCGTCTAAAAAATGCATCTAAATGAATTAAATAAGCACATTCTTCTTTTTGACATTCTATAAGAAAACTTGTTGGCGTGTTAAGATCAATACACTTGTGCTTGCACTTGAACCAATTTCCGAAGCACTTTTTTTACCTCCAAAACATGCATTTTGAATTCATTAAAAGCTTCTTCAGTTGTTAAAAATAATGACCTCGTAATTTATTTTTAAATTAAGGGAATGAAACAAAGTCATTGGGTGCTAAATCATCAAAGAACAGATGAAGTTATCAAACTAATACAGAGCAAAAATAAAACGTTGAATGCTTGCTGAAATAACTTATGCCCATAGGAAGTTGAAAGTGAAAGTAATAATTTAATTGATCAAAAAGATCTTGAAGATATTGAAATAAAATATATTTAATAAATTCCAAATTAATTTTTGTAAATCAAAAAACATTTGTAAGAGAGAATGTTTGTGAGAATGAGACACGTGACTGACACATTGCCTGACGGGGTGAAACGCATATTTTTTGCCATTGTAGCTCACAGGTGACTGACACATAAAAAAACCGTAATATCGTCTAAAAATTGCATCAAAATGAATTAAATAAGCACATTTTTCATCATTTTATTAAATAAAACTTAAAAACAAAGAAAACTTTTTTGAAATTTTATAAAAAAACTTGTTGGCTGCCAATGTGTTAAGATCAATTCACTTGTGTTTGCGCTTGAACCAATTTTCGAAGAACTTTTTTCACTCCGATTGAGGTACATCCAAAACATGCATTTAGATTTCATTAAAAGCTTCTCCAAGAGTCAAAAAATGTTGACCTAGTAATTTATTTTTATTGTGCGAGAATAAAAGAAGTCATTGGGTACCAAATCATCAAAGAATAGATGAAGTTATCAAACTAATACAGAGGAAAAATTAAAACGTTGAATGCTTGCTGAAATAACTTATGCCCAGAGGAAGTTGAAACTGAAAGTAATAATTCAATTGATCAAAAAGTCCGAATGAATGCATGGATGCATTAGTAAAATTTGATGAGTTTCTAGGTGGGGAAGGTTTTGACGATAGGCATGTTGATGATATTTAAGACTTTCTGGTAGAAGAGCATATTGGGGTAGCGAGTTTGTTGGAAATGGCATCTGAAATAAGCCACGAGGATGATAGTATCTATGATAACAATGAAGATTTTGCCAATCACAATTTAAATGAAGATTCTTCCATTGGAATAAGCACGAAATTTGAAAGAAGAGTTTATAAATGCTTAGGATCATACCTTCATTCAGCGAAATTTATAGAGTCAAGAGACAATAATTTAAAATAATAATTTTTTTTGAAAAAGCAGAGTAAATCTAAAAATGTTATTAGACAAATAGAAAATGATATTTTGCTAAACAGGGAAGTCCGGCGTGGTTCAGGTAAAACAATATTCACTAACATAGCCAATCCGTAACTCCGTTTCGGGAGCTCGATTGCGCATAACTTGAGATTTTGATTAAATTAATTAAAAGGAAGTTTAAAGTGATAATTTAATTGAGCAAAAAAATAGTAATAGTAAAAACAGTAAAACTTTGTCTCTAGAAGAGGAAGGTGATGACAATACGAATGTTGAAGATATTTAAGAGTTGCTGGTAGAAGAACATATTGATGTAGCAAGTTTGTTGGAAATGACATCTGAAATAACATAAACTAATTCAGAGGATGTTAGTATCTAAGGAAACAATACAGATTTTGCCAATAACAATTGAAAAGGAGATTATTCCATTGGAATTAGCACAAAATTTGAAAGAAGAGTTTATGAGTTCTTAGGTTCAACGAAATGTATAAAGAGTCAAGAGAAAATAATTTAAAATACTAGATTTTTTTGAAAAAGCAGACAAAATCTAAAAATGTTATAACAAATAGAAGATGATATTTTGTCAAACAAAGAAGTCCGGCATAGTCGGGTAAAACCCTCTTTACTAAGTTAGCCAATACGTAACTCCGTTTCAGGAACGCATAACCTTAAAATTACAATCTTGAAATATGTCGCTAAACAGATAATATAGGTAGATAGGTTTGTGAAATAATAGAATTAATTGACCTAGCTACGCTTCGTAGGCTCTGGATGTGGTTTAGTTCTACAAATGATACAAATTTTTGACTATAAAATTTGAAGTAACATCAACTGGTCGTCACCAAGTACAGATACCTTGGTTTCAAGCAACAATAAGATAATTGCCCTCCAAAGACAGCACCCATTTTTTTGGAAATATAGCTTCTAATTTTAGTAAATGCCTACTACCTACATTAATTAATGCGCCTAAGACATTCATTCGCCTAACAATTAAATATCAGACTCAGCCTCATCGCTATCATTAATCTCCCCTGACCAACAAAACTGACAACCTTGAGTTTTGTATTTTTATTCGCTTTTGTAACTTCGGTGTTTAATCATATCAAACAACCTCAAGTCTGTTGAAGCACGCATCATCTTTCAAAACAGAAAAGTCTGAAGGAAAAGACTTGCTTTATAGTATATTTTTAATGATTTTTCTGTTTTGAAAGAAAACGGAAAAGTCTGTAGAAAGAGACTTGCTTTACTGTCTATTTCTAATGATTTTACTGATTTGAAAGAAAACAGAATAGTCTAAAGGAAAATATTTGCGTTATTGTCTATTTCTAATGATTTTTCTGATTTGAAAGATGTTTAATACACTAGATCGTTAACTTGTAATTTTTGAACGCTCGAAGTACCAATAGAGAGCGGAATTGAAAAACTCAACCACGTCAGAAAGATATGTTTAGCATAAATCCGAATCCTCGAAGTGCTAAATTATGCATTCTACTCTAAGAATCGGCCAAGGATTCTGGACAGAGCACATCAATAAATAAAAAAAAAATGTTGATGTGGTCATCAAAGTATTTTCCCTATAATTTTCTAAAAAATCGCATCATGAAGAAATCTGTAATAACGACCGACACGATCCAACAAGCGAACGGGTTTTTCGCCAACTGAAAAAACCTAATAATACCTACTAACTTCTTTTTTTTCAATTTATTTCAAATTATTTCATAGAAAATGTACATATTAAATATAGCATAAATCTTTTAATAATGAAGTATGTTTCTACAGAATACACTTATGTATAAATTATATACATTTTTTTGCCTTCAATTACTGTCAGTAGTTTGATTTTAAGAAGCTTTTAGCATTATTACGATTGAAGTTATTGGAAACCAAGGATATTTTAGCGATTCAATTTTTAATAAATATGTAGGGTGGTTGGATGGCCACTAACACATCCTCCAACCTTTAGAATATACAAACGTGTTTTAATTGATGCATTCTTTATGTAAGAAATAATACAAATCATATTCTTTGCACTACACAAGTTACTAAGTTCCTAGAATCATTGAAGTCTCTGTAATCTTTAAACTTATATATAATTTTTAAAATTTCATCATCGAAAGAATCATCAGAATTATTTAAAACTGTATAGTTTTTCTCTAAAATCTTTAAATTCTCTAGAACGTTCAGAATTTTTAATATCTTTAGAATTCGTAAAATTTCTGGAATCTAAATAATATTTAAATTTTATAAAAATTAAGACATATTAAAATTAATAGAATATTTGTAATTTTTTTAATTTTCAGAATCTTTAAAGCTTTTTGAATATTTAGAATTTGTTATAAAATCTTTAGAATTTGACCACAAATTAACCTTCAAATCTCACACCCAAAACCTTAAGGCTAGTATCAAGAGGAGAGCACGACATTTTAGAGTTTTAACTTATCAAAATCAAGTAATCTCTACGCACACAACCGTCCATATTTATAAAATGATTTGTAGGCCTCTTCTTGAGTACTCCGCTATCCTATTCCAAAATCCCCGTATCGGCGTCTTAGAAATCTCCAGGTAGCAGAACGGTCAGACTGTCGCATTCTTAATAAAATCCTCTTAATCCCATATAATACCCTCCTGTATGAATTAACCCCAGTAATTCCTATTGAACAGTGTCTGAAACACCTGTCCCAAAAAAATTCCAAAAATCCCCAAAACCTTAACCAGTTGTGTATTCCTCGTAATCCTTTAAACACTCCAAATCCAAAACACCCAGAAATCACAATTCATCTCATCAGTTCATAATGACATTATTGATCATAACCTTTGAATGACAGAAGAAATTAATTTCGTAAGACATTAGTAATCATGACAGACAGTTAAATCCAGGCTGAAGTCCGCGGGTTGATAGCCACTGATTATAATAAATCGTAAGTCTGCCACTTCACTGTACATACATACATAATACTATATAATGTAATAATTACTTCTAATAATAAAGATGTTTTCTCTCTTTAGAATTACCAAAATCTGATCATGTTGATTGATGAGTTACGTGAAGATAAAATAACTTGGAATCACTTTCTCCACAACGTAAATGTACATTTCCAAAATAAAAATAAACTGTGGAGTAAGTGATTACAAGTTATTTTATATCAAAATCAGTATAATCTTTCGAATCTTCGGAATCCTTACATTCCATTAAATAATCATAGTATCTTTAAAATTTTTAGAATTGTTCTAATTCCTTAGAATCTATAGTATTTGTAGAATATTTCTTAGAATTTCTTTATTTTTTGAAATTGTTGAATTTTCAAAATCCTTATTTATAACCCATCTTTATGATTTTTAAGTTGAAATATTGAATATTTAGATCTTTACACTTTAAAAATATTTAGAACCTTTACTATATTTAGAATTCGTTATATGTTAAGAAATTTTGGAATAAAAATATTCCAAAATTTAATAATAACTTCACGATCGCTAGAATCCTTAAATCCTAAAGAATTTCTGAAATACTTACATTAAAAAAAATATAATCTTCAGAATTATTAAAATAATAATAATAATCAATTATACAAATTGGAGAATTTTATAAATTGTTAGAATCATTTGAACTTTCAGTATTTTCAGTACTTTGCATTTTTTTTGAGTGTTGAGAATTGATAGAATATTTCTTAAGACTCATTTAATTCTTTTTCAGTTTTTTAAAGAAATTGTTGATTTTTAGAATGGTTAGAATCTTGATAACACTCACGATTCTTTGAGTTAAAATATTGAATCTTAGATTTTTTTTAAATCATTAGAACCTTTAGAATTTTTGAGATATTTAGTTAGTTAGAATATTGGCATTTTGATTGCTAAAACCATAAGAAACAGGATGGTGATGACCGTTACTATGTGGTATTTCAAAACATAGAAAATCGTGTTTTATTTCATCCTACATTTGACCATAAGAAACGTTAGAATCTTTAAATTCTATAGGAAATAAATATTTCACTTTCTATTGAATCGTTAGAATTTTCAAACTCATTAAATTCCCAACAATTTTTTTTATTAGAATTTTTAGCGTTTTAAACATCTTTAGAATAATTAGAAGTTTTATAATTTGGAAAATCTTTTATTTGTATAATCTTCGGAATCCTGAATTACTTGTTCTTTGGAATCTGGGGTTTTAAATTATCTACTACCTTTAGTATTTGTAGAAACGTTGTTAGAATCTTCAGACTAATAAACGCGGTTAAAGAAAGGGATTTAACCGCGTTTTTATTATTAATATTATCTTCACATACATCTTCAGATTATTTTATACTACTACTAAACATCTTTATTCACAGAAGGAAATAATACATGTAATGTATACAATAAAATAAAATAAAATAAAATAAATTCTGTTGTTGTCTTCTTCCGTGTCATGGCTATCGACCGGTGGTCTTTCAGCCCGATTATTTTATATTTTCATAGAATTTTTAGAATAATTAAAATGTGTATAATCCTCAGACATTTTATTTATTTATTTATTTAGTTTTAATTAACGGACAAACCATTGAACAGGATTTTACAAATATATATTTAATATATTGAATCGTTAGAACTTTTTAAAATTTTAGAATTTATTTTATTTATTACATAACTATTTAGAAAATTTAGACTCCTGACGGTCTTTAAAATCTTTATATTCTTTAGAATATTTAGTACCTTAAGAATAATGTAATAGATATGATATATAGTTTATGAATATACTCTAGAATCTTCAAAATTTTTAGATTTTACAGAAACTTTAGAATTTCTATTTTTTTAAGTTTAAGGAATCTTTAGAATTATTAAAATAATAATATTTATAAAATTCGTGCAATTTAGACACTTTATACAATTTCAAGCAAGTTAGAATCTGATGAGTTTTTAGAATTTATAGAATCTATACAATCCTTAAAATCTTTCGATTCTTTAAATTCTATTGAATAGTTAGAAACTTTTACTTCTACACAATACTAAGAATTTTTTAAATTTTCAGAAATAATGAAATAATTAGTATCCTTAAATCGTTTTTTTTTAATTTGGTTTTTTAGCTTGAGTTTCAATGTATATGTAGGATGGGTGGGTGGCTACTATCCCACTCTTCAATTCTTTAACATTAACAAGATTTAATTTGAAATGCATCAACCTGAACCAATTACTTTCTGATTACTTTGTTTATATTCTTTAATTAATTTTAGAAAAATAAATTATTAGTGCTAAAGAATTGGAGGGTGGGTTAGTGGACCTTGTATGTACATAAAATTACAAACACTATTTCACGTTTGGTTCATTTTATTGTATTCCGCAAACGAACATTATTTGATTGTACCGTATTTCCGACCTATTTCAATATTCTATGCGTTTATATAGTTAATTAATAATCAACAATTTAAACATAATTTTAGTATAAACTATTTAAAGTTTAAAATATGCAGGATGTCCTATAGTGATTTGTTATTTTATGCAATAATTATTTAAAATAATACCGTTGATGCCATGATTGGAGTAGTGGCCACCCATCCTACATATACAAATAATTATAATCACTATTTAACGTTTGATTTCTCCAAAAAAATATATTAAATCTAATGTTGATGTTAAAGAATTCAAACATAGTGTTTTAGCTTGAGTTTTAATGTATATGTAGGGTGGGTGGGCGTATACTATCTCACCATCCACTTCCTTAACACTATGAAGATTTGATTTAATTTTAAATGCAATAACCAGACAAATCAAGTATTTTTTAAGTATTTTGTTTATTTTGTGTAATTAATTTTAGAAGAATAGTTTGTGAATATTAAGAAATTGGAGAGGGTGGGATATTTGGGATATTTAAGGTATTTAGGAATTCGTACGGCCGTTAGAATTTTACAAACTATAGAATCTTATTACCTTTGAAGTATTTATTATATTTAGATTCTGTATAACATTTAGAAACTTTAGACTCTAGAAAATCTTTAATAATTTCTAAAATTCTTACATTCTTAAAGGTCGCAACCATTTTCTTTGGGAATAATCTCGGTTATTAGAAAAGACGAAAAAAATATTTCGAAGTTCTTGAGCTCCATCTTAACTTCCCCGATTACTTGATCAGAATATTTGCAAAATCAAAAATATGATATCAAGCAAGCATACGATCTCAGGTGTACCACAGGGTTCTACTCTGTTCCCGACACTGTACGACATCTATATATGCGGCATTTGCGACATAGCCCTACTTTGTAGTGAAAATATCACAATTCAGCTTGAGAGAACTTTATAAGCTACTTTCGATACTTAAGAGAACTGGGCAAACAAACAAACTTGAGGTCAATGGTACTAAGAGCGTTTTCATGCATTTCAACAGACTCTATACCCACATTTTCATAAACGATGCATTAAGCGTTTAAACGAAATCATTAATTAACTCACACTTAATACTAAGCTAATACGAAACATCAATTAGTACTTCGAACGGTTTATTGGTCAATAAGTATTAAATAAACTAATTTCCATGCTAATGCAAAGAATATTGCAATTTATTGCATAAGCAATAAGCATACATTGTAAATTAAATTAATTACACTCGATAAATAAGCAAATGTATTTATAATTCGTCGGCAATTAGGATCGGAACGATTGAGATGCGCGATTAATTAGCATTAGTGTGAAAAACAAGACATCACACTTCAGACACGATGATTGGCGAGTCTGGGGAATTAATTAACGGCGTGAAAAGTCCACGGGAGAGTAAGTCTGCGGCAAATGAAATTAAACCGCTTAATTACGATTTCCTTCCCTGTCAAACGCCGATGGGCCTAATGAAGTAATTATCGCCGATGAGAACTACTCAAAATCAGGCGCGATTGATACGCGCACACTGACCCCCGGCGGCGAGATCAAAGCCAATCAGTGCGCCATTATTGCAACTGCACACGGGAGTAAACCGAAACCCTCCGTCCATTGATAATAATTAAAAGAATACCGCCACGTTACAATGCCCCTATCGTCATTACCGCCGATGATATTGCGTTTACCGTTTCAAATAGGGTGAAAACTGACAACGGACGGTACAAACAAGACGCCGTGAGATTGAGACGTGTAACGCGGGCATTGTTGGTCAAATTGATTGAAAATTATCAACAATCGGTTCTAATGATTATTTTCGGTAACTCACCACTTGTTCTTCTTCTTAATGTAATCCTTTTCGGCCAGGTTCACCAGGTATATGGCCGGCTTTGAAGTCAAGAAGAGGTGTTTGTTCAAAATTTCAATCTGTAACAAATAATTATTTGGTATCGTAAATATTGCATCAACATTATAATTAACTTAATGTCAATAGGCTCTTTACTAATATTATTAAGTAGCTGTCATATAAAAGGCCAACAACTAAATGCTTTAAACTCAAAGGTTTTCAAGAATAATAAAATTAGTATTACAGGAAAATGATTATTAAGAATACATGACAATTTTTTGAAGAAGAGGCTAATGTTCGAAAACGAAGATTACTTATTTATTTCCAGCAAATCTCAGAAAAAGTTTAACAATGTTTTTATCAAAGAGTTCATTAGGGATCCATTAAAATATAGTGAGAATTATCAGATTAAGTTTTTGGATATCATTCAATTTATTATTAAGCTTTTATCTTCCTACATAACTTCCAGAAGTATCAATTCTTCCGAATACAATCAATTGATACATTGACGATTTTTGTGTTCAATTAGGTAATGATTAGTATTTTTATATTTGGAAAACAAAAAAATTATAAAGGTAGAAAGGGATTCATCCCCCCTTCAGCTGTTTCACCGTCCAACAATTAGAAAATCTATAGACATTATTCATCCAAATGAAATTCCAAAGATTGCAGTAACAAAATCTTTCGGCCTTTTTGAATATACAAGGATGAGTTTAGGATTGAGAAACGCTGCTCAAACGTTCCAAAGTTTTATAGACTCGGAATTACACTAACTACCATTTTGCTTCGCGTACCTCGAAGATTTTTTGATCGTCAGCAAGAATGAATAAGAACACGTCCATCACTTGCATACAAGTTTTCAATGCTTGATATCTTTTCGCCTCAAGATTAACTATGACAAATGTGTTTTTTAGATTTAGATTTTCTAGTTCACAGCG
This sequence comes from Ontholestes murinus, assembly GCA_963969525.1. Lineage (NCBI taxonomy): Eukaryota > Metazoa > Arthropoda > Insecta > Coleoptera > Staphylinidae > Ontholestes > Ontholestes murinus. The sequence goes on from OZ018387.1 coordinate 93,820,973, forward strand.
TTCAATCGTTTGAATCCAAACTTCACGCAATTTTATCTTCTCCGTAACCCAGTGATCAAACAGTATTACAGCATTTTCTGGGAATAGTTAATTCCTACCATAGGTTTATTGAATCATGTTCGAGTAATTTATCAACACTCAACCAGCTTGCAACATAAACTCCACCCAATAATCCACTAGTCTGGTCTTCAAGCATTTACAACTGTTCAGCACAGCAGCAGTTAGCCAATGCAAATTGTGGCGTAATTGCTTTACCACATTCTCTTGCGGAGTTAAGAATTATAGTAGACGCATCTGACTCCGCTGCTGGTTGGGTCTTAGAGCAGAAGAAGAAGGATAGATCAAGAGTCTTTTGGTCGCAAATTTTTTTCGTTAACAGAACGTAAATAAAATTCTTTCGGCCCTGTATTGCTGGGTGTTTATTTGGAAATTAAAATAATCAAATATTAAACTGTTATCGGTGAAGGCTTTTACTTCGTTATACATCATTATTCAAAAATGAAACACTTTTTATCTAAACAAAGTTAAAAAGTGTTTCATTTGTAAAATCACATATTACCTTGAAGGTCGCGAATTTATAATCTTTACAGATTTCTGCTACACATTCAAACTCCGATCGTTTCTCACGATGAGAATACTCATCACCTTCATGGCGTAACTCACATCAGATCCATACTAGGTAATGAAAACAGCGTTGCTCATATATGAAATGAACTTTTTCGAAATTTCAAACCTTGCTAAATTACAAACTGAAGATAATGTACAAAAATTTCTTTTGGAAAATGGCACTGCACCACTTAAACTTGAGCAAATCACTCAGACCGGCACCAACACCCTTATTTACGTTGAAGTAAGTCTTCCCAAAAGACGCACGTATATTCCCACAGTCCTGAGATCCAACATTTTACAATCTTGATAATTAGAAAAACACGAAAACATTTCGTAAATCTACAACAATGAGTCTAATTAAGACTACAAAACAAATACTTCTCTGGCTAATACCTCGACAGGCATTTTATAATCTCTTCACGACTAGTGAATCCCAGCGTTCCAGCAATGAAACGTCTCAAAATATCTAGGTAGAAGACTCACTCAGTTTGTTATTTATTTTTATATGTCAGATGTACATTTCGACTACCATGTACTCATTATCAATGACTAATGACTTCTGGAAAAGGGTTTCAAACATTCGATACCAACAACATCCACACAAATAGAAACCACCATCAACGACATAGAGATAGCGGCTACATATCTAAGTACTGTAGAAGCAACAACGTTCCGGATAGCAACTAAAGAATCATTAGAGAAGACACTGAATAAACCGAAAAGGATCCAGAAGAACAACAAGGATTATAAAACAATGACATCACTAAAACGGAAAATATAAAAATAAATGTGAAGGAAGGAAATTACAAAGTGTTTTAATTTAATAGTGATAACTTCACACAACTCAAATCAAACCGTGAATATTGTTAAATCTTGTTTAAACTGCCAACCAATTAAACTATTAGACAAATGTCTAAATTTTCGGATTCTTATGACAGCTTCACTGACGTACACATTGACATCATCAGCCCTTTGACCATATGTTAAGACCATATTTACACGTTGGTCAGTGATCCAACCCCTTGTCGAAATTACTGCAGATTACCTCTCCAAAGCGTTTATTCGTATTTGTGCGAGCTTTCTATTTGGATTCTTTAGAGTATCTCAAAATTCTCTCAAAACACATTTTTTTTTTAGATATTTATTTACATATTTTATTTCCAGATATAAATTTTTCATCACCTATTCCGCTACAGTCAATCTGAAAATTTTCGAACACCTTTGGTTATCACTAAATTTTGTGTTGAGTAACGTGAAGTAAATCAAAATTCCTTATTTCGAGTGCCATGTATCAAATATCATTATCAATAGTTTGTGAAAACTTTTAACTAAACACAAACACATCATGAAGGAAGTTATTAGTTAGATGGATTATTTTTCTAACTTAGGTTATATTGTTGTGGAAAAGTTCATCAGGACAATATTACCAAGGGCGTTCAAAATTTCAAAATTGGCTGCAACTGGATAAGTGAACTTCGTTTTCGAAAACACTATTTGGAAATAAAAAAAGTATTTTTTAAATACCTAAAAAATGTGTTTTGAGAGATCTGTCTATTTTAAATACTTAAAAAATGGGTTTTGGTTGAAAGACTTCGGTTGATAGCTGTATGTAGTCTTTTATAATTTTTTCTTAAATTAATGTATTTGTTATCATAATTCTGATTTAACATAGGTTTTTTGACCTAGAGTTTCAAAAGCACGTTTAGCGTAGGATCCTTCCTGATAATAAAAAATAATTTCATTAAATTTGGAATTAAATTAATTTTATTGCATAATGGAGTTTTGCGAAATAAAGACCTCATCAATCGAATGTTTAAAATTTAGAACTTCCCATTAATGAATTTTTCTCTTGGAATATATTTAAGCGACTCTGCTATTGACAGGAGCCATGAGAACAACATCAACAGCGGCTATGGAAGCCCTGCACCTGTCACCCTTGGACATATTTATCAGAGAACAGGCAGCAGCGGCCGCTATAAGGCTTCGAGCAATAAAGGCATGGCTTGTAAGCAACGGAGGAGTCGAACACCACAAAATCTTAGAGGATATCAGGAAAAGAAATCCCGAGATTATGGTGCCGGTGGGCTCGAAAATACATTTTCACCAGAAAGCTTCAAATAGACTCAGAAGTAGAACGCAGGCACTAAGATATTTTCATATACACTGATGGGTCGTTAACGAAAGCAGGGGCTGGTGTAGGAATTTTCTACAAAAACTTGTCCCCAAAAATAGTACTGCACTTGGTAAGATAATGAGCACACCAACAATGGTGGAGCTCGTGGGTGTACTATACGCAACAAAGGCAATCTGACAAGAAGATTAAGGGAAAAAATATAATCATTATAATGGACAGCAGAGCGGCAATCTTATATTGCCAGCTGCAAAATTACCTCAGCATTAACGCTGGAATGTTGCGAAGCCTTGGAAGAAGTGGCTCGTGACAACAAGGCTGGTAAAAGGATACAATAACAGCAGAGGTAACAGAATAGCAGATGGTTTGGCGAGGAAGGCATCCGGACGAACAGTATGCCGAACCCCTCCCTAACGCTCTCTCTGTTAGATCTGAGTACCCTACTGAAAATTGCATCAGATGCTACAAGGAGCGATGGAACAACATACCTGGCTGTAAGGTCTCAAAAAACTTTATCGCAATGAACTCCAAAACGTCAGATATTGTATGCAACTGTCCAGAGAAAACCTACGGAAGGTAGGGCTCCTAATAGGACACTGCAATTTAAGATCTCATCTTAACAAAGTAGGACTACAATCTAGTCCCATCTGCAGAGGGTGTAAAGAGGAAGAGGAAACGGCGGAGCATGTACTTCTAGACCGACCCATATTATTCAACCTACGTGAATCCACAATGGAAGAGGGATGTCTAAAGTCATCAGACATCCTAAGAGTCCCTCTTGCTGTAGTTCCGGCGTTTGCTAATGCCTTAGGTTGGCTTGACCGTATCAAGGAATGAGGACTCTCGGACTTATTTGCAGCGCGGAACTCACTGCCCTCCCATCGAAACCAGAACCAGACCTGCTATTTTCGTTCCTTCTTGGGAGGTGTATTTGACAGTCTTTTACTGTTACAAACTGTAGAAAATTCTAGTCAGAACTATTCAAAATACCAAAGATATTCGTTTCTTTAAAAAAATCAGTATCTTTGCATGTTTAGTAATTCATTTAAATAGAAAAATTCGATCAAAAAACAATTTTATTGTATTTTTGTTTTTGATAAAGTTGTTAATTCAAATTAAACTATTCGAAAATATCGGTTTTTCATCATTCAGTAGCAATTTGTCATACAAATTATCGATAGAACTCTTAAAGTATGACACAGAGCTCTTTTATGTATTTTTCTGTAGAAATCGTGGATATATAATACCCAGGCTACATAAAAATGTAAACTTAAGCTGGAGCACTGTTTAAAGTTTTTTACCAATATCGAAACCACTGCGGTAAATTTTTGGAAAACAATAGAATGACAGTAATTGTTAAAACATGTTTATCAAAATATTAAAAAAAACATATAAAGTATAACACAGAACTCCACATAATTGTATTTGTTTATTGGACTGATTTATTAAACGCATTTTTGGTAATTAGCACTGTAGTTCTTGATAGTTCTGACAATAGTTCTGTGCTGTACTTGAAGAGTGCTGCAGAAAGCCGTTGTGATAAATTGCTATTAAATGACGAAAACCCTATATTTTTGAATTTAAATATTTTATTTAAAAATAGAAACATAAATAAAGATTTTATTCAATTTGTTTATTTGGATGACTTACTGAGCTCAATTAAATTAGATTTAGAAAATGTTCCAATGGAACTCATATTTTGTTTGTTTTTCGGACTTTTTTTAGGAAACCAATATTTTTCGTATTTCTGGATAGTGTTTGTACAGTTTGTTATGAGTTATGGCGATAATTGTTATGAAATATTGAAATTTTTAAATTCAATTTATAAATTTTATCTTAGAAAATTCAATGGATCTATTTCTAAAAAGTGCTATTCTAAATACATCTAAAAATTTGTTCAAAATAATTCGATTGCAATGTTGGGGTACGGTATCAAATTGACACCTCATTTTTCAATAAAATCTATTTATCAAAACTCTTTTTTTTAATGATAATAGTCCTTATAGATACGTCAAAATAAATTAGACCTCAATTCAGAAGTATCAGAACTTTATATTAAGATGCCTGGAACGCCCGTCATCTTGTATATTGTGGATTAATAAGGGCAATTTCAGAAGAAATAGTTATTTTAAGCAACGTAAAGGCGTACGCAAATTTTTATAAACTATAAAAAAACACGTTTAACCTATAAATACCATCATAAAAAGCAGTTTAGTGTTAATGAGTGGGTTGGGATCGTGAAACATTAAACAAGGGCAATAATATTACAGCAATAGTTAAATTGGACTCGATAATTCTTTTCTGGCAATTATACAAATTATGTGGCTATGGTATATCGTCCACATCTCATTTTGCTTTAAAAATAACACCAGTTTATTTTCATTTACAAAACACTTTATTTTGCTTTACCGATAAATCGATTTGCAGATCTTATACGGAAAGGCTGCCTCTCTCATTAAGATCGTTACTGAAAAATTGAAACATTCACTAGTTTTAACCACGAATAATATGTTTGGTTAAATCATAGGGAATTTTTCAATTCAGTGTAAACATATGCAACGTATTTAACAAATAATGGATCACCATGCACAGACTTTTAAAATTAAGATAAATTAAACTTTAAGCAATTTCTTGAACCAGTATGTCCAAAAAGAACGCTTTTTAAAAATGTACAATTCAGCTTATAGCTAATCATCATTAGGGTATAGCAAAATCGTTAATTTGTTAGTTCAGGTAGCATTCACATTGGGATATAATTAATGGTCCTTCAAGGTGACGGAGACAATCCTTTAAAGTTACAAACTAAAAAAATACACAAAATACGTCGGAGGGATCACGTGGTAGATAGCCAGATACTTCTACGACTACTCATTGATATATGATTTTCATTCTTGATAGTTTACATACGTAACGAAATATCCACTAAATTCTACAGTCCGTTTTTATACCTAGAACAAAAGCCATGGCATCATATTCCAGTAGGACATTTTTTTACATTACCCACATTTGTCAGAGCTTCCTATATGAAGAGGAATCAGTAATTTTTTCTGACCTGCCGGCGCTCCGAAATTAAAGCCAATTTGATCATTGTGAGGCATTTGCCACAGGCAATAAACACCTTGCAGGTACTTTGTCGAAATCTACAGCAAATCTGGGATGCCAATAATGCCAGGATCACACCATTCAGAACATGCCTTCCAAGTTGGCGAGTATATATAATAAATAATCGGAGGATATGAAATTTTTTGGTTTGCGTCAACTACTTGGTCATTTTTACTTTCCCTATATGAAATATAGGGGAAGTATTGTGATCGTGATTTTTTTTTGAAAAATTTTTTTTGCGGAAATATCCGTTTTGAGGCCCCCTGAATCCATTACACTAATTTCTGGAAAAAAATTTTTTGTGTCTGTGTGTGTGTCTGTCTGTCTGTCGGTGGGCGCTTTATCTCAAAAACGAATTATCTGTTTGAGATGAAACTTCAAACTTAAGGTTTTATCATTAAAAACTGGAACTGAAAAGCTTTTGGTGAACATTCATAGACCGGAAGTTGATGTTTACTCGAGCGTTTTTTTGTTTTTTCGTGATATTTTTCTAAATATTAAAAATTTTAAAAAATGGTTCAAACAAAAGTTAAAGGGAATAAAAAACTGAACAAGTTTTATAAAAACATATTTTTCATAAAATTCTTAACTTTTGAGAAAAAAAGTAAAAATTGAAAATTTTGACATTTTTTGCCAAATGCTAATAAACTATTAGTGCTACATGAAACTTTTATTACAAATAATTGTAGAGAATTAAAAATTAAACAAATTATTAAGAATAACCTTTTTACGTAAACTACATAGTTTTCGAGAAAAATATAGGGAAAGTACTATGATGGCCACATCACCATTTTTGTTAATTAAGGTAATTGTTTCCAATTGTTCGAATTTTCTACTGAAGTTTATATAAATAACATTGTCAAAAATCCAGCTTAATAACCCAGCTCATTCGAGATTAATTAAATGCTGAACTAAATAATTCCATCAATTCATATGTTGTAGTATTTATGATCGCGAAGTCTCCAACTTCTTTAACGTGAGTTCTGTTCATAATAACCTATGCTTTTTCTACTGAAGGGTTTTTGAAAACAAAGGGTGAGACAACTTCTAGGAAGGCTGACTTATATATGCTTCTATATATTGCAGCTTTTTGTGGTAACATTTTTGCTTGTTCAAATATGTTTACACTGCCGAGCATAAAATTAGGGTCACTTCGTTATTTGAAGTTATTTTAGAAATTTTTTCGGTTGTAACAGTTCACTAACTGTTTGCTTGAATACAAAAAATATTTTTTGTTGTTCGAAGTTTATTGAAAGTAATGAAAATGAACATATTAAATTGTATATGCTTGGTAATGAAAATGAACAAGTCTACTTTGATATGCTTTTTTTGAAACAAAAGAAAGTTTAAGGACTTCAGTGGCGAGTATTCCCTCCTCTGACAGTGATAACAGCTTGCAATCGACTAGGCATGCTCTGGATCAGGTTTTGGATCACATTTTGAAGAAGATTGTCCGATATCTGCAGCACTATGTCGCATAGAACTTCTGGGGGCCGGCACATGTCTCCGTAAACGTTTTCCCATCTCATCCCAAATATTCTCAATCGGATTTAAATCTGGACTGCGAGCAGACTAAACAAATCGCGTGATTTGACATTCGTCGAGTTACTCAGTAACTATCCGAGCAGTGTGGATTCGTGCGTTATCATGCATAAATGTTGCGTCGTCTCTAAGAATAGCCATTAACGGTAAAACATGGTTATCTAGAACCTCTCTAAGATACCTATGCGCGGTCAACGTCCCATTCTCGATAAAGACTAACTCCGTGAGAGCGTCAAAAGAAATGCCTCCCCATGCCATAACTGATCCTCTACCAAATGGAAGTCGCTGGCCAATATATGTTTGAGCATATCCCTCACCTTGTCGTCGTCACATCCTTACACGCCTATATGAGTCCTTATTAAGAATCACGATTCATCCGAAAACAATACGTGACTCCAATCCACTATTGTCCAAGCGTTTTCGTGCAAAATTCAACGTCGCAATCCGGTGTTCACGGGAAAGCGGCAGTCCAGTAGCTCTAGTTCGAGAAGATAATCTAGCAGCATGAAGTCGCCACCTAACTGTCACTCACTTATGTTTACATTTCTCACTTCTTGCAGATGATTTCGAAGGGAAACTGTCGTGACCGTTCCGTCTCTCAAAGCACTAGAAGCAAGAAAGCAATCATCTCTAGCTGCTGTAGTTTTACCTCGCCCTGAATCAGGTCTTCAAGTGAGCAGAGTAGTCTCTTCGTATCGCCGCCATACTCGCTGCACACCAAGATTTCTCGAAGTTTCGCATTGACTGTGGCCGTCTTCTAAAGCCGTCACAATCCGTGCCGCAACAAGAGTATTTATTCTCAATCTAAAACACTAACAATGACAACAATACACAAACAATTTGCAACTGACAGATGGCACCACAGAAACAAAAAATATTCTGTCCTTAAACTTGCTTTTGTTTCAAAAAAGCATATCAAAGTAAACTCGTTCATGTTCATTACTTAGCATATCAAATTAAAATTGTTCATCTTCATTACTTTCGATAAACTTTGAACAATAAAAAAAGTATTTTCATATTCAAGCAATCATTTAGTAAACTATTACAGCCGAAGAAACGCGCAAAAAACTAAAAATTTCTAAAATAACTTACTGACCCTACTAATTCCGGTCCCATGTCAACTTGGTTCTGGAACCCTTGAAGATAGGTTGCAAATCACTGGCCACATGCAATACTGTAACATGACTGTTTCGATGTGGTAATTTTTCTTTGATTAGTTTCCGCTGGATTTTACCCAAAACTATCTATCCAAATTTTCCATATTTCATGATATCACGTATCTAGAATAATATTAACTTCGGCAGCGATGCTTGGATGCTAATTGGTAACTTTTGGCAAAACGTAGAGTTAGGTAACTAATTTAAATTCCTTCCTTGTTTCGTAATAAATAAAAGTTTTGTGAGGATACGCGCAGTGATTGTTGTCTCTCGATTGGTAATTATTTCTACTACATTATTTCTGTACTTTATGCATTGTTGGACCGTTGATAATGATTTGAGAGATTTAGCTTATTTGGATTTCCTTGTACCTTATTGATCTCCTTGATGCTGTTGTCTAAGTGCATTTAAAAGTATATAAAGAAACCTATTACATATTTTGAAACAGAGTTATCGGTAGCAGGGTTGTTGTTTTTGGTGCACAAAACAATTGCTACATTATTTTGTTCTTTTCTAATGTGTTAAGTAGCAAAAACGTGAGACAGTACCATATGTTATATATTTTGGAATATATCAAATGATTTTCGTGGAAACGCAGTATTAAATGTCTTGTGAAACGTCAGAATAGTTTTTGTCTGGAGGCACGTGTGTTTTCATGACAGTTGCACTCATTAAAATCACTATACAATAAACTTTCATGTAAATTTAATGTGAATATTTTGTTTGTTTCGTTGTCCTATTGGCGCATAACATGTGGTTTATTATTCGATACCAAGATTCTGTTAGATCCTCCATTTTGTGGAACACCTTTACAAATTACGGGTATGGTCGTTAAGATTAAAAATTTGTCTTTGCGCATAGGTTCTGGAGGTTAGATGATCTACAAACTTGTCCATTAATTCTGCTATGAGGAGCCGTTTGTCTTCGTGTGGATGTTTAAGATATTTTCATAAAGTTGTATAATTGGCGCCTGTCATTGGAAGTTAATTAGTTGTGCCGCTTCATTACGTATGTGTATTTTTCGACACGCCAGTTTATCTATTGCTGGCAGCGTGTTGTTATGGATTATTTGTTCAAATAATTGTCGAAAATGGGCCCACTAATTTACCCGTCCTTTGATAGTCGCTATAATTTTTGGCCGGAATGGTAGGTGTTACTCCAGAAGGTCTGGACATTGTGTTAGTTCAATGTTGTCCCTGATACGTTTCTTCGTAACGATGTTTGTTGTGATTTTCCGTATTTACTGGCATGTTTGAATAAAAAAAAATATTTTAGAACTTTTTGCAACAGTGTAGTTTCTGACTTGTCAAATAACACATTTGTGAGATTTGCAATTCTAGGATAGAATTTGATTTTATTGTACATACTGGGTGAGATTAACTCAAGTGTTAGCGGGTATTCTTGCGTTGATGTTTCGGATTTCTTTTAGTTGTTTCAACTTGTCTAACTGCTCTTCGCATTGTCTGGATCTTATCTGTATTTGGCATCTATATGGTCAAATATAATCGGATGTAACAGGTCGGTAAGACTTTGATGTAAGATTTTCCGCAGCAGCGACAGAGTATCTCTACGTTTATACCATTTTTTTCTTTTCCAATAATACCCAATTGTGATACGACTTTCTCAAGACTTTTTTACGATGGTGATTGATGTGTATTTTCATGTATATGGGTTTTAAGTCTTCTTTGATGCAAATCTTGTTGAAATTTATATGATTGTTGGATTTCACGAACTTAATTAGGTTTCTTCTATGTTTAAATATGAGAACTGCTTCACTGGCACTTAATAAAACCCCAATAATGAGTTATTTTCTTATTTAATTCTTCGCAGAGTTACACGATTTGAATTCTACATCTGGTGATAAAGTTGTTGCTTGTTGAATTTAAGTAAGAAGTTCATTGCAGCTGGATACCGATTTATTAAAGCTGAAGATGCTTTTCAATTTGCTACTCAATTTGCCAGTGATGAATCCATAATCTCTACTGCTAGGTTGCGGCCTACTTTTTATACATGCTTCATAACTTTGTATAGTATTCTTCTTTGTGGTGCTTATGTGTAGGTATGTTTACTCTTTACAATTCTTGAATTCATTACCAAATAGTGTCCACCTCTGCCTGAGAAGTTTTCATTTTTTGTCTGCTAACGTTCGCTTTTTTTCTCTGTTACCATTCTAGTTTAGTGTTTGTCCAATGCTTACTGATTTTAAGCTAGAACGTTTAGTTCTTCCATCTTTCGTGTATATACTCTAGTAAATGTATTCCCCAATGTACGTTAAATATGACGGCCGAAGACATAGCATTAGGTTACTGTGTGAAACTGATCAGGGTTTGAAAAGTAGTGACATTGAGCGTCTTCTTCATAGGCGTAATTAAGAAAGCTCGTATGGCTCAGGGGGTAAACCTGAACCACTACTTTTACTTGTAGTATGTAGCTGAAATTAGTTATTCACGGAGTATCTAAAGCTCTTGGCAAAGCAGATATGAGTGGAGTAGTTGATGACCTTGACGCAATTCCTTTGATTAAGCAAAATGATGCAGTTTACACGTTATTTTTCTGGTAAGGGCGTAGTGGGGTTAGATAAAGCGTAAATTAACTATAGAATAGAACATCCCCCTTAACATTAATATTGATCATCCCTCAAAACTGTTGAAACACCTGATTTCTGGATAAACGACTGTTTTTACTTATTTTAAAATACATGTTTTAAAATTTCATTTATTCTATTCATCCTATGTACCCTCTGTAATAGAACATAACCGTTTCATTATTCAATGAATCCATCATTTGACTATCTAGTTATTCTATTATTTGATTCATTAACTATATAAGTAATTGATCAATCGATCACTTGGTATATTCAATTCTTAGATTAAGTGGTCTTTAAGAAGGGCTTCCGCTTAAGAAGTATATTAATGTTTTTATTAATACTCCTTAAACTGACGTTCGAATAGTGATTTATATAAAAAGAATAATTTATTTTACTAATAGCGTGTCTTCAAAACGCTGTAGCTAAAGGCCCTGTCAGCCTGTATATTACTACCAACGAGAAATAATTTAATAAAATTACAAAAAAAAGCGGTGTAATTCGTAAATGGAAAACATTTAGATAGTAATAACAGTCCTGTTTGAATAACAGACCGCATTTCCCCCATTATCTGTTTAAGGTGAATTATAGCAAATTCACAATATGACACGATAGTCCGGGGCGGTAATCACTCCTCGGCGTTACACGATAAATTGATCTAATGGGTCCAATTTCTCGGCTTTAAAAAATGAATCACATTCCCAGCACGAAGGGGGTTTTCGGCGCGGCGACCGCCGCCGGGCATTACTGCCGCAAACGTGAAATTACTTGTAAAATTTTCAATTAACCCGGACGGACCCGATTTCAGTCGACTAGGCAACAATACGCCGTGCCGCAATAATACCCATAATAATCCCTAATAAGGAGACGAAAATCTTTCAGTCTTGAGGAAAGGGTCGGTTTTTTTTTGTGAGCGCTAATGTGACAGCTAATAAATGATATCGCCATACTTTACAATATCACCACCCGGTGGTGGCAGTCTAAACATTATCCGTATTGACACCGGCGTGCCGTCACAGCGTGGAGTTTAGAAACCCTACTATGACTCAACACTTATTCGTTATAATAAATGGAATTGTGGTTTTGTTATGAAGATGATTTTGTGTATCTATAAATAAGGAGAACTGGTTAACTTCTATTAAGATAAAGCCAAAAATAGGTAATTTTTGATAAATAGTAGAAGCTTTGTGAGGAAATTTTGGAAATATGGAATAATTTTTTTCATTATGTAGGTTAATACCATAAATTAGTATACTTACATCATTGACATTCCAGTCGTGAAAACGAATGTGCTTCTTATCGTCGACGAGGACCCCCTTGATCTTGAGGAGCGTGTCCTGCAACACACACACACAAAATCTCAGTTGTTTGACGTGGGGGGCCATTAGAGGGGCCTGACTAATAGGATATCACCTGACGGGCGGCGCACTGTTCCTCGGCGGGCGGTACCACGCCTCGGCTCGTGTCCAAAAGGAACACTAATCGAATTATTCCCTATATTAAAACGTCAAGTCATTCAGCCAGAAAACTATACATATTCTCGAATTTTACATACAATTCATCGAAGGAATTTTTTCGGTGTAATGAACGACACTACGTACACTACGAGTACAAAAGTGTGGGTATAGACATATGGTTAAGTTAAGATGAATTAAATTATCACTTAATCCGTGGTGAAACAACACCAAGGGTTTAATTAACCTCTAAATATGGTTAAGTTGTGTTATACAAACAAAGTTACAAAGTGTTTATTATTTATACTCAACTTGTATAACAAAGTAGAAGCCGCAAAAATCAATAATATGGTTAGGTTGTTGTAATATTTAATTTGTTCAGTGATTATACTATTTGATGATTTACCATCATTCGTAAGTGTAGTACTATAAAAAGAATTGATAACTGATAGTTTAGGGCTAGTAAACATGAAGCGTTACATGATTGAAGAGAAAGTGTTTTCATTGTTAAAATATTCTAATGACAGTTTGGCGGCTACAAAATTATGGTTGAAGTAGTTTAATTTAGTCAACTGTGAAGAGCGTAAATTCATGCAGGCTGCATCAATAGGTGATGTTAAACATTAAACACCCTTAGTATAAGGTCATTAACAAACAAGACTCTATGCATAAAAGTGGCTCAAATATTTAAGACTTGGTACCTTTTGGGCAATACCTAATAAGCTTAGTAATTGTTGATTGGTGAGAATCTCTGAAATAATTATTATATACAAGTAAGAAATTTGTATAAAGATTAATTATACATGTATGTATATATGATATTTCTAAAGAAGCAAAGAAAATGAAATTAATTATTACTGTTACTTATAAAATATATTGGTAATAAGGAAATACCATTTCAATTGCAACAACCTTAAAGGTTAAATGGCCCACCCTAAGCCTCATTCATTGACGAGGCCGATTGAAAAATCGTAATAAGAAGAATGATGAGGAGGAAACGATGATCTATGAAGATTTCATTACAATTATTGGTCAGACATCCAGCTGCGCCCCCTGTTGTTAACCACGGCCGTTTTACAAGGCGAATAATGTGTGCTCATATTAGCGGCGAGAGGTGTCGGCCCTTCCATCACTTGACAGTTGGATTTATTATTTCCACTCTGCCTGCTCATGATAGTCCCATTGTCGTCGATGACTCGACTCCTCCGAGCGGAATCGATTACACCGGGAAAAATGTATATTTTAATTTATTAATAGGTTTATTTCTATCTAAACACAAATTCGAACACGGACCGATAAGGAACAATGGCGGCCACATGGCGATGCGAGCGTTGAGGATGATTCGGTATTTCCGGGCAGATACTCACGTATTCCGGCTTGCTTTTCTTGTCGTTTCCACGGACTACCGTTCTTTCGAGATTTTCCAGTTTCTTTAAGAGAGACTCTTCGTCTTTTAACCTTAGCTCCTCCGAGATGATGTCCAGATCTCTCACCGGGTTGACGTCTCCTTCAACGTGAGTAACGTCGTCGTCTTCAAATGAACCTGTAACAAAATCATATGAATTTAGACTTTAATATTACCATTTAATAGGGATAAATATGTAACTTACGGCATAAATGGAATAGAGCATCGCATGCACTGATGTGAGAAAGGAAAGCATTCCCCAGTCCCTGTCCTTCCGAAGCGCCCTTGACCAACCCAGCGATGTCCACGATGTTGAGAAAGGCGGGCACTTTGCTGGAAAAGAGTTGAAAACGATCAAGCAAGGGTGAAAGTGTACTGGGGCGCAATTAAATCGGCAAAGCGCCGTTTATCCCCTCCCCCGTGTTACGCAATTACACCAATTGGTGCGTTCGCAAGAAAACTAGCGCGGTACATTTAGGGCTTCCCCACGTTCCGTGGAGCATATGGTTTGAATAGAATGCCCTTTGATCCTGCGACTTAATGAAGACTCCTTTAACCCGATCGCGTTCCCGCGCTCCCCTTTCCGTCTTCCCTAATTTGACTTGCAGATTATGCCGGGGGACGACGACGACGCCTGCTCCACTCCCGTTCCGCCGCTTTATTTTTACTGTTAGGCTGCGAGGAGGCAGGGGGCTGGTGAGGAATTGGGGGAAGCCCGCGCTAGTAAAAAGACTGCGGATATTCAAATACGTACGCAAAATCGCTCCGCGAATATTTGGCAGGCATTACGAGTTTTATGCTCCGCATAAAACGGAAAGCCGAACGGCGAATAAATTCCGCATTACTTCTTCCGGTTCGATTCGGAGATTCAATATTGCTTGAAATTTATTTGTCTGCAAATGCGATTGCGAATTATTTTTATGACTAAATTTACTATTCGTAAATCGGCTATTATGCAAACAATACTTATGATGAAAATTATACACTGTTCTTCAGCATCAGATTCTAACAATTTCCTAATGATGCTTAGAGGTACGTTATCTTCATCGATATAATTATCACTAGAGTAAAATGGTTAAGAGTTCTTCACGTTATACAGGGTGATTCATTAAGGGTGGCCATCGGCCTTATCTCGGAAACCGTATATCCTAGAATTTGGGGGAAAAAAATAATCGGCCAAAACAAAATGCGTAAAAACATTTTTAAATGCTTAGCTTTCCGCTAGGTGGCGCATTTTATCATTTACATAATTAATTTGCGTTTTTTTTACAAAATATTACCGCAGTAAGGCTATTGAAAATTATCAAAATTAGAAACTACTGTACTTGGTTTACAATTTTTGCTTAAGTCATTACAGTTAAGTGGTGGGGGAAGTATACTTTTGTTTACAGAAAATGGTCTGTAACTTCCGTATACCTTAAACGATTTTCACAAGCTTAGGCTCAATGGAAAGAGTATTAGAAGTTGATTACAAAAATAAATAACATTAACACATTTAATCTATCCGCTGGCAACTAGAGGGCGTTATGTAACACTTAACCCTATTTATGTATTTTTCTCACAAATATCAAATGGAATGATATAACTCGAAGCAGCTTACAAAAAAGAAATTGAAATTACATATTGTCTCGTTAAAACCGCAAACTGATATCTCTTGTCATTCCAAAGATATTTAGATTTTTTAAATTTTCGTTGTTTTAGAAGTGTTGGTTCACCCTGTAAGGTGTAAATGAAAACATATGGCTAAAGTTACTTTTAGAAAAAAATGTCATGTAAAATCAAATGACAACAATATTTATTAGAATAATTAATGAAAAATAATAAAACTTATTACCCATAACAGAAATTTACAAAACGCTGAAATTTCTAAAAGCACCCATTATCTAGTTATTTTAGAAACTCAAAATTTTCTCCCTTATTTGCTGTACCTACACAAATTCAATCCTTCTAGAGTGAAATTTTATCCTAGATTCCTTAAAATTTCTTCAATGGTTTTATATGGATAAGCTGTAACATTACGAGTATGTCCAACTATTTTCCTGGGCGGTGTTGTAAAAGTAATAAAGTCACCTTTGGAAATGACATTTCTGTTTTGTGATTGTTTATTTATAATTTGTTGTTGCTGCCAAAGTTAATTTGAACGTTTGAAAAATCACTTTATTATAATGCTTTATTTTTCAAATGAAGAAGCATATGATATGCTAGCAGTGTATTTTGAAAGTCTACAAAATGCAGTCATTGCTGAAAGAGAATATGGGTTACGATTTCCTGAAAGTCGGCGTCATTCAAGAAAAGTTTTTAAAAGACTGGCAGAACGATTACGAAAAACTGGCAATGTTCAACCTGTTTCGGTACGTAGAAAACAAAATGCAGAAAATGTTATTAACGTCTTGGCATACGTTAACGCTAAACCAAGTGCAAGTATTAGGGAAATTACAAGAGATCTAGAATTAAACTATTCTTTGGTGAATAGAATACTAAAAGAACATAAAATGCATCCTTATCATGTTGTTTTACATTAAGAGTTAAAAGACATAGATTTTGATCGACGACTAGATTATTGCAACTGGTTAAAAGGAATGTTAAATGATAATCAACAATTTCTATCTGCAATATTATGGACGGATGAGGCTACATTTTCAAGCTCTGGTAAAATTAACTTGCACAACAGTCACTACTGGTCAGAAACAAATCCACACTGGCAGAGGGAAGTCAATTACCAAAATCGCTGGAGCATAAATGTGTGGTGTGGTATTTTAAATAGGAAGATAATAGGACCTTTTTCCTTTGAAGAAAAATTAACGGGCCAAAGGTACTTAGATTTTTAAACTAACAATTTGCCCATCCTCCTAGAAGACGTTCCAATTCGTAACAGATTAGACATGTGGTATCAACAATATGGTTGCCCAGCACATTTTGTCGCAGGTGTCCGAAATTATTTAGATATTGTATTTTCAAATAAATGGATTGGAAGGGGAAGTATTTTTCCATGGCCAGCAAGGTTACCAGATCTTACGGTTTTAGATTTCTTTTTATGGGGTAGAATTAAAGATTTGGTTTTTAAAACACGTCCAACTACACGTGAGGATATGAAAGAAAGGATTCGGCAAGCAGTAGGAGGTATTTCTGGTGCTGAAATTGAGGCCAGTGTCAATTCTACTATAGAAAGACTGAAATTGTGCATAGCAAATGATGGGAAACATTTTGAGTACCTAAAATAACTAAGTAATAGGTGCAGTTATCAATTTTAGTTTTTTGTATTTTTTTTTCCATTAATTATGTTAATAAATATTGTGCCATTCGAGCAGTATGTTTTCACTTACAACTTACAGGGTGAACCAACACTTCGAAAACAACAAAAAACAACAACGAAGATTTAAAAAATCTAAATATCTTTGGAATGACAAGAGATATAAGTTTGCGGTTTTGACAAAACAATATGTAATTTCATTTTCTTTTTTGTAAGCTGCTTCGAGTTATATCATTCCATTTGATATTTCTGAGAAAAATACATAAATAGGGTTAAGTGTTACATAACGCCCTCTAGTTGCCAGCGCATAGATTAAATGTGTTAATGTTATTTATTTTTATAATCAACTTCTAATACTCTTTCCATTGAGCCTAAGCCTGTGAAAATCGGTTAAGGTATACGGAAGTTACAGACCATTTTCTGTAAACAAAAGTATACTTCCCCCACCACTTAACTGTAGGTGATAGAAAAAAATGACTTAAGCAAAAATTGTAAACCAAGTACAGTAGTTTCTAATTTTGATAATTTTCAATAGCCTTAATAAGGTAATATTTTGTAAAAAACGCAAATTAATTATGCGAATGATAAAATGCGCCACCTAGCGGAAAGCTACGCATTTAAACATATTTTAACGCATCCTCGTTTAGCCGATTATGTCATTAGAATTTTTTCCCCAAATTCTAGGATATACGGTTTCCGAGATACGGCCAGTGGCCACCCTTAATGAATCACCCTGTATATCTAAGTCTAAAATTGCTTTTCGTAAAGTTTCTTGGTCTAAGGGTTCATAAATGTTTTTTAGGTTGACAAGAGTACAACTTTACAATAATACCTTATGGAACTCCTGTTGAAACAGTAATGATGATAATGATATTAGTGACAATGCATCACAGAATAAGAAAAAAAAAAGATTGTTTGCGAGCTAAACAAATCCATTTCTCAGATAGCCCTCCGTCCTCGCAGTACACCGATAGAAAAACATTGGAAATAGCCAGCAGGCCTTATAAATCGCAGTTAAAACAAAAATTAGAAAATAAGTTCAACTTTAACAAAATGCAGAAAGGTAAAAAAAAGTTACTGGTGGGTTCGTAAATTACATGAAGAAACTAGGGAAGAAGAAATGAAATGTTATACGTGGATATATACTTGGTATGCTGAAGTTGGGGCTAATGCTCTCTTGTTGTGATAGCCGTAAAGAAAATTAATGGTCCAATTTTGGAAATTCAT
Source organism: Ontholestes murinus (assembly GCA_963969525.1). Taxonomy (NCBI): domain Eukaryota; kingdom Metazoa; phylum Arthropoda; class Insecta; order Coleoptera; family Staphylinidae; genus Ontholestes; species Ontholestes murinus. The sequence goes on from OZ018387.1 coordinate 93,839,434, forward strand.
TTTTCATGGCTATAAATACTTTCTAAAATTTAATAAACGATATTATTTTGAAGGTACACCAGGTGAGATTATTTATTCCTACTTAATTTCTATCTATTTATATTCTTCACCCGAAGAATCCATAGTGTGACCACACCTGTTTGGTGAATTAAATAAAAATTTTGAAAATCAACCACTTATTATCAATTACATATAATACGGAGTGCCTCGTCCATCACTTCACTTTATTTTTATTGGTCCTTCTTAAGTATTTCTATAAACTAAAACAATAAAAAATGAATCAAATTGGACTAGTTTTCGAATACGTATTAATAACATCTCCTAATAATCTAATTCGCAGTTGTTATAATACTTGACACTGACGAATAAATTGTAATAACAAAGTGTCATCGTTAAAACAGCAATACAGGCTCATTGAAACCAAAAAAAAAAAAACACCACATAAATAGCGTAATGAGAATGCAAATTCTGTAAACATGACGCCTGTATCGACGCCATTATTAGTTCCCCTGGCGACGCTCCGCCTACGCAGAGCCCCCAGTTTTGTTTAATATCCCCATTAGCAAGTTAAATTATTACCTCGATACCTTAAAATTGCACAGCTGTTTAAAAAATAAGGCAATTAAAGGTACTTTTGCGATTGAACTTTGCAAACTACGTCATCGAAATGCGTAATAATAAATTATTAATTATGACAAGCGAATTTTGCCATGTTATATGTTAAAATACTATAGTTGCAATTAGAATAATTAATCTTACTTTAATAAGCTTAAATGACCAAAACCTCTATAATACTTTAAAGATGTTGATATTATGAACATTAAATTTAAACTGAAATAAGATTAAAATTTTTGGAAAAAGTAATTTCTAATAAAATTCTTAAAGCTGTTTTTCTATTTTTAGTTTTCGAATAATAGCAAAAATTCCAATTCTTGAAGTAACAAAAATGAAGTAAATAGTTATACATTATATTTGAAAGATCAATTACAAAACAATTTTTACCCAGATATTTCTCCTGTTTTTCTGGAAAACCTTTATAGTTTATAAAATAGAACTACAAACTCTTTTTCACACTTTTACTTAAATCCCGACATATATTTCGGAAACAGTAACCATGTTTAATGGTTTGGTACTAACCTATATTACGGAGTGATATTTAGTACGAAAGGCAATACCCTCATGACTACTTTCACACCCTAGGGATTAGGCTATTCTTCTGTATACTGTTTATAACAAACTATCCTTTGAATGAGTATTATAATTTTGAATATTATTATTTGTCTGTTCAAAGATAAATTTTATTCTTGTGTCAAGGTGATGTCTAGACCTAAAAGAGAGAATTATACCAATAAGATGGTGGCGCTGCTAGCAACAGCAACACCATCCGATGTCTGACAACAATGCCACAATAACGACGACGACGCCGTCTACGGCCGCTAAACCTAATTCGACACTCAAACCATCACCAGTGGTTCTACATTTCAAACTAAACTGGATTTCCATATCAAGGCAACTGGCCGCGAAAGGAATCAAAATTGTAAGTCCTAAGGCCTAAGAATACTTGTTGACACTCCGACCGATTACAGGAGCGTAACGTCCTTTCTCGAATCCCAAAAATGCCCTATCATTCTTATCCTAGACAGGAGGATAAGACTCTCAAAGTGGTCATCAGACCGATTTCACTCGAGACCGATCTCAAATATATAAAATATGTCCTTATTGAAAGAAATTTCTCAGTCATCGGTGCTGGGGTACATTTATATGTGTAAAGTGTGCCCGTGAGAACCCTTCGTACACCTGTTGAATCGCAGCAGAATCGAAATGCAAGTGTGCCAATTGTGTCAGCGAACATCTAGCCAGATATAGAGTCTGCAAAGCGTTCATTCCGTTCGAACGGAAACCAAATAATACTACAACAAGGAAGAATAAGTCTGCTTCAAGACGATAGGGAATCTTTTTCTCGCAAAGAGTCCATTGTTCGAATAAACCTACGCCTAAACAGTTTTCTGAGCCCGAAATAAGCTTAGCCAGGTGGAATGCAAACAGCCTCCGCGATCGAATCCCAGATCTTGAGCTTTTCATTAACGAAAATGATATTAACCTCGTGTTCGTTAAGGAAATGAAAATTCTCGGATCTTATTCCTACTTCAAGAATAATACAACATCTAAGAAAAGAGGCACTCCAATATACTTCAAAAAATCGTTAGACCACTCATTTCTTCAGTTGAGTGGCCTTCCAAACATCGACGTCTCAGCAATTGTTGTAAATTCCACCCACACTCCGATCAAAATCATCTCGGCCCAAAGAGAAAATACTTACCAACAATCTAAATCTGATATTTTCTGATAATAAGCTAACTATCTTGGCCGGAGATTTAAATTCAAAAAGTCCTGCCTGGAACAGTTTTGTTGCTACTACTAATGAGTTTATAACTGCCGCTTTAACATCAGAGCCTCGGGGACTGGACATTTTTCTATTCGAATGAAAACTTCAGGCCTAATATTTTCCCCAATGTCAACGCAAATCATGACATTTGATCGCCAAACGATCTTAGTTCTGATCATAATCATGTTAGTATAGATATAGCGATCGGCGCCTAACGCCCCGTCAAAGAAATACAATCCACAAATTGGAATAAATATGAGAGAAAAGTGGAATCTTTCATCAGCCCACTTAACGATCATCCATAATAAAACTGACCTCGAATCCGCTGTCTCGTCAGTCAGTCATGTTAGCCACTAGAAGCGATGCGACGATTAGTAAATTTTCTTAGGTTGAGCCTATAACGCTATCGTCCAAATTAGACCTAATCAGGCAAAAGAAAGCCGCCAGATGCAGGTGGCAGAGAACTCAAGATCCGCTCTTTAGATCGCTAGTTCGTGGTGTTAGGGATAAACTAAGTGAATACAGTAATGAGCAATAGAAACGTTGAATTGAAGTGATGAACGAATATCTAAAAACAAAACTATTTTCATGTGATTCACGATGAAAGAAACTTGCCTAGACTGATAATGACAAAGCGGAAGCCTTCGCGGACTTGTTAGAGCGACAATTCACTGTCAATTCAAGCGATGACGATCTATTTGTCGCCAAAGTCAATTCTGTCGTTGCAAAATATATCAGAAATAACAACCGCAAGTGGACTTTCATCATGTCACTTCGGAAGAGCTAAACGAACTGATTAATCAGCTCAAAAATCGAAAAGCTCCTGGGCATGACAAAATTTCCACCTTGATAGTGACAAACCTCAGTCGCAAGGGTCGATGTTTAAATATATAGTCATTTTCAAAAACGATGTAAGTTAGCAGCTGTTGTCAAAATACTAAAACCGGGAAAATCTCCAACTTTTCCCCAAAACTACCGACCTATTCACCTCCTCGGCGTCATGAGTAAGGTAATGGAAAAAATCATGCTCTGCAGACTGCAATCGTTTACAAACGGGAAAAATATAATTCCTAACTCGGAAATCGGTTTCCGAGCCGGCTTATAAACTTAGCACTAACTGTCGAGAGTGACAGAATATATATCTGAAGATTTCCAATTTAAACAGGACACTGCTGCGATTTCGATCGAGTTTGGTATCCAGGCTTCATATATAAAATGATCAAATACAACTACCCCGAATGTGAAGAGGAATTTCTGCATAAAGATTAATAATTCTTTCTCCAGTGAAAGGCAAATTAATGCTGTTGTGGTCCCACAGGGCTCCTACATTATTTAACATCTAAACTAGAGACGTACTGAATGTTTCTCCGGTTAAGATCGGTCAGAATGCAGACGACACTGCCCTTCTATACAAACAGGCTACCACTGTTCACCTGGAGAACAAAATACAGGCCGCCACCTACTCGCCAATAAATGGTGACTTGCAATCAACACTGGAAAAAGTGTAGGAATGCATTTTCTAAGCCGCGAGCTCGAGTCATTAATATACCCGAATTCACATACGCGGATACCTTAAAAATTAAACACCTCGACATTGTCTTCAACCGGCACTTAAACTGGCCAAAAAACAACTCATATGTCATTCAAAAAGCTAGATCACTTACGAAGCTGTGACCTATTATTATTATATCTGTCATGCTGACATTAACTGCCAGAAGTTTCCTCCAAATAATTGGATAAATTAACTAATATGAAGCAAATTAATATTGATTCCGGATATAGAAGATGGTGCCAGCTTCTTACTTAACGGTACAAGAAGGGTTTGAGTGGAAGAACGTATTTTAATATGAACTCCGCCCGTACTTCTTTCGTCCAAAATTTTATGTATGTTTTTTTGTATTCTATTTGTTTGAAATGTATTTTTCTTAAGAAAGATGTACAAAGAATAAATAAACAATAAACAATAAACACTAAATCTAAACTTTCCCATAAGAAATCTTTAAAATTTTTATTCTAAAATTTGATGTGATCAATTATGCAAAACAATATGGAAGTAGAGCGGCAGAAAGACATGTTGGTCCCCCACCAACAGAGAAAATGGTTCGCGAATGGAGAAAACAAGAGGAACAATTAAAACTACTAAGTAAAACTAAGAAAATATTCCGTTTGCTAAATGGCCAGAATTAGAAGTACAAGTAAAAAATGGGTAACAAACAATCGAAGCATGGAATATCTGTTTCTATTTTAATGAAGTTTTTTGAAGCGAAAAGATGGGCAAATGCTAATGTAATTTTAAATTTTACCCGATCATCTTGGTGTTTAGATTTATGAAAATACATGGGTTATGTATGCCTACAAAAACTTCATTAACCCAGAAAATGAAGGCTGAATACGAATCTAAAATTATAGAATTCTATAGATTTGTAATATATGCCAGAAGGAAATATAATTTCGAGATTAATCAAATTGCGAATACGAATAAAATGCCTCTAACTTTTGATGTTCCTTCAGATCGGACTTTAGATTCAAAAGGCACTAAATCAAAACAACAAATCACGAAAAAACTACAATGTAGTTTTAACTTGTGCGGACGGAAGAAAACTACCTCCCATGGTAATCTTCAAGAGAAAAAACATAACCAAAAGATGAAACCCCTAATGGCATTATTATTCACGTTCAAGAAAAAGGCTGGATGGATATCGCAAGAATGAAAATATGGATAGAAAAGATATGGGCAAAATTGTTTAATAAGCATGAAATGTTAGTGTAATTTAGAGCGCGTACAACCAGAATCAACCAAGAAGCTTCTAAAAGGAATGAATACAGAAATCATTCCTGGAGACCTCACTAGTCAATTACAACCCTAAACATTTTATGCGAAAAGAGTGGAATAAATGGATGGCAAAGCCAAACCATGATGTCACCCCAAAAGGACATATGAAACGACCAACAATTTCAGAAGTTTGTACCTGGGTGAAAAATTAATCGGAAGCTGTGAAAGAACAGGTTATTATAAAGTCATTTAGAAAATGCGAAATAAGTAATGTTGTAGATGGTAATGAAGATGACATATACAGCTTTTAAAAGGAGTGACAACAATAGTAAAATAAACGCTGACATTAAAGAAACCAGTGATAGTATCGAGAGTGAAGATGAACTGAATAATCCTGGTACGAGTTTTGTTAACAATAAATAAAAATTATGATTCAAAACTAACATTAAAATATATTTTACTCACTTTGGTAAATTTTCTTCAGGCCTGAAGAAGACACAATGTGTCGAAACAATTATCACGAACGGCAAAATAAATATTTGAAAGTGTTATCGTATTTCATTTACGAAAATTTACCAAAGTGATTAGAATATGAACTTTCAACAACTAACAGCCTCAACTATTCAGTTATTAAAATATATAATAAAAAAATAAGTCCTTTACGTTGTAGAAAATTCATTAATAATTAGAAAAAACACGAAAATATTTTCGTAAGATCTACAACAAATGAGTCTTATTAAGACTACAAGAACAAATCACTTTTGAAACAACTACTTCTCTAGCTAATACCTCGACAGACATTGAATAATACAAAAGCAATTTGCGTGTTACAAAATAGCAAGGCTATCAAAGACACACTAGTTTGAAAGTATTTCTTTCTGTAAAATGAACTAAAAATGATTGAATGTACGTTAAATAATTTCTCACAAATTATTATGTTTCTATTAGAAGAAATCTGAATAATGTACTTAAGCCTCTTAGAAGCAGAGGCTTACGATTTTTACAATTAGTTGTTGATGATGGTGACCAACAGAGTAACAGAAATAAAAGGAGACCATTGGTTGGAAATCAGTGTCTAAAAAGTACATTTGCAACAGGCAAATATGTAAAAAAGGTTCGCTAATCAAATCGATTCTTAACTCATTATGAATATAAATGTTAAACCAAGTACTAAAATGGTGATGTGGCCATCATAATACTTTCCCTATAATTTTGTCGAAAACCATGAGGTTATTCTTAATAATTTGCTCAATTTTGAATTCTTCACAATAAATTGTTATAAAAATTTCATTTAGTTTCTATAGTTTATTAGCAATAAGCAAAAAATTGTAAAAAAAATTTAAATTAAAAACATGTTTCAGTTTTTCATTCTCATTAACTTTTGTTTGAAAAGTTATTTCTTAGTTTTCAAAATTTGTTTCAATAAATCTATTAAATTTTGCACAAATGTTAAGTTTATTTACGTTTTACAACTTTTAATTAAAACCCTCGCTTATGTTTTACTGATTGGAGGGTGGGTTAGAGGGCACCCACCCACCCTACATATACATATTAACTTTAATTACTGATCGCCTCGCGGTTTGCAATAACTTTAATTACAAAATTTGAATAAAAAAAAATTGTTAGAAATAAAATTTTTGGTAAACAAAATGGTTGCGACCGTTACTACGTGGTAATCCATACAAATTATTATAATTTTAGAGCTTCCAATAAAATCTTCACAATTTAGAAAGAGGGTAGAATTGAAAAATCTTGAAACCTAGATAAGAAATTAGTGGAAACTTTTTAAATTCTGAAAAAGTATGTCTAGATTCTAGAAAAAAAAAATTCTAAAAAATCTAGGGCCTCAAGAAAAATCTAGATTTCTACAAACAAATTTTCTAAAAAGTTCTAGAGCCTCCAAGAATATCTTTGCAACTTATAAGATAAGAAGATAACCTTGAAATCTGGAGTAGAAATTTCTGGAAATTTCCTGAATCCTTGGAAATAAGTCTAGATTTCTAAATGAAAATTTTCTGAAAAATTCTAGAACCTCCTAGAAATTTACAACCAGTTGAAAAAATATCTTGAAATAGGAAAGAGAAATTACGGAAAATTCCTTCTCGAAAATAAGAAAAGATTTGTAGGTGAAAATTTTCTAGACCCTCCAAGAAAAATTCCGCAATTTAGAACTTTCTAAATAATTTTATAGCCTCTAGTTGAAAAAAAATGTTGAATTCTTGAAAAGGAGAGGAAATTAAAAAACATTTAGAGGCTGAAAGAAAATCTTCGCAATTTATAAGAAAAGTTGAAAAAACATTTAATTTGAGGAAGAAGTTATTGGCCATTTTCTAAACTCTAAACTTTTAGAAAAAATCTAAAATGCCTCAAGGAAAATCGTTGTAATTTAAAAGACTTCAAAAAAAAAGAACTTAAACTCTGGAGAATAAATTGCTAGAAATTTCCTGAACCCTCGAGAAAATAATCTAGATTATATACTATATAGGGAAAGTAATAAATACACAATAAAAACCCGATTTGTTCACTTTGACTTGTAAGAAAGATATGGCGAAATAAATTCTTGGGAAATGGCCTTGAATAGTTTTAAAACTTCAAAACTATTACCACTCCACTTTTCGATATATTTCCTATAGTAAGAAATCATTACTGGAAGTGACACAAATCCGTACAGGCAAATTATATACGATTTGACTCTTACATGCAAGACATTAATCGATTTGAAACCAACTTCTTCATTTGTAGGCGGTTTAAAATTTTGTGTGTTTCTAAACTAAAATATATATTAATAACATACTAACAGAGTATATAGTTTAAAAAATTAAATAATATACTGTGTCAGTATTTTATTAGGTGATATGGAGTTTCAACAATCTTATCAATTCAGTATTTATAACTCAAATATAATACAAATATTCCTTAAGCATTACCTTTTCCACAAGTGCGATCCTTTCTTCTCTCCATATTATTTGGAAGCTAATTGCCTGATTTGTTCAGTTCTTAAAAGTAATACGTCTACAGCGCTTGAATGACCAATCATACAGATGGAGTAAACTAAGAAGGAATTAGAGATGAAAGTGGAATCGATTAAGTGAACAAATGAAGCTAACAATACTAAGTGGGTATACCGAGGGGATTGGAAGAGTCACATTATGTAGGAGCAAGAGGTATATCAGTATTAAACAATATCTTAGATAGTCTTGAAGATAATCTGAGAGGAACACTTCAGTCCCATCTAGCTTCTATGTAAAAGAGTTTTTATATCTGATTGTAGAGGCTTTCACTTTGTGATACATATTTTATAACTTTAAATAAAATAAAATAAACTTTGTTTTTATATCGTCTACAAAAGCAATTAAAGATTTAACAATTAGTTATATATTAAGAAGATAATAGGGCCCGGAATGGTTACTTGAGGAACGACTCACTAAACAATTAAAGGTAATTGTAATTCCAGTAAGGACTAGAAAAGTCATAATAATAAAAACGTTGAACTTAAATAATTGGCTTGATAATCCTCTAATCCATTTTTTTTCATAATTGTAGTTAACGGCTCTAAAATCGTTTGAAGGTCCAAAATGAAACAGTGAAGAGGAATGGACCTACAAGTTAGAGTGGAAGAACATTCTTCGAGAGTGAACTTAGTTTTTCAGCTTCCTACCGAAATTGTTTCTATATGTTTGTATAATCTTTTATGAACTATATTAATAAAGCAAGTTTGATAAAGTACTTATAAACAATAAACAATTACTTGCAGTTATTGTTAAAGTACCCATACACTGTTTGAGTGTTAATTGCGTCTTCTGTTGAACATAATTGAAACATAATTAGCTTTTGTTTAAAGGGCAATTGATACTAAAACTTGTTTTATTACGAGCTCAAAGATCCAGGCGATTTTAAACTACTAGTAAAATAGAATAAAATAAACTACATTCTTTTTAAAATATATGGAATTGTTAAAACCTCACTAAATATTCAATTTTGAAAGTATAATTTCAAATCAAATTCTAATAGATCGAAAAGAAATTCTTAATTCTTTATTTGCAGGAAGAAACTAATCAGCTACAATTCACAATATTCATTTAGTAGAAGATAGTTTTGTAAATGGAGCTACAAAAAAATAAAGTAAAATGTTTCCGTATGCCAATAAGATATATGTTAAGAAGCCATTTCTCGCTCAAAATTATTTTATTTGATATCACAATAACGATCGAAATAATGGATAGAGTTGGCAGTCAATGAAGTCGCGTGGTCCGCAGCCATTGAATAGCTAATCTGATGTGATTGAACTTCATTATAATCCAGTTGACAAGCAAACCGTTGACACGAATACGAATATCACACCATATATCCCAAACACGACCACTAAACCCACGCATTACTTCGATAATGGCTCGTATCGCGCGTTTATTACACCTTAATTAAATTACCCAAGGGGGGGGGGGGGTTAAATTCCCATGATCGAAAAGCCCTGGAATTTTTCTTAAAACAGTCATTACCTTTTTTCGGAACCGATGAGTTTATAAAACGCCACATAAATAAAAGTGGGGGTAATTAGGGAGAAGATTATAATCTAATTTAGATGATATTTGTCGCCGCGGCGCGGTTTCGCAGCAGTAGTGAAATGCCGTGCCATCTAATCTGAATTTAATTGCGTAAATAAAATACGAGCATAATTACGGATTTATTAAGTCCGAATAGTGGCGTCGGTCGTCAGGATGGGTAATGACTTGACTCGTACTTTATATCGCATAAATTTTAAATGCGTCCATTACAGTAACGGCGGTTTATTGTAATTTAAGGGATAATGCATGTTTTCAAAATTAATGCTGCGATTATTATTATTTACACGTCATTAATACCTCTTATAAAGTTAATGTTGTGTAGATTGTAGGAAATTGCATATTTATTTATATACGTATATATTTTAAATTATTATTCCTTAATTTAATGTTGAATTTTGAGTTAAGATTAGAATAAATATATTTTTTTTTTCAATCTTAATAAATTGAATGTTCGAACCAGTGTACTCATGACCTGGGTTATTGAGGTAGGTCAGAGGTACGATTGGTCATTGTACTGATTATTGCGGTAGATCCAGAGTACGCTGGAACAAATAGCGAAAAAGAGTATCTTATACGGCTATATTAAATTAATATCCAGTTTATTGTATAAATAACAATGTTGTACCCTTTCTTCACACTTTATTTGCTATTTTTAGATATAATATAATGAAGTGTGAGGAAAGGATACAACATTTTTATTTATATTGATATATTCTTCACGAAACCCACAAAACAAACATCAGTTTATTATAGTTTAATGTAACGATAAATAAAATATCTGAAGAAACGGGAAAGCAGTTTAAATTTAGGAAGTTCGAAAATAATTAAATGTCTCGACAAAAACAATTGAAATTACCTGAAATTGATACAAGCTTGGCGATAATATTAAAACAAATTGTTAAAACCTTAAGATAATTAAATGGTACTTCAGAAAATATCTTAAACTGTAAAAAGCTCGAAAACAAGTGAAAGTCATTCTTGAAATTGAAATATTTGTATGAAAAAATATGAGAAACAAATGAAAGCAGATGAAAATCTAATAGTTTTAATTATTTTCTAGTCATTTTCAATTATTCTAACTTTTTCTTAACGATTTTTGACAAACTTGACAAACCGAAAAATATAATATTCGTTGACAAAAGAGCTAGAATAATTGAAAATAAATACAATTATTAGATATTAAAAAAAACATAGACAATCGATAGAAATAGTAACATTATTATTAAATATATAAAGGAAGACAATGGAAAATTAATAAAAACGTCAATGAAAACACACAAAAGTGTAAAAACCCTAATCAAAAATAAAAGTGCAAGTTGCGACGAGTTGAAGCTGAATTAGAAGTGATAGAAGAGAGTTGAATTTCGCTGAAGAAAACAATTAAAATTATTAGAAATAAAAAATTGTAATAAAAATAATACAAAATTAATTAAAAAGCCAATTATAAAATGATACTAGCGAAAACAACAAACATTATTATTGAAAAAAAAACGCCTGAAATTGTCAAAAACTCCAGAAAACAATTGAAATCATTGGTAATTTAAAATTATCGGCTATGGATAAAATTGAAGACTAAATATCGAACAAAATTTATTAAAAATTATTAAAATGGTTCTGATTGAAAAAAAAGATTGTTGGTCAAGATAAACAAAACAAAAGTAAGATTAATTTAAAAAACTGTTTAAATTTCTAAAAGCACAAAAGTAATTTAATACCAACTCAAAATATGTGATATATGTTAAGAAAACACAGTTCAAAATTAATAACAATGACGAAAAATGTTATATAATATAAATAAATATAAAAATAAATTATTTAAAACAATTAAACAGTTATTGTTAGAATTTATTTTTTTAAATATCACAAGCGTTAAACATAAATTCTAAAAAGTTAAAAAAATCAGTTGAAAACGTGACTAACAAAAACAATTAAAAATCATAAAAAACAAAACTGCGACAAAGCCAAGTATTTTAATTGGGTTAATAAAACAATGTTTGATCAATGGTTAATTTAATGTTACTTCAGAAAACAGTTGTAAAAATTGCAACATTAACAGTCGATAGAAACATTCGAATATTAACACACAATACTGAAAATTATAAAATTATATTAAAAAAACAGTTTAATTTGTGGAAAAAAAGCGCTAAAATAATTAAACATTCTTATCATTAATTAAATATAATTGATTATTCATTGAAGAAAACAATTGTAATTATTTGCAAAAAAAAAACAATTGATACTATTGGAAGGTATTTCAAAAATAATTGGAATTTTTAACACCAAATCAATTGAATTGAAAACAATTTTATTTTAGAAAACAAACTTGATACTGACCTTAAAGAGCCAGAACAGATGAGTTTCACCAAAGAAAACAATTGAAATTTTTAGAATTAGAATTTAAAGAAAAAACAATGAAAACAATTGTAAATTAATAAAAAAAGGCCTTTAAAATTGACAAGTGTTAAAGCAATTAATGAAAACCATTAATTATTGATAATAATGATAAAAATTGAATATTAGTATTGGAAAAATACAATTGAAATTGTTAAAAACTCTCAAACTAGTGTCTTTTCATATTTCTTAGAAAGGTAAAGATAAAGTTAGTTGAATATTGACAAAAATTGATCATTGAAAGAAAACACTTTAAAAATTATTATAATCCTTTTACTTGCAAAATTTAATTCTATGTATAGATAAATGAAAGCAATTGAAAATAAAAAAAAATTAAAACCACACGAAAATAATAGAATGGCAATTTAAAATGTTAGAACTTTGTTTTCGAAAAAGGCAGTTGAACATTGACGAAAAAACTGAAACAAATGGAAATTGCAAATAGAAATATTCAAATTCTTCAAAGCATCAAAATAATTAATTTCCACTGCAAAACACTTAAGAAACTTAACAAAAATCAATCAAGATATTACCATAAAGCTGCCATCTATTGCCTAGGCGTTGCACTAGATCCCTGTTTGAGTGGATAACCACCGACAAATCAAGATAACACCGACAATTGATAGTTTCCTTGATTTTTCGGTGCTTATAAACTCATCAAGGGATCTAATGCAACGCTTATACAATAGGTGGCACCTTTATAGTGATATCTTAATTTATATGGAATTTCACCAAGTATCAGCCTCGTCAATCCAATATCTCAATTAACGGTTTACCAAATACCAATTATCCAAACTCGTTTTCCTGCATCCCCTCCCAACTCTTTTTTGGTGGGTAACTAATTCCAGAGCCAGAGTTTCGTTGACAATTATGTAACCTCTCATCAACAAAAAACAGACTAATGTTGTTCATTATGATGATAAGACTACAGCTTACCTACAACACTTTGCTTTGGGGCTACTGTAGACCACCCTACATTGCGAATTAACAAATTCATCGTGACACTAAGATCCCGAGTGTCCTGGACTACATCAAAGCGCTGGCTGTAAACTTCTACAAGCAAATTAGATGACAATCTTCCTCATGGCATCAAGTTCCCAAAATACGATGTCACTGCACTCAGCAAAGATCGAAGGCCACGTGTGATTATAATTGAGTGCTAATCAATTGGCACCCCAAAGCCTAGAGCCACCGTAATCCGACTTGAGGGATCCATCGCTTGAGATTAGATTAGAAAAAAACCTTTAGGTCTCGGACTAGTCACAACAGCGATCACGGAGGCGAGGGTTTAGGAGGTAGAAGTCCGACACTACCCTACTATAAGGGTGTCCATTCAGGATTTCCTCTCTTCTTATCAAAAAAAAAAAAAATGTTTTCCCGTCTCCAACCGGAAAGAAAAACAATTGTCAAATGGATAAAAGTAGACGAAAACACGACTAATAAAAATTCTAATGGTCTTTCAACGTTTATGACTCTAGATGGAATAAATAGCTCATCTTCTTCCGAAATTGCAGATGTATTTGTAAATTATTTTACAAGGGTTTATAAACCAGATTCTACCCCAATATTGGTTAGTATACATTCCGATATTAAAGAAGTGGTACATCTTATAAATGTACCCATTACAGTAAATGATGTAGATAGAGCCACAAACATCTTATATGTAAGTTTAGGGCCAGTTTGAATCATACCTGACAAATCGGTCAGGTGTCCCACAATGATCTCACTTGGGACCAATTATCTTCAATCTGTTTGTCAACGATATTTGAAAGAGTTTCAAGACAAAATATTTGTTATTTGCACATGATCTTAAGATATATACCCGTATAACTTCCCCACAAGATGCAATGCTTGTGCAAGAGGATCTAGATGCGCTCACAGAATGGTGTCATAACAATTACATAGAATTTAATATTTACGCGACAAGATGTACCCACAAAATCACCTTACCGAATAAGCACTGAACGTTTGGAAACGGTTTATAAAATCAATGACTTAGGAGTATTAATGGTCGACCAACTATCATTTTTTCAGCACATTGATACTATTGTTGCTAAAGCCTTGAGAATGCTTGGATTTATTTGAAGAAACACGGTCCGATTTATATATGGTCACCCATGTACATAAAATAAATAAAATATATAAATCGATTAGAATTGATTCAGAGAAAATTTATGAAATATTTGTGCTTTAAGAATAATATTACTTTTGCTAGCACTAATTACGCTGAAAGATTATACACTAGCCAAATCGCACCGCCCAATTAGTTTAACGTCATTTCTCCTGAAAACGTTAGAGAAATTGTGCGAAAGATTAATTCGCGAAACGGCTTTGATTACGAATCCGATCCACGCTAACCAACATGCATACACTCAGGGGAGATCAGCGAAGTCGGCTCTGCACACTGTTATACACCGAATCGAAAGATCTCTGGACAACAAAATGTCCACCTTGGGCGTGTTCATTGACATAGAAGGTGCTTTCGAAAAAACGACCTTCAGAAAAATGGAAACTGCTCTCTCCACGCATGGTGTGAACCCCACAGTTAGTAGATGGATCAAAAGCATGCTGGAGAATAGGGCAGTCACAGTAAATGTAGGAAACTATTGTCAGAAAGATCGTTGCTAAAGGCTGCCCACAGGGTGGAGCAAGCTTCAAGATCGTTGGCTTCATCCAAGGGGCGAAATAAATCCTATACCGTGACATCCGTGATAGGAACATCCAAATCCTTACAGACAGTAGGGCAGCAATACTAGCAGTGAGTGGTCACAAGATCACCTCAACACTAGTAAAAGAATATCACAACACCCTTAAACAAGCAACACAATCAAACAGTATTGAGCTGCGCAAGGACACAATAATGAAGAAGACAACAGCAAGGCAGACGAGTTGGCGCGAGCTGGATCGGTTCTCAGTGATACCACGGACGTATCTTGACCTATCTCAAATAACTCGCTTATTCGTGACCTATCTTAAATGCCTACAAATGTGGTCAAATAAACGCTCCCTTGTTCTAGTTTAATCTCGAACTACCTTAAATATATTAAGATTGTGAAAGATCAAGATTATGTTCTGGCAATACAACATTAATTGAGGTAGGTCAAGGGAACGCTTGGTTATATGTAGATTGTTGAAATAGACTAGACTAATGGATTATTTCCTAATGATTTTTTGAATTCCAATTGAGTCGCAATTCTAAATATTTGCACCGTATTTTAAGCACTGTTGGTAAGCGATTTTTTCAAAAACTTTGGTTCTTCTTTAATAGTTACATCAGAACTTTCATTTACCTGAAGAAGCAATAAATTTGGGAAACAATTGACGGGTGTGAAGTTAGCAATAGATTCCAGCAATAGATTTAAAAAATTAATATTTTCAAAATGTGGTAATAAAAAATTAAAATATTTTAACAGTACGTTATAGGGCATATAATCCGTATAATTACCACACAACCAACCCTAATTTTCAACCCCATTTTAAAAAGTTGGGACTTAGTCACATACAAAGAAATGATCATATTTCAAATTAAAATTAAACAATGCTCCCAACTTGCCATAACGAAAATAAATATACCGTTGGACAGTGCACACCCTTAGCTATCCAATGCAAAAATAAAATTTGGGCCACCACCTTCGGAACTTAGAAAAAAAATTATTTGTACTTAGTCACCTACAAAGAAATGCGTATATTTCAAATTAAAATTAAACAATGCTCCCAACTTGCCATAACGAAAATAAATATACCGTTGGACAGTGCACACCCTTAGCAATCTAATGCAAAAATAAAATTTGGGCTACCACCTTCGGAACTTAGAAAAAAATAATAATTTTTACTTAGTCACATACAAAGAAATGCTTATATTTCAATTTAAAATTAAACAATGCTCCCAACTTGCCATAACGAAAATAAATATAGCGTTGTACAGTGCACACCCTTAGCTATCCAATGCAAAAATAAAATTTGGGCCACCACCTTCGGAACTTAGAAAAAAATAATTTTTACTTAGTCACATACAAAGAAATGCTTATATTTCAAATTAAAATTAAACAATGCTCCCAACTTGCCATAACGAAAATAAATATACCGTTGGACAGTGCACACCCTTAGCTATCCAATGCAAAAATAAAATTTGGGCCACCACCTTCGGAACTTAGAAAAAAAATTATTTGTACTTAGTCACCTACAAAGAAATGCGTATATTTCAAATTAAAATTAAACAATGCTCCCAACTTGCCATAACGAAAATAAATATACCGTTGGACAGTGCACACCCTTAGCTATTCAATGCAAAAATAAAATTTGGGCCACCACCTTCGGAACTTAGAAACAAAAAATATACTATTGGACAATGTCAAATGCAATCATAACATTTGGGTCACCGCCCTCAGAATTCATTATCACCCTTCTAGTTAATGAATTATTTAGTGCAGGCGAGAGAAATATGAGTTAGATAATTAATTTTTTCACGTAGAATTAGACTATACATTTAAAAAAATGTTTCCACTTGAAAAAAACAAAGGTGCCCTTCAAACACACGTGCCTTTCAAATGAACCTAAAAGAGCTATGTTGTAAAATTGTACATAAGGTCAATAGAATTGTCCTTTCAAGTTAAAATACTTTTATTTGAAACTTTTTTTTATATTCCGCTCGGTTTCGGAAATATTCCACTGTGCCAAGATAAATAGACCACCCTGTATATTGTACTGTTTTAGAATTGGATGCATATAAGATTAATGCTTTACAGACAGATTGTTTGTAATGTCGGTTAGGTAAATACAAGCACTTTTCGGGTACAAGAATAATGTTTCTGATAATGCGATTTGTTAAATTTGAAATAAACATACTTAGACGTCCGGGTTTCGACCGGACAATCCGGTTTTCTTCATATTTGTTTGGTCAAGAAAATCTGGGTAAACCGGACAAAAGATTGTCAATAATATGTGGTGCATTTTTTTAAATTTATTGAAAATTGTGCAGTTTGTAGTATTCCTGTTTCCAACGCTTTTCTGGAACGAACATTTAGTGTAAATGGGAAATCGTCTCGCCGTAAAGTGAATTGTGCGTGGTCTTCAATATTAGTGCTAGTTGTACTGAATTCAAAGATGCAATCTCATACAATAAACCTTTATTAAAAGCTGTTTCATCGAATTCTAAATATATAAAAAAGTAGATTGAAAGCTTTTTTGTCATTTTCAGTAATATTTGAGGCAGTGAAAGGAAAAGTGGTGTAAGTCAATTTAACTTTATATTGAGATATAAAAGGTTTTATTATAAATAATATAGAAAAATAAAAATTTTAATTTGAAATATACGCATTTCTTTGTATGTGACTAACTACAAATTATTTTTTTCTTCTAAGTTCCGAAGGTGGTGGCCCAAATTTTATTTTTGCATTTGATAGCTAAGGGTGTTCACTGTCCAACCGTATATTTATTTTCGTTATGGCAAGTTGGGAGCATTGTTTAATTTTAAATTGAAATATAAGCATTTCTTTGTATGTGACTAAGTAAAAATTATTTTTTTTTCTAAGTTCCGAAGGTGGTGGCCCAAATTTTATTTTTGCATTGGATAGCTAAGGGTGTGCACTGTCCAACCGTATATTTATTTTCGTTATGGCAAGTTGGGAGCATTGTTTAATTTTAAATTGAAATATAAGCATTTCTTTGTATGTGACTAAGTAAAAATTATTTTTTTTTTCTAAGTTCCGAAGGTGGTGGCCCAAATTTTATTTTTGAATTAAATAGCTAAGGGTGTGCACTGTCCAATGGTATATTTATTTTCGTTATGGCAAGTTGGGAGCATTGTTTAATTTTAATTTGAAATATAAGCATTTCTTTATAGGTGACTAAGTACAAATAATTTTTTTTCTAAGTTCCGAAGGTGGTGGCCCAAATTTTATTTTTGCATTAGATTGCTAAGGGTGTGCACTGTCCAACGGTATATTTATTTTCGTTATGGCAAGTTGGGAGCATTGTTTAATTTTAATTTGAAATATACGCATTTCTTTGTAGGTGACTAAGTACAAATAATTTTTTTTCTAAGTTCCGAAGGTGGTGGCCCAAATTTTATTTTTGCATTGGATAGCTAAGGGTGTGCACTGTCCAACGGTATATTTATTTTCGTTATGGCAAGTTGGGAGCATTGTTTAATTTTAAATTGAAATATAAGCATTTCTTTGTATGTGACTAAGTAAAAATTATTTTTTTTTTTTTCTAAGTTCCGAAGGTGGTGGCCCAAATTTTATTTTTGAATTAGATAGCTAACGGTGTGCACTATCCAACGGTATATTTATATTCGTTATGGCAAGTTGGGAGCATTGTTTAATTTTAATTTGAAATATAAGCATTTCTTTGTATGTGACTAAGTAAAAATTATTATTTTTTTCTAAGTTCCGAAGGTGGTGGCCCAAATTTTATTTTTGCATTGGATAGCTAAGGGTGTGCACTGTCCAACGGTATATTTATTTTCGTTATGGCAAGTTGGGAGCATTGTTTAATTTTAAATTGAAATATAAGCATTTCTTTGTATGTGACTAAGTAAAAATTATTTTTTTTTTCTAAGTTCCGAAGGTGGTGGCCCAAATTTTATTTTTGCATTGGATAGCTAAGGGTGTGCACTGTCCAACGGTATATTTATTTTCGTTATGGCAAGTTGGGAGCATTGTTTAATTTTAAATTGAAATATAAGCATTTCTTTGTATGTGACTAAGTAAAAATTATTTTTTTTTCTAAGTTCCGAAGGTGGTGGCCCAAATTTTATTTTTGCATTAGATTGCTAAGGGTGTGTACTGTCCAGCGGTATATTTATTTTCGTTATGGCAAGTTGGGAGCATTGTTTAATTTTAATTTGAAATATACGCATTTCTTTGTAGGTGACTAAGTACAAATAATTTTTTTTCTAAGTTCCGAAGGTGGTGGCCCAAATTTTATTTTTGCATTGGATAGCTAAGGGTGTGCACTGTCCAACGGTATATTTATTTTCGTTATGGCAAGTTGGGAGCATTGTTTAATTTTAAATTGAAATATAAGCATTTCTTTGTATGTGACTAAGTAAAAATTATTATTTTTTTTTCTAAGTTCCGAAGGTGGTGGCCCAAATTTTATTTTTGCATTAGATTGCCAAGGGTGTGTACTGTCCAACGGTATATTTATTTTCGTTATGGCAAGTTGGGAGCATTGTTTAATTTTAATTTGAAATATACGCATTTCTTTGTAGGTGACTAAGTACAAATAATTTTTTTTTCTAAGTTCCGAAGGTGGTGGCCCAAATTTTATTTTTGCATTGGATAGCTAAGGGTGTGCACTGTCCAACCGTATATTTATTTTCGTTATGGCAAGTTGGGAGCATTGTTTAATTTTAAATTGAAATATAAGCATTTCTTTGTATGTGACTAAGTAAAAATTATTTTTTTTTTCTAAGTTCCGAAGGTGGTGGCCCAAATTTTATTTTTGAATTAAATAGCTAAGGGTGTGCACTGTCCAATGGTATATTTATTTTCGTTATGGCAAGTTGGGAGCATTGTTTAATTTTAATTTGAAATATAAGCATTTCTTTATAGGTGACTAAGTACAAATAATTTTTTTTCTAAGTTCCGAAGGTGGTGGCCCAAATTTTATTTTTGCATTGAATAGCTAAGGGTGTGCACTGTCCAACGGTATATTTATTTTCGTTATGGCAAGTTGGGAGCATTGTTTAATTTTAATTTGAAATATACGCATTTCTTTGTAGGTGACTAAGTACAAATAATTTTTTTTCTAAGTTCCGAAGGTGGTGGCCCAAATTTTATTTTTGCATTGGATAGCTAAGGGTGTGCACTGTCCAACGGTATATTTATTTTCGTTATGGCAAGTTGGGAGCATTGTTTAATTTTAATTTGAAATATAAGCATTTCTTTGTATGTGACTAAGTAAAAATTATTTTTTTTTTTTTCTAAGTTCCGAAGGTGGTGGCCCAAATTTTATTTTTGAATTAGATAGCTAACGGTGTGCACTATCCAACGGTATATTTATATTCGTTATGGCAAGTTGGGAGCATTGTTTAATTTTAATTTGAAATATAAGCATTTCTTTGTATGTGACTAAGTAAAAATTATTATTTTTTTCTAAGTTCCGAAGGTGGTGGCCCAAATTTTATTTTTGCATTGGATAGCTAAGGGTGTGCACTGTCCAACGGTATATTTATTTTCGTTATGGCAAGTTGGGAGCATTGTTTAATTTTAAATTGAAATATAAGCATTTCTTTGTATGTGACTAAGTAAAAATTATTTTTTTTTTCTAAGTTCCGAAGGTGGTGGCCCAAATTTTATTTTTGCATTGGATAGCTAAGGGTGTGCACTGTCCAACGGTATATTTATTTTCGTTATGGCAAGTTGGGAGCATTGTTTAATTTTAAATTGAAATATAAGCATTTCTTTGTATGTGACTAAGTAAAAATTATTTTTTTTTCTAAGTTCCGAAGGTGGTGGCCCAAATTTTATTTTTGCATTAGATTGCTAAGGGTGTGTACTGTCCAGCGGTATATTTATTTTCGTTATGGCAAGTTGGGAGCATTGTTTAATTTTAATTTGAAATATACGCATTTCTTTGTAGGTGACTAAGTACAAATAATTTTTTTTCTAAGTTCCGAAGGTGGTGGCCCAAATTTTATTTTTGCATTGGATAGCTAAGGGTGTGCACTGTCCAACGGTATATTTATTTTCGTTATGGCAAGTTGGGAGCATTGTTTAATTTTAAATTGAAATATAAGCATTTCTTTGTATGTGACTAAGTAAAAATTATTATTTTTTTTTCTAAGTTCCGAAGGTGGTGGCCCAAATTTTATTTTTGCATTAGATTGCCAAGGGTGTGTACTGTCCAACGGTATATTTATTTTCGTTATGGCAAGTTGGGAGCATTGTTTAATTTTAATTTGAAATATACGCATTTCTTTGTAGGTGACTAAGTACAAATAATTTTTTTTCTAAGTTCCGAAGGTGGTGGCCCAAATTTTATTTTTGAATTAAATAGCTAAGGGTGTGCACTGTCCAACGGTATATTTATTTTCGTTATGGCAAGTTGGGAGCATTGTTTAATTTTAATTTGAAATATAAGCATTTCTTTGTATGTGACTAAGTAAAAATTATTTTTTTTTTCTAAGTTCCGAAGGTGGTGGCCCAAATTTTATTTTTGCATTAGATTGCTAAGGGTGTGCACTGTCCAACGGTATATTTATTTTCGTTATGGCAAGTTGGGAGCATTGTTTAATTTTAATTTGAAATATACGCATTTCTTTGTAGGTGACTAAGTACAAATAATTTTTTTTCTAAGTTCCGAAGGTGGTGGCCCAAATTTTATTTCTGCATTGGATAGCTAAGGGTGTGCACTGTCCAAAGGTATATATATTTTCGTTATGGCAAGTTGGGAGCATTGTTTAATTTTAATTTGAAATATGATCATTTCTTTGTATGTGACTAAGTCCCAACTTTTTTAAATGGGGTTGAAAATTAGGATTGGTTGTGTGGTAATTATACGGATTATATGCCCTAGAACGTACTGTTAAAATATTTTAATTTTTTATTACCACATTTTGAAAATATTAATTTTTTAAATCTATTGCTGGAATCTATTGCTAACTTCACGCCCGTAAACAATTGTTGTGAAAATAAACACGATTTTTTTTTTGAAAATCACAGTAATTCATAACCTGATTAAACAAATACATCAGAAGAATTTAAATCTCGTTTTGATACAGAATGACCTATATTTAGCTTTTGTATGATGTGAAGTCTCATCTGACTAAAAACATTTTGGGATATTCTGTAAATACTTCATGCAATAGATAACAAACAAATATATCGTTATCAAGAATTACAATCGTTATACGAATAAATAACAATGCGTTTCACTTGTCTTTTAAAAACCAAACGAATCAAAAACCTCGTAATAAATATAATTATAATGATATAAAATTGACGTTTATTTAATGTTGATACAATTTTTTAAGTGAGCATTTGAAGAGGTAATTGTGTTGGTCTATAGTGGACTAATAAGGGTGCTGCCAATTTGTAGGCGCCGTCAGGTCGGTGGGAACTCATTACACAAAAGTCGGAAAGTCCGACGGCATGAGGAGAGAAACGACTGGCCGAGAGGCGGCGGGCGCGCACAGGCCAAAAAATTTCAAACACGTTAAGAACTACCGTCGAGAAATTGTATATTTGGCCTAAATCGATGGACAATTTTCGAATTAATGGGCGCGCCCGAAACTTTTCACTTAAATCGTCCGCTCGCTTTTTTCGTGTGAAATCCATCCGTCCTATCATTACCGATGATATGAGAGAGGACTGGCGTCACATTTAGTCACTTGCATAGATCAGCTATTAACTAGGCGTGTAATTTGTTTTGAGCTACGCCGCCTAAGCGCCCTATCATTTCTAGCAAGCAGGTTTATTTTGAAAGTAGCTACTGTTTCGTATAGGTACACAAAAAAATGTTAACTTATTCATTTGAATACTCACCTAAGGGGTTTGTGGTAATCGCAGAGGTAATCAAAACGCTCGTCCGGGACCGGTACACGACGTGCTGGAATAAATGATTATGAAAATATTTTGTTGAAAATTATTTCATTATACTAAGCTAGCAAAAAAATTCTTAAGTGGTTGTGAAAGCTTTTCATCTGTAGAAGTAGAATTTGAATTTCGATTATTATGTATAAAACAATTTCTGAATTCAGTACAAAAAGTTTCTGCTATATGCGAAAATATTTCTAAAAACCGAAAGAACAATCTTTATTAAAAAATCATTTGAATCAATTTAAAAATTAATAAATTGTTACAGTCAGCGTAGAAAAAAGGTACTAATACATAAAAGTGGGCCTACAATAGCCCCTTGTGGGATACCTGACGTTATAGTATTTGCTCTGGATGTCATCCTTTATATCCTAATAATCTGTCAAAATATAATGCAATACACATTATCAAATCTAAGATCATACGTTGGGCTAAAAGTAATTAGTGATGTACTAAATCAAAGGCTTTAGTAAAATGTCATAGGACTAAGATAACTTAAATTGTATTTGAACTATTGCAAATTTTTGGACTAATTTTGCCCACTGAATTAAGTGGTTTACTCGAAGACCTTTTTTATGGTTTCAGATTTACATTTATGAATTAAAGAAAAAGTTGAATGTAATAGTATACTTAACAACTTTAGTTGAATTTAAATATTTGAATTTGCCTATTGTTATTTCGATGAACTCCTTTAATCTCTCGGAATTTCCTAAAAACTTTTTTCCTGAAGGTAGTATCCAATTTTAGACATTCTCTATTTTTCTAATCCTGAAGTTTGTATTCAATGTTATGCAATCACTCAGAATTTTTCTGAAACGATTTCTTTAAATTTTGAAGAGCACCTCCAGTCATTTTTTATGGAGTCGAAATAGTTCTTTGTAAAATTTTATTATTTTTCAGAAAAAAAGTCCTTTACGTTGTAGATAATTAACTAATAATTAGAAAAAGCACTTGTTTTTTCTAATTATTATTTTTCAGAAACTTCACATTCTTCGAAATTTAAAGAAGTTTCTTTTCCTTAAAGAAAACTATCACAATTTGAAAGAAAATTTCTTAGAAAAATGTGCGGAGATTAAAAAAAAGAAATGATGGGTAATTCTTAAAAATGGTGAAGTCTTCTAGAAAATTTTAGAAATGTATAAGTAAATTGTGGATAATTCTCGAAATCCAGAAGAGACATTTCTATTTATATAAAATGTTAGAATTTTTCCAATAAAATTTTTGGAAAATTCCACAGAATTATTAGAAGTAGGTTTATTGGAAAATTGAAGACATCTAGAACAGAAAACCCTGGAAAATTTTAGAGCCAAAGAAGAAAATTAAAGAAATCTGGAAAAAAGGAAAATTCTGGTGTACGTAAAGAAAACTGTTGTAATTTGGATTTTTTTTAAAAATCTGATAAGATACAGAAATTGTTAATAATTAATTTAACATTTAAGATTAACAAAATCCAGGATAGAAAGTGCTGATAAATTTTGGAGCCCAAGAAGAAAATTTAAGAAATCTCGAAGGAAAATTCCTATAAAATTCTGTAACCCTTAAAGAAACTTTGGAAAAATGTGATGAGATAACGCCAAAAATTCACAGATTTTTTTCGCGATTTCAAGAATTACCCAAACTTTTCTTCTAAATTTCAAAAAAATTTTAGTAAAATTATAGAAATTTAGAAGAAACATTTTGCGTAATTCTGGAAATCGGGAAGAAACATTTCTGTAAAATACTAGAATTTTTCACGAAAAGTTTCACAGAGTGACTAAAAAGAAGCTTAAAAATCTTTGAAGAATTTGCTTGACAATTTATGAAATTTAGAACCGAACTTACTATTTTTCAGAAAAAAGAATATTAAAGTCATTTACGTTGTAGAAAATTATGTTTCAGAAACTTCACTTGTAGATTTGTAGAGAGAGAGAGTAATATCTTTATTCGAACACTTACAATTTTGAAAAATATATACAAATGATTAACAATAATGGTTAGTCTGTCCGTTTGGGCTATCGACCATCGGTCTTTCTGCCCTGTCTTGACTCTAAGTTTTGTGTGAAAAATAAATATCTTTGCTAGCTAGCTTAACCGTCTGGATGATTCGAACTAATGAATTGATGTAGTGTGAGTGATGGGTGTTTATGTTTGGGGGGGATATTCGGGTTTCGGGGAATGCAAAATTTATTGAGTAGGGTTACATTGAAGGGGTTATTGGCAAATTTGGTATTTAGGCTATTTATACGTTGGGATATTGGGGTGACTTGGGTGGTTTCATATAGGAGCGCATTAGAAGGATTGTGTAGGGGATTAATAGGGTGTCTGAGTTTAGTAAGGGAACGTAGGGCTGACCTTTCGGCGACATTTAAGTGTTGGAGAGTGGAAGGACGGATTTGGTTAAATAGGATCGCACTGTAATCAATAAGAGGTCGGCAAATCGCTGTGTAAATGTTTACGGCTGTTTTAATGGAGATGCCTTTGTTCTTATATGTGAGTGCACGGAAATGCCGAGCTCTTATCTTAATTTTGGACTTAATTGATTGTGCGTGGGTCGTAAAGGAAAGTTTGGAATCGAAAAGGACGCCTAGGTATTTACAGGGGTTGGAGGGGTGGATGTTGGAGTTGTTGATATTAATAGAAGGGGAATTCGGTGTGATTTTATGGTGAGGGATAAATAATTTGGATTTGGAAGGGTTTACTTTCATACGCCATTTGGAACACCAGGATTGTATTGCATCGAATGATGATTGAAGGGATAATTGGGCGGCTTGGAGAGTTGGGGCGTGGGTAACCAGGGCAGTGTCATCAGCAAATAGGAGGGCGTATCTAGAGGGATGGAAATATGATGGGTTGGAGTCAAATATATCGTGACAGAAAATGTTGTACAGCAGGGGGGAAAGAGGAGAACCTTGTGGTACCCCCTGGTGGATGGGAAACGGATCGGAATAGGTTTGTTTGATTCTAATTTTGCAGGTTCTGTTGGTGAGGAAGTTGTAAATAATAATGATTAAATGGCGAGGAATATTGAGCAGGAAACATTTATATATGAGGCCAATATGCCAAACCGAATCAAAAGCCTTTTGTATATCAAGGAAAAGAATTGTTGTTTTATGTCCTTCGAGGTGATTGGTTTGGATATTGGAGGTTAAAATGGATAGAGGATGTAAGGTTGACTTTTGTGGCAGGAAACCAAACTGGTATTCAGGGATGTGGATGCTGGCGGATTGAAGGAGTTTTTGTTTAATAAGGGATTCGTAGAGTTTACCAATGACTGGGAGGAGTGTGATGGGGCGGTAACTGGATACTAGGGTGGGATCGTTGTCAGGTTTGGGAATACAGATTACAATACCTTGCTTCCATTCTGTGGGGAAAAATTGATGGGAATAACAATAATTGAATATTTTCAATATAAACATATGGATTTCATGGGAGAGTTTTTTTAGGAGTAGACGAGGAATTTTGTCGTGACCGGGGGAAGAATTTTTACCAGAGTGCAGTTGTATGTAGTAATCGGTCTCGTCTAATGAATCGTCGATTGGAGGGGGCAAGGGTATTTTATCATATGAATTGAACCAGTTAGATTTGTAGAATTTCTCACATTTTTTCTTTTTTATAGAAGTTTCCTTAAAATTATCAAAAATTGAATTTGAAAGAAAATTTCTTAAAAAATGTGTAGAGATAAAAAAAAAGAAATGGTGGATAATTCTTGAAAATGGTGGATCTTCTAGAAAATTTTAGAAATGTATAAGTAAATTGTAGGAAATTTTCCAAATCCGGAAAAGACATTTCTATTTCTGTAAAATGCTAGAATTTTTCCAATAGAAATTTTTAGAAAATTCTGCAGAATTATACTACATAATTTTATTGGAAAATTTAAGAAAATTAGAACAGAAAATGCTGGAAACTTTTAGGGCCAAAGAAGAAAATTAAAGAAATCTGGAAGGAAAATTGCTACAAAATTCTGGTATACTTAAAGAAACCTTGCAATTTGGAAGAGAATTTTTTTGAAAAATCTAACGAGATACAGAAATGGTGAATAATTCATTCTAAACATTTTTTTAGATATTCAAAAAATCCACTATAAAAGGTGCTGATAAATTTTGGAGTCCAAGAAGAAAATTTGAGAAATCTCGAAGGAAAATTGCTAGAAAATTCTGTAACCCTTAAAGAAATTTATCGCAATTTGGAAAAATGTGATGAGATAACGCCAAAAATTCGGGTATTTTGCAGATTGTTTTTCCCTTTTCTTCTAAATTTCAAAAGTTTTCCAGTAAAATTATAGAAATTTAGAAGAAAAATTTTGCATAATTCTCGAAATCGGGAAGAAAAATTTCTGTAAAATGCTAAACATTTTTTAAGAAAAGTTTCACAGAGTGACTAAAAAGAAGTCTTTGGAAAATTTCTAACGGGTGTCCAACAATTATTGCAGTCTCGGGTGGCGTTGGAATCAAAAACGTAGGTCGATTCTTACATGTTGCAAATAAATGAACTGACATTAAAAAATGCACATTTAAGTTATGTTTGACAATTAAAATTCATTTATTTGGCACATGAAAGAATTGACCTACGTTTTTGATTCCAACGCCACCCGGGACTGCAATAATTGTTGGACACCCGTTAGAACCTTCTACTGAAAATATTTTCGTGGTTTTTCTAATTATTAATGAATTTTCTACAACGTTAAGGACTTATATATTTTTATTATTTTGTTTATGTTTTCAAGATAACGTGAAAATTTTCAATCATTTCAATGCTATGATTTTCGATATAATACCAATTGCAAGAAAATCTTCTGAAGATTTGTTGGAAATTTCAAGAATTATAGAATAGAAATTGAAGGAAAATTATAGAACCCAAGAAGAAAATTCTAAAATTTTCATTCATTTCAATGCTATAATTTTCTATATAATACCAATTGTCTTGCTTTTCATCAACCTCATCTCCTCCTCATCTTTAACCCGAAATTCACAATCTTCAATATTCTTCATTGCATTATATCGGAATATTCCTGAAATGGGTATTTATTTTTTTATTTCCTTCAATTTTTTAGGAATTTTTAGATTTTTTAGTATCTGTTAAGTGCATGATGTCAAAGTTCTTTAGAATATCTTTTCAAGAAATGTCTCTTCGAAATTGAGAAAACTTTCTTTATCTTCATACAACATAATTTACAGATTTCTTGCATTTTCTTCTTGGGCTTTAAAATTTTCTAACAACTGTTCTAGATCTCTTAAACTTTCCAAAAAAGAAAATTATAGCAACTCCTGACCTATTCTTTTTTAAAAAACTTCTCTGCAAATATTCTAGTATTTTTTAGAAATGTCTCATTTTGATTTTCAGAGTTATCTAAATTTTCTTTCTTCAAAATTTTTAGAATTTTTCTAGTTCTTACATTTTTGAAATTATCCAGAATTTTTTTACTTTATCTTATTATTAAACTTTTTATTAAGAATTACAGAATTTTCTAGCACCTACTCTTTTGGTTTCTTCAATTTTCTTTTTAGGCTCTATAATGTACTTTTAACTTTTGTTCTGTATTTCTTCAGTTTTCAAACAAATTTTCAGTATCTCTTGAATAATCCTGTGAGATATTCTAGAAACCTCTAGTATCAAAATCTAATATTTTTCAAGAATTTATCTTCCGGATTTGGAGAATTAGCTTCAATTTTACTTTTAAATTTGTAAAATTTTCTAGCATTATTGGATTTTCTTTAAAAATTCTCTTCCACATGGCGACAACTATTTTTATGTATTTGAAAATTTTCTAGCAACTTCCCTTCTTTTTCATTTTCTTTTTGGGCTCTAAAATTATTTCCAATAAGTTCGGTTTTAAATTTCATGAATTGTGAAGCAAATTTTCCAAAGAAAGAAATTTTTCAAAAAAATCCGGAAGGGAAGTTTCTAGAAAATTTTGAAATACCTAAAGAAAGCTGTAGCAATTTAAAAAAGAAAATCCGATAATGCTAGAAAATTTTATAAATTTAAAAGTAAAATTGAAGCTAATTCTCAAAATCCGGAAGAGAAATTCTTGAAAAACATTTTTTTATTAGAATTTTCTGGAAATGACAAAAAATTATTCAAGAGATGCTAGAAAATCTTCTGAAATTTTGTTGGAAATTTCAAGAAATAGGGAATAGAAGTTGAAGGAAAATTATAGAACCCAAGAAGAAAATTCAAGAAATCTGAAAGTAGTAGCTGCTAAAAAAAATCTGTAATTATTAAAAAAAATTGGAAGAGTCTGATAAGTTAAAGCAAAAATAAAAATGTGGATAATTCTAGAAAATGAAAGAACCAGAAACATTCTAATAATTTAGAAAAACATGTAGATAATTCTGAAAATCAAGAAGAGACATCTCTAAAAAAGAGAAGTTCTGAAGAAAAGAATAACTCAGGAGTTGCTGTAATTTTACTTTTTTGGAGTTTAAGAGATTTAGAACAGTTTGAAAATTTTAAAGCCTAAGAAGAAAATGCAAGAAATCTGTAAGGGATATTGTATGAAGATAAAGAAAATTTTCTCAATTTGGAAGAGACATTTCTGGAGAGGATATTCTAAAGAACTTTGACATCATGACTTAACAGATACTAAGAAATCTAAAAATTTTGAAGAAAAATTCATAAAAAAATTGAAGGAAACAAAAACATAAATACCCATTTCAGGAATATTCCGCTATAATGTAATGAAAAATATTGAAGATTTTCAATGTCGGCTTAAAGAAGAGGAGGAGATGAGGCTGATGAAAAGCAAGACGATTGGCATTATATCAAAAGTGATAGCATTGATGTGATTGAAATTTGAAATTGCCAGTTACCTTGAAAAAAAAGTGTTTTTTCTAATAATTATTATTCAGAAACTTCACTTCTAGATTTGTAGAATTTACACACATTTTTTCTTCGAAATTTATAGAAGTTTCTTCAGAACTTAAAGCATTTTTCGAGAATTATCAACTATTTCTTGCTATATCTTATAAGATTCTTCCATTCTCTTTCAAATTGACAGTTTTATTCAGGGATTATAAATAATACAGCAATTTCTCTTTCAGATTTCTTGAATATCATATTTTGAGGATTCTTTATAAATCCAACAATTAAACCAAAGAAATACAATTCATTAGCATACTTAGCTATTTTATATAAGGTCCCCCGTAAAATATTTCTAGAGTTTCAATTTTATTACTGTCTCGTATTTTTCAAAAATTATTTCATTCCATATTTCCTATATTACAGATAATTTATCTTCTTACTTGATAGAATTTTCAAGTAAAGTTTATACAAATTTAAACAAATATTGACCATTTTTGTCTTTTCTTATCGATTTTTTGTAATGCCTCTTTGAGATTTCCAGAATCGTCCATAATTTTATTTTCAAATGACTAGAATATTTCACCAAGAGATAGCGGAATATTTTTGAAATAGGTATTTATGTTTTTGTTTCCTTCAATTCCTTCAATTTTTTTAGGAATTTTTCTTCAAATTTATTTAGATTTCTTAGTATCTGTTAAGTCATGATGTCAAAATTCTTTAGAATATCATCTCCAGAAATGTCTCTTCCAAATTGAGAAAAATTTCTTTATCTTCATCATCAGCATCTTTTACAGATTTCTTGCATTTTCTTCTTGTGCTTTAAAATTTTCCAACGACTGTTCTAGATCTCTTAAACTCCCCAAATAAAAATTATAACAATTCCTTAGTCATTCTTTTTTAAAAACTTCTGTGCAAATATTCTAGTATTTTTTTAGAAATGTCTCTTTTTGATTTTCAGAATTAGCTACATTTTTAGAATTTTTCTAGTTCTTGCTGTACCTTATCGGGTTTTTCCAAACTATTATATTTTTAAAAAATACAGAATTTTCTAGCAGCTACATTTTCGGTTTCTAGAATTTTCTTCTTGGATTCTACAATGTTCTTTCGACTTTTGTTCTATATTTCTTCAGTTTTCCAACAAACTTTCAGAAGATTTTCTAGTATCTCTTAAATAATTAATTCAGTGGGATATTCTGGAAACTTCTAGTAAAAAAAATCTACTAATATTTTTTAGGAATTTCTCTTCCGGATTTCGAGAATTAGCTTTATTTTTAAAATTTCTAGTATTATCGGATTTTCTTTAAAAATTTTCTTCCACACACCTTTTTTAGGTTTTTAAAAATTTCTAAGAACATCCCTTCCAGATTTTTTTGAAAATTTTCTTCTTGGGCTC
The DNA here is from genome assembly GCA_963969525.1 of Ontholestes murinus. Taxonomy (NCBI): domain Eukaryota; kingdom Metazoa; phylum Arthropoda; class Insecta; order Coleoptera; family Staphylinidae; genus Ontholestes; species Ontholestes murinus. Next base: position 93,870,263 of record OZ018387.1, read on the forward strand.
TAAAATTTTCAGTAACTACGGTTCTATATTTCATGAACTTTTAAGCAAATTTTCCAAAGGCTTTTAAGCTTTTTTTAAAGTCATTATGTGAAACCTCTCTAGAAACTTCTGTTGAAAAATTCTAGTATTTTACAGAAATTTGTCTTCCCGATTTCGAGAATGACCCAATTTTTTTCTTCTAAATGTCAATAATTTTCTAGTAAAATTTTGGATAATTTTCGAAATTAGGAATAAAAGTTTCTGTTTTTTTTGGCGTTATCTCATCACGTTTTTTCGAAAACTTATGTTCCAAATTGCGACAAATTTCTTTAAGGGTTACAGAATTTTTTAGCAACTTTCCCTCGAGATCTCTTGAATTTTCTTCTTTGACTCTAAAATGTATCAGCTCCTTCTATTCTGGATTTTTTGAATTTTCAAAAAAAAAAAATATTCACCATTTCTGTATCTAGTCAGATTTTTCCAAAAATTTCTCTTCCAACAGTTTTCTTTAAGTATACCAGAATTTTCTAGAAATTTTCCTTCCAGATTTATTTAATTTTCTTCTTTGGCTCTAAAAAGTTCGGTTTTAGATTTTTAGACTTTCTAGCTTCTTTTAAGTCATTCTGTTAAACTTTTCTAGAAACTTTTACTGCAAAATTCTAGTATTTACAAAAAATTTTCTTCCCGATTTCGAGAATTACCCAAAATTTTTCTTCTAAATTTCAATAATTTTCTAGTAAAATTTTGGGTAATTCTCTAAATTGTGAAGAAACATTTCTATAAAATACTAGAATTTTTTGGCGTTAACTCATCATATTTTTTGAAAAACTTCTCTTCCAAATTGCGACAAATTTCTTTGAGAGTTACATAATTTTCTATCAAATTTCTTTCGAGATTTCTTGAATTGTCTTCTTGGGCTTCAAAATTTAACAGCACGTTCTGAATATTTTGAATAGTCCAAAAGATTTTTAGAATCATTTATTCACCATTTCTGATTTCTGTATCTTGTTAGATTAAAAAAAATCTTTTCCAAATTGCAACAGTTTTCTTTAAGTATACCAGAATTTTCTAACAATTTTCCGTCCAAATTTATTTAATTTTCTTCTTTGGCTCTAAAATTTTAAGTTCAGTTTTAGATTTTATGAATTTCAAATTTTCCAAAAACTTTTAAGCTTCTTTTAAGTCATTCTCTGAAAATTTTCTAGAAACTTCTGTTGAAAAATTCTAGTATTTTACAGATTTTTTTTCCCGATTTTGAGAATTACCCAAATGTTTCTTGTAAATTTCAAAAATTTTCCAGTAAAATTATAGAAATTTAGAAGAATTTCTCAAAATGGAAAGGAAAAATGTCTATAAAATTTTTGTTTAAGAGAAGTTTCACAGAGTGATTAAAAAGAAGCTTAAAAGCCTTTAGAAAATTTGCTTGACAATTCATGAAATTTAAAACCGAACTTATTGGAAATAATTTTAGAGCCCAAAAAGAAAATTAAAAAAAGGGAGAAGTTGCTAGAAAATTTTGAAATACCTAAAGAAAGTTGTCGTAACGTGGAAGAGAATATAAAAAGAAAATCCGATAATGCTAGAAAATTTTACAAATTTAAAAGTAATATTGAAGCTAATTCTCCAAATCCGCAAGATAAATTCTTGAAAAAAATTAGATTTTGGTACTAGAAGTTTCTAGATTATCCCACAACATTAATTATTCAAGAGATACTGAAAATTTGTTGGAAAACTGAAGAAATACAGAACAAAAGTAGAAGGAACATTATAGAGCCCAAAGAGAAAATTCAAGAAACCAAAAGAGTAGGTGCTAGAAAATTCTGTAATTCTTAAAACAAGTTTGGAAAAACCTGATAAAATAAAGCAAAACATTGTGGATAATTCTAGAAAATGAAAGAACTAGAAAAATTCTAAAAATTTAGATGAAAAACTGTAGATAATTCTGAAAATCAAGAAGAGACATTTCTAAATGTTCTAAAAAATACTAGAATATTTGCAGAGAAGTTTTTTTAAAAAAAAAGAATGGCTCAGGAGTTATATAGCTATAATTTTATTTTTTTTTGGAAAATTTAAGAGATCTAGAACAGTTGTTGGAAAATTTTAAAGTTCAAGAAGAAAATACAAGAAATCTGTAAGGGATGTTGTATGAAGATAAAGAAAGTTTTTTCAATTTGGAAGAGACAGTTCTTAAAAGTATATTCGAAAGAACTTTGACATCATGCACTTAACAGATACTAAAAAATCTAAAATTTCCTAAAAAATTGAAGGAAATTCAGTAATACTCCGATATAATGCAATGAAAAATATTGAAGATTGTGAATTTCGGCTTAAAGATGAGGAGGAGATGAGGCTGATAAAAAGCAAGATGATTGGCATTATATTGAAATGATTGAATTTTTTTGCCAGCTACCTTGAAAATATAAACATTAATGAATTTATAAAGAAACCTCAAAATATGACAAAACATTCAATTTTAGAACCCTCGAAGAAAACTTAAGAAACCCCTAAGAGAATTTGTCAAAAAGAGCTTTAATCTTTGAAGAAAAGTGTCGCAAAGAAAAGAAATTTCGAATATTTCAGAGTCCTTTAAAAAAATCAAGAATTCTGGAAAATTATTTGCTGATAAATTCTGTAATTATAGAAGAAAACTCTCAGAATTTGGAAGAGAAAATTCTGATAAGATAAAGTAAGAAATAGTCTACAACTCAAATTCTAGTCATTTGGAAATAAAATTTTGGACGATTTTGGAAATTTTCTTTTTGGTGAACAGAAAATCGATAAGAAAACACAAAAATGGCCAATAATTCTTTAAATATTATATAAACTTTTCTTGAAATTTCTATAAAGTAGGAAGATAAATTACGTGTAATATCGCAAATATGGAAAGAAATTTTTTTTTGGAAAATACTAGAAAGTATTAAAATTGAAACTCTAGAATATTTAAAGAGAAGTTGTTACAAACATCCTTCAAAATTTCTTAAAATATACTAGAAAATCTTTTGCCGGCGACTTTTTATAAAATAGGTAAGTATGCTAAGGAGTTGTATTTCTTCAGTTAAATTGTTGGATTTATAAAGAATCCTCGAAATATGATATTCAAGAAATCTGGAAGGGAAATACTGGAATATTTATAATCCTTGAATAAAACTTTCGCAATTTGGAAGAGAATGTTTTTGTATTTGTATTTAATGCTTTGTTTCTCTTACAATAAAATAAAGAAATATTACAAAAGGATAGATACAAATATGTACTTATAATTTTGAAGTAAGAGAAGAATCTTATAAAATATAGAAAGAAATAGTTGATATCGAAAAATGCTTAAAGTTCTGCTGAAATTTCTATAAATTTCCAAGAAAAAATGTGAAAAATTCTACAAATCTAGTGCAGTTTCTAAAAAATAATTTTTAGAAAAAACACGTGTTTTTTCAAGGTAACTGGCAAACATTTTCAATCATTTCAATGGTATGACTTTCAATATAATGCCAATCGCCTTGCTTTTCATCAGCCTCATCACCTCCTCATCTTTAACTCGAAATACACAAACTTCTATATTTTTCATTGCATTATATCGGAATATTCCTGGAATGGGTTTCTATTTTTTTTTCCCTTCAATTTATTTTTTAGGATTTCTTCTTCAAAATGTTTAGATTTTTTTAGTATCTGTTGAGTCATAATGTCAAAGTTCTTTAAAATATCCTCTCCAGAAATGTCTCTTCCAAATTGAGAAAACTTTTTTTATCTTCGTCATCATCATCCCTTACAGATTTCTTGCATTTTCTGCTTGGGCTTTAAAATTTTCCAACAGCTGTTCTAGATCTCTTAAACTTCACAAAAAATAAAATTACAGCAACTCCTGAGTCATTCTTTTCTTAAAAACTTCTCTGCAAATATTCTAGTATTTTTTAGAAATGTCTCTCTTGCTTTTCGGAATTATCTACATTTTTTGCTTCTAAATTTTTAGAAATTAGTTATTTAATTTTCTAGAATTATCCACAATTTTTTTGCTTTGTCTTATCAGGTTTTTCCAAACTTTTTTTTTAAGAATTACAGAATTCATTGACTATGGAGGCTTCTACTTCGTTATACATTTTAATCACAAATTAAACACAATAATTACTTTGTTTTGTATAACAGTTATTTATACTTTCGGTTTGAAAATGATACGTGAATGTATTGAAACCATTGGTCACCGTTTAAATAAATAACTGTTATACAAAACAAAGTAATTATTGTGTTTAATTTGAGAATTACAGAATTTTCTAGCAGCTACTCTTTTGGTTCCTTTCTTTTTGGGCTCTATAATGTTCCTTCAACTTTTGTTCTGTATTTGTAGTCATTTTTTTTTAACCCCTCTACAAATATTCTAGTATTTTTTAGAACATTTAGAAATGTCTCTTCTTGATTTTCAGAATTATCTAGTTCTTTCATTTTCTAGAATTATCCACATTTTTATTTTGGTTTATCTTATCAGACTTTTCCAATTGTTTTTAATAATTAGATTTTTTCTATATTTTTCCTTAAACTTCTATTGCATATTTCTTGAAATTTCCAACAATTTTTCAAAAGATTTTCTAGCATCTCTTGAATAATTTTATCAGATTTCCAGAAACCTGTAATAAAAAAATGTTTTTCAAGAATTTCTCTTCCAGATTTTGAGAAATAGCTTCAATTTTACTTTTAAATTTGTAAAATTTTCTAGCATTATCGGATTTAAAAATTCTCTTCCACATTGCGACAGTTTTCTTTAGGTATTTCAAAATTTTCTAGCAACTTCATTACCAGATTTTTTTTAAATTTTCATCTTGGGTTCTAAAATTTCCAATAAGTTCGGTTCTAAATTTCATTAATTTTCAAGCAAATTTTCAAAGATTTTTAAGCTTCTTTTAAGTCATTCTGTAAAACTTTTCTCCCCATTTTTTTGCTATTTTCTTATTACCAACATAGCATAAGTATTTTCTAATTTAGATTTAAGATATTATGTTACGCTATTTTATACTGACTCACCCAGGAATATACAACATTTACTTTGGAAATAAATAAATACAATACAATACATCTAGATGTTTTAAATTTTCTTCTTGGGCTCTAAAATTTCCAATAAGTTCGGTTGTAGATTTCATGAATTTTCAAGCAAATTTTTCGAAGACTTTCTAACTTCTTTTAAGTCATTATGTGATACTTTTCTAGAAACTTCTGTTGAAAAACACATTTTTACGGAAATTTTTCTTCCCGATTTCGAGAATTATCTAAAAAAATTTCTTCTAAATTTCAATAATTTTCCAGTAAAATTTTTGGGTAATTCTCGAAATTGGGAAAAAAATTTCTGTAAAATACTAAAATTTTTGGCGTTATCTAATGACATTTTTTTCAAAAACTTCTCTTCCAAATAGCGACAAATTTCTTTAAGGGTTACAGAATTTTCTAGCAACTTTTCTTCGAGATTTCTTGAATTTTCTTCTTGGGCTCTCAAATGTATAAGCACCTTCTATTCTGAATTTTCCAAAAAAAATTAGATTACTAATTATTCATCATTGCTGTATCTTATAAATTTTTTTGAAATTCTCCTCTAAATTGCAACAGTTTTCTTGAAGTATTCCAGAATTTTCTAGCAATTTTCCTTTCAGATTTATTTAATTTTCTTCTTTGGCTCTAAAAGTTTTTAAAGTTCGGTTTTAGATTTCATGACTTTTCAAGCAAATTTCCAAAAGACTTTTAAGCTTCTTTGAAACTTTTCGACCCACACAGATGTTTTGAAATTTTCTTCTTGGGCTCTAAAATTCCAATAAGTTCGGTTCTAGATTTCATGAATTTTCAAGCAAATTTTCCGAAGACTTTCTAACTTCTTTTAAGTCAATTTGTGAAAATTTTCTAGAAACTTCTGCTGAAATATTTTTACACAAAATTTGGCTTTTCGATTTCGAGAATTACCCAAAATTTTTCTTTTGAATTTTAATAATTTTCTAGTAAAATTTTGGGTAATTCTCGAAATTGGAAAAAAAATATTCTGTACAATACTAGAATTTTTTGGCGTTATCCTCTTCATATTTTGTTCAATAACTTCTCTTCCAAATTGCGAGAAAAGGGTTACAGAATTTTTTAGCAGCTTTTCTTCGAGATTTCCTGAATTTTCTTCTTGGGCTCTAAAAAGTATCAGCACCTTCTATTCTGGATTTTTTGAATTTTCCAAAAAATGTTCAGATTATTCATCATTTACCATTTCTGTATCTTATAAGATTTTCTTTAATCTCTTCTAAATTGTAACACTTTTCTTGAAGTATACCAGAATTTTCTAGCAATTTTCCTTTCAGATTTATTTAATTTTCTTCTTTGGCTCTAAAAGTTTTTAAAAAGTTCGGTTTTAGATTTCATGACTTTTCAAGCAAATGTATGCAACTGTAATTCAATGTAATATAATTTAGACAATCTAAACATGTACATAATTATAAGTTAGTACTAAAACTTTTAACTACATATGTATTAAATAAATAAATAATAAAAAAAAATCAAAAAACTTTTAAGCTGTTTTAAGTCATTCTCTGAAACTTTTCTAGAAATTTCTGCTAAAACATTCTAGTATTTTACAGAAATTATTCTTGCCGATTTCGAGAATTAACTAAAATTTCTACAATTTTTTAATTTAGAAGGAAAATTTAGATAATTCTCGAAATCGGGAACAAAACTTTCTGTAAAATACTAGAATTTTTTGGGGTAATCTCTTCACATTTAATCAAAAGCTTCTTTTCCAAATTGAAACAAATTTCTTTAAGCGTTACAGAATTTTCTAGTAACTTTCCTTCGAGGTTTTTTGAATTTTCTTTTTGGACTAAAAAATTTATTAGCACCTTCTATTTTGGATTATTCTATCTAGTCAGATTTAAAAAAAAAAGTTCCAAATTGCAACTGTTTTCTTTAAAGATACCAGAATTTTCTAGCAACTTTCCTTCTAGATTTCTTTAATTTTCTTCTTTGATTCTAAATATTTCCAGTATCTTCTGTTCTAGATTTCTTCAAATTTCCAATAAACCTACGTAGAATAATTCGGTGGAATTATCTAAAAACTTCTATTGGAAACATTCTAGCATTTACAGAAATAGAAATCTATCTTTTTGATTTGGAGAATTATCCACAACTTACTTCTAAATTTCTAAAATTTTTCCACCATTTTCAAAAATTTGCCACAATTTTTTTTTATATCTCTACAGATTTTACGAGAAATTTTCCTTCAAATTGTGATAGTTTTCATTAAGGATAACAGATTTTTCTAGCAGCCAACCTATTAGATTCCTTGAATGTTTCAACAAATGTTTATATCTTTTAACATCTCTTAAATCTTTTCTCTTCTGCATTTGGAGAATTACCTACAATTTTACTCGTAATTTTCACCATTTTTAGGCGTTATCTACGATTTCTGGAAAGTTTCTTCTGGTATAAATCTTAAATTAGACTTTTTTTTATTATATAAAATAAGTCTGAAACATTTTTTTTTAGAAAAAGTTCTAATATTTCTTCTGCTATTATATTTTTTATCATTTGATCAAATTCTAGAATTTCTTCTGTAGTATTACAATTACTTCTAAAAAATCTTTGGAATTTCTCTTGAAATAAGTATGTTTTTTTCTTTTTCTGAGAATAATTACTTCTGGGATCAGTTTACGAATTTCTTTTGATATATGTCATACAATTTGGTTTTGAATAATTTGTAGTATTTCTTCTTTAACATTTTTTTCTATAACAAAATAAAAAATTTTGATACATTTTTCTGGGACATAAGAAAAGATCTGCTTTTTAAATTTTTTAAAAATCTCTTCTTGGATAAGTCACAAGATTGAATCTCTCACTTTTTTCTGAAAGATTTCTTCTGAAGAAAAGTTGTAAACTTTCTTCCCAAAATAGAATTTCTGCTAGATTCAAGGAATTTCAGTTTTTTTTATTTGTTCTGATAAAAGTTGTAAACTTTCTTAATAACGTTTAGAATAGTGTCTAATAATAATAATAATAATTTATTTACGGAATACTCCATTTTACAATATAATGAATACAAAATACATCAACTGTTTTTCTTTAATTAGTACAAAATTTTGAACAAAATTCTTTCTGAACAACTTGGAAACTTTCTTCCAGTATAAATCATAAATTGGGTTCTGTTATAAAATATATTCTAGTTTTTTCATCTAAAATATTTTTTTTAGAACCAGTTCTAAGATCTAAGATGGAAACACTTCCGGAAATTCAGTTTTTTTTCTGAAAGATTTCTGCTGGAAAAATGTTGTAAACTTTCTCCCCAAAATAGAATTTCTGTTAGATTAGGCTGTAGTTTTTTTTCTGAATATCTCCGGGAATTCCAGTTTTTTTTTTCTGAAAGATTACTTCTCGAAAAAGTTTTAAACTTTCTTTCCAAAATAGATTTTCTTCTAGAATAAATTTTAGGTTTTTTTTCTGAAACAAGTTCTTCTTGAACAAATCCTAAAGCTTTATAGTTTTGCTTAAACAAATTCTAAGATTTCTTCTTTCTTCAAATATATATTAAAGAACTACTTCTTTGATTGCAAAAAATCTTAACTCTTATACGAAAAAAATAATGAAGGAATATAAAATATTAAAAATACGTATTTAATAATAATAATATGATTACAAACGAAACCTAACACAATATAAAAACTATTTTAAATTATCCACTCTGTCTAAAACATCATCTAAAACGGTAGCTACAACAGTTTCTGTAGAAGTATCCGACAAAGTTGGAAACACATCGGTCGTACTAGTCCTAAGCAAAAAAGTACTAGCGGATTTAGAAGCGCTCTCGTCTATGGTACTCAGCGACCTCTTAAAACCTTCAAATTGGTACACCGGTATGGGTTCTTGGTAGTGGAGATACGGATTTATGGTCTTCTTCAAATCCTTCAGACAACGAATTAACTCACATTTTTCTGCCGCCACCTTTCCTAATAGGTCTTTGTAAATGGTAAGATATTTGATAGTAGTGTTAGGGTTATTGACTTTCAAAAACAGAGCCAAGTAAACGAGAGCGGAGGTTTGTGTGTCTAAACCGGGGATGAAAGGCCGGCTTGAATTAACATCCGTCACCGCCTTAACGATCTGATCGGCATCAAATTGCTCAAGGAAACCTAAAGTGGGTAAACTAGACATTTCCAGCGATGGGTACGGCTTTCCTCGGAAATTAACGCTCACGGAAGAGAACTTGCTAGGCTTTTTGAAAAACTGTTTTAAACACTCTTCTGTATCGAACAGATAAATCGTATCGCCATACTTTATAGCATATTTAATCAAACCGTTGTTGAAAACACGATTTGGTTTATTATTTTCAAGACAAATAACACAGATTCCATTTTCATAGCAATCAACTGGTTTTGAGTATAGTGTTATACGTTCTGGTAAGGTAATCGGTAAGGAATGACGCACATTTGGATCAAGAAATGAACTTGGATTATTGATAAATGCTTCAATATGCTCGTCACAGAGCCAATAATAAAATTCTCTATATTGTAACAAACCAGTACGATCGGGTGGATTGTTTCCATGAGTTAGTTCGTTGTTATAAAATAAACAACAAGGACAGTAGTTCCTAAATCTACCTGTTCTTTGTAAGAATTCTAACGGGGAAACCAGCATATTTGCTATTCTTAAAGGAAAATCTTTATCTTTATTCATGTAGTAGAATTTAATTTCGGAAACAACAGCTAATAATAAAGTTTTGGCATTTTTCCAAATTTTCCATTTGCTGGGATCAATTGGTATCTTCGCCACATTTTGGTACTCCTTATCGATCCATTTTCTATGAGCAGCTTGACACTCACTCCAAACTTGAAATCGGTGACCAATAAATTTTTTAGAATATTCAGGACGGTGAGTCTTCTCGTTAACATCCATATACATAAAAATATAATCTAAGTCTGTATTAAGATCCAGAATTAAGTGTGGGATCATGTTAACTTTCCCAAGCTCCCGAACTTGATTAACGTTTTTTGGAAATCCATCCATTATATAACCCGAGGCTAAAGCTTTATCTTCAAAACTCATTGCTTCAACGCAAGCAATTACTAGTTCATCCCTTAGATAATCACCATTGCGCAATTCCTTCTCAACTTCTTCCGCTAATTTGGATTTTGATAAGTATTTTAAGACGTATTCAACAGAGTTACCTATACTAATGTGTTTTAAACCGAATTCGTAGTGGATTCGTTCTGATAAAGTAGTTTTTCCACATTTTGGAGGACCCATAACTGATATACGTAATTGTATCATTGGTAAATTTTTATAATCCTGATTAATGTATTTCATGACGTTTTCTTTAAATTTCAAGCGATTATCTGCTCCGGCAATGAAGTATATATAGCGTTTATGGATCATAGGGAAGAGTTGGAACCTAGATTCGTATGCCAAAAATAGTTGTATGTAATTATCCTTCTCAAACATTTGTACAGGGCAAGTTTTGCCAAATCTGCTAAGGAAAAAGTATCCTTGTTCCAACAAACTATCAGCCAGTTCCATAGAGACATCGTACACCCGTTCGAACATTGATGGATTTCGAAATTTAAAAGGTAACACGATTCTGGCAGATTGATTGTATATTTTTAAAACATCATTATCTGCATTGAGTGAAATCCATGGAATCAGTTCAGAATTGCATTGTTCTTTCATTGGACTCATAAATGTGGATTCTCTAGTTGTAAATTCATCAACATCGTGCTGAATTCTTTCGGTAGCCGTTTGTACGGTTTCCCAATTGACGTTAAACCCAGGTTCCGGTAACTCTTCTTCTAATATCATTTCAATTTCTCTTAAATCTTCTTGTTCCTCAATGGATGTATAACTTACTAATGAGTGAACATCATCTGCTTCACCTTCATATTCCGGTTCTTCTGCCTCATTTATTACACCTAGAGTATTTCTCGCATTAACTTCCTCATCAAGTCTTACAATTGGAGCGTCTACTTCATTTTCTTCAGGTAATAACTGCTCTTTGACGCGTTTCTTTGCCGAATACCTCTGATCCCGTTTCAAAACGATCAACTCATCAAATCTGGCCTTTCTCCGCAACTTCCACTCATCATAAATACGCATGTTATCTTCCTGTTGTTTCTCCTGCATTAAATTCATCTGAATTTGCCATTCGTCCATAAGAATTTTGACAAGCCTATCATGCAAAGTATAATCAGGACATGTGAGTTCTATAATTATATCCGGAATAAGATAATTAGAACACATGAAACGGACATCTGACGGCCTTCTGGGAAAACCATCAAGCACGAACCCCATTGACTGCTTTGGTTCTTCAAACCAAAACGGAAACAGTATTTTTTGCATGTGTTTATCAGGTAAAGGTCGATCCGATTGGAAATATTCATTAAGCATTGTAGTATCATTGATATGTTGGCGTAATAAGTAATCGTAATCTCCATAATATAATCCAAAACGTTTACTAAGTGCTTTTGCTAATGTGGTTTTACCTATTTTATACGTACCCACTACACAAATTCTAGGCGGAGGTAAATCTGTGGGAAGTTTGTGTCTAAATCTGTGCAAGAGTAATTTAGGATTCTTTATAAATTCCTCCATTGCTGGTGTTGAGCTAAAGAAATACAACTCGTTGGAATACTTAGCGGCTATTTCTTCCTTTCCTTCCCACAATACATTAAAATTATTTAATGCAAAGGGGCAAAACTTTGCTGTCATTCCAATTCTACGATTTTCCGCAAAATATTGATCGTCGTGCTTTTCATCAGCCTCCTCCCCCATCTCCTCATCTTCAACCCGTACTTCACCATAATCCTCAACCTCTTGCAACCTATCCTCCGGTGTAAAGATATTAGGAGTTTCGAAGAATTGTGCATAAAAATAATCCAAAATTTCTGCCGCTAAATCCTCCACAGATTTTTCAGTAATTACGAATTGAACAAATTGTATCCCATTATCTTGAAGATACTTAATCGTATTTATAACTTCTTTTCCATAAGTATCACATTCCTGTTCATACACTTCTTGTACTTTAGTTCGAATCCTTTGTTTATGATAATCCAGTATTGAATATGAATGCCCTATTGTTGATCTCTTTAGAGCACCTAATTCAAATTTATGTCCAAGTTCATCTAACCCATGCTCTTTAAAAAATAATCCTAAGTCGCTAATAATATTATCATCTTCAAGCCAATATCGGTTTTTTACAAAGTCCATATTGTTAGATGTATCTTTTAAGATTATAATAGTATCAGCGATCATTTCACGGTCGAACATTTCCAATAACTGTACGTCAGGTGGAAACCCGTCGATGACCCAACCTTTTCCAGATTCCTCGGCCGCTTTAATTCCTTGAACGAAACTTCTAAACGTGCAGTCAATTTCTGGTAACTCATCTATTATTTCACTTTCAGCATCTTTAACAGCTTGAGTGGAATATTCTTGAACGAAAGAATGATGAATGTTTAATAACGTTGAATCATCAACCTGTTTCATTGGCGGTTGCTTAATTTCATCGGGAACGTATTCTAATAATAACGTGGGATCTAATTGGAACATTTTCAATGCGTTAACGTCATCAAGTGGTAAGCCGAACTCAATAAGCGCCGCTTCCAAATCAGGAATATCTTTTTCGCATTCGGTATATTCAGCAGTTCTATGCAAACCGCTAGGTATTGGTAAAGATGTCATTTCTAGTTCAATCGAATCCTTCTTTAAAATATCCAGGCAATCCAAGTATCTATCGAGGATTTTTTGAATAGGTGCCAAATACTCCGCAATCCTCTCTTCTCTATCTGGGTCCAGTTCATCAATTTCTTCTACATGTTCTTTCTTCAAAATATCCAATGCGTCATTAATCGATTTAGCCTTAACAACTTCTAAGAATTCAGAACGTTGCTTCGCTAAATAATTGTTCATCATAGAGTGAGGTTCTAAAATAATACTTTTTAGTGTATGATTTAAAACCCTGGATATGCTGGTTTTCCCTGATAATGGTGGGCCAATGATGAATACTCTGTGAGACAATTTTGGAAACGGAGGTAATAGATATGGTCGAGGGTTGTCACAAAATCTAAATAGCGCTTCTTCATTCGATAAGAAATAAATTTTATTCATGAAATGCACGGCGTATTCAGGATTTCCCTGTATAGGATTACCGTCGTACATAGATACCGGGCAGATGTAATTCCAGTCAGATAAAGACCATTTAAATAAGCGACCGATTATTTTCTTTTTGTGCAAATAATCAAACCATTCTTTAGGCGTCATGTTTGAATAATCAACTTCGGGTAACTTTGTCGGACTCTCCATAACCTCATCATCAACAGCTCTATCGACCAATAACTCTGGTATGAAGCTTTGAGATAGTGGTAATACTCGCAAGCGTAGTTTCAAACTATGAAACATCCTTTCTGGAGCTAATCTAGCATCGAGTTTAATCACATATTCGGGATTATGCAGCAGAATGTACTTTTCGATAATTGTTTGCGATTCGTAGCGATAGCGATCTAATTGTGCATTAACATTAACGGGAAAATCTCTTATTGGTTTTAATAATTTTTTGCTTGGAAATAAACCATTGTTCTCATTAATTTCAAAACCGCTGAAATGAACTTTTTCGTGTTGTAGATTCGATAAGCGAAAAGTAACTGCATCTAAACGATAATCTTTTCGTAGATTGGTTACCTCTTCATTTGAACATTTTAGGTATATTATGACGTATTTGTGGTCTTCACATAATGAAAACAAGAAATTGATTTGATCTGTATCATCTGCGTGAACATGTGATTCATAGCAGATTTCCGATTTTAAATCAGATATAATTTTTGGAAAAACTGGTGGCGGAGGTAGTTCCTCCTCACCTTCATAACCGTCTTCAACGGACTCGGCCCTTGATACGTACTTGATGACCTCCATTGGTAGTACTTGATCTACAACTGTGTCAAATATTTCTTCAAAAATATCGTGCACTGTGAAAATTGCCGATTCGGATGAAACCGGATCTTCGCTAAACAACGTGTTAGCAACCAGAGGAAATCCACAAATTACGAATCCTCGGTGTTGCACTGAAACCTGATTAATTTTCTTTTGTAGTAAACGCATGACAACATCTATGCTGATCGCCCTTCCAGATCGTAAATTGTATTCTATACAAACACCGGCTCTGCTTTCTGATTCGATCTCTTCCACAATTAACGTTTCAGGATGGATATACACTGACTGCCAATGGCGAGCTAATAAAGCCCCTAATTCCTGTTCGCCTAAATCAGGTTTACCCAGCAATATAAATGAAGTAGGTTTTTTTCGTAGAAATTTACGTTGCGCGTCCAACTCGCTGTAGCAATCTTTACCATCATCATGAAAAGTGGATTTCTTATCCTCGCAAAATGAATTTTTTGAATTAAGGCTTTGGTTTGATTGCTTTTCATTGAGCAGGTGTGGAACACGGTTAACTGCATCGTAATCTTCGCCGTATTGGTAATAAGAATTGACATAGGGGTACCAGCAGTTAACTTCAACAACACCGTCGGTGGTGGTTTTAGGTTTCAATTGTTCAGGTTCTTTGTATCCGTTTAAATTCGTTAAAAAACTTTTCTTGATCAGGACGTTCTGGTTGCAGGGAAAATTAGTTAATTCTGGATTTTCGACGGTATAATTCAACGATGACATTTTGATGATTGATATTGATAGACATATATCAGTTTACTAGATTTTGATTCAGTATGAATAGTTTCAAGCATTTATCAGAATATATCTTCTTCAGATTGTCTAACTAAGTTGGTTAACTAGTGCGAAATAAAATAAAAACACGAAAACAAATAAATAGTAGTTATTACGTCCTATAATATCTACCTAGAATGGATTTATGAAGATACTTGAAATGTGTTATTTACACATAAAATAAAAACCCATACGTTAAAGAAGAACATATAATCAAAGTTTGAACTCAAAAACCTTTTAAAATAGTTGAATAAATCATATTACGAAGGCAAATTTAATAAAATAATATTAAATTATTGGCGCAAAATATTTAATCATTAAAATGGGATACTTATTCTCATTGGGGTCGATAGTGCAGAAAGGAAAGTTCTCGGCAGCGACGGCACTCTTCGTCAGAACGTTGAAGAAGGTGGACTTGCCAACGTTTGGAACGCCGACGATGCCCACCCTCAAGTTGGTGCCAACTCTTCCTATCAGAGGCTTCCGTTCCGGCTCTTGAACCTTTTTAGGCGGCATCCTGAAACAAATCAAGAACTAAATCACAAATGATATATATTAATAATAGCTTTCGCAAGTTTATATCATAATTATTAACAAGACAACAATAGAATATTTTTAAAATAGAACCAACTGATATATCTATATGCTATAGAATCAAACATGGATAAAAACATCTTGGTCAACAAGAAATTGACTTTTTTTATGTTGTATCTTCGATAAGCGAAAACTAACTGCATCCAAACGATAATCTTTTCGTATATTGGCGACCTTGCAGCAAGAGTCTTTCTTTCTCTAGAGTCACTAGGCTCTTCCCACAATGAACTGTTAGCCTTCAATTAACCAAATTCTTTAACCTAACTTCACTTCACTTTAGGTTTTCTAGATGTTTTGGCCTTGTTACCCTCTACTACTACGACTGAAGAAGGATCAAAAAAATAATATTGCTCAATAAACTTATGGCTTTTATAAACGACAATTGAAGTTAATTAATAAATCCACCAGAGCTGTATAGTGGCGAAGTGACAGAATCCCATTTTGAACATCGCTCCATGGATTTTAACTATCGTTAAAACAGTAAGGGCAGAAAATAAGAGTAAGTTTAAGATGAGATTTCGCATGAATTTAACAAGAGGAAGAGTTTAAGTAGATTTCTTTCAGGTGAAGATGAAGAAAAAAAAAGAATGACGGAGACAAGGAAATGGAAATAGCATCATCGAACGTAGCTACCACAGAATAAGTGGTGTTGCATTGTCAAGGAAACAGAAGCACTAAAAATGATTATGATCAGAACAATACCAAGAAATGCTGAGGCTTAAATGACCAAAGTTAATCTATCAACGAAACTACAAAAACATGTATAGAGGAATACGGAATTTGTTCAAAGAAAATTTCTTGGGGATAACAAGACTACAGACATCCAATAGGAAAATAACAATCACTACATTGTTATTTTCCCATTGGATGACAAAAAAGAGACAATGAAGATATAATGACATATATAAACATTTATGATGAAGAGCAAAGGAAGAGGAAGAAAGAAAAGCTTAGTAATACAAGCAGGCAACGAATTAACTGATAAATTTAGAAGTATGATTGAATATATATTTGCAGTAACAGGTATCAAAGTAGACATTTTCCATAATACAAAGATTGTTAAGTGCATAATTAGAAAAGAAAGAATTGAATGAATCACTGCAACAACAAAAACAAACTCAAAAAAAGAAACCTTTTAATAGAAAATCTTAGATGTAGATCTAGTCAGATATGAAGAAAGAAATCTGCCTAGGCGTAAAAACAAATATGCCAATCAAAACAAAAGAAGTCACGTTAGGATCAATATTACAAGGAAAAAAGTAGAACCAAACAAAATCTTCGAAAGCATCGAAGTGAAACTAAAAAACAGTACTTATATATAAAATATATATTAATTATAATAAAAGAGGATCTAAATAGAAACTAGAGACGAATTGGAAAATACGATACAAATAAATATCAAAGGAATGTAACAAAAGAGCGCTGTAGTATGTAATAATTAACTTTCGGGTCAAAAAAGGAAGGGAATTATTTGGCAACAGCAAAATGAAAATAAGATGGCCACTTGTAGTTTTGATGAGCTAATGACTTCTTCTAAATTCTTTAAGGTGCCTAAACTATAATCACACAAGTGCAACAAGTAGGGAAAGAGGAGAAAGGTTACGAAGCTAAAGAAATTGCTCTGTAGTCCCACAATGCGATGGAGAATAGTAAGAGTGTATTCAAAAGTCCTCCAGGCAAATCTAAACAGGAGTGGAGAGGCAAAGGAATTGACTGATACCTGGTATTAGTTTATGGAGAGTTTGAAATATAATAATACCTGATGGAGGTAATTCAATTTAACTAGCCTTATATGAACAGATGATGAAGTGTTGTTTTCTAACTTTTCCAGCAAGCAAGAAGAAAACATTGCTTCCAGAAATAAGAAATAAAAAGAAATGTACATTAAATAAAAACCTGCCTGGAGATCAATTTAATATAAAGGAAAATACTACCGTATAAGTAAAAGCCCTGAAGGTAATGATACGCGTAAGAAAAACTGAAAGAAACACTACCCCAGGAAAATTGCGGATACATGGCAAATGGAAATAGCAAGAAATATATTCCAAACAGATGAAACTATGAGTAGAGAAAATATATTCATGAATAAGAAAACTATTCGCTGAATAACCATGGAGGAGCTTTTAATACAAGTGGCGTATGAAGGCACACCTTCCATATGAATTCAACAAGAAGAAATAGCTCTATCAGTTGAAAATGGAAAATAGAGGAGAGAAAAAGAGGAAGGAGAAGAACAATTCAAGAGGAACAAGTTGTCGAAGCGACAAAATGAATAAAGAAGAAATATTCCCAACAGAGAAAACTAATAGAGAAGCTTCTTATAGGAGTGGCCAAAATTAAAACTTCTAGTAGGACCGAACCAAATGAATACAAAATTAGTTGACTAGTAAAACTGAAAGTATTGAACAGCAGAAAACTGAAAGGAGAATTTCTACAGATTTGGAATGAAGATGAAGATTGGCGCTGTCGGAGAAGATCAAAGAACCAGGTAACATAAAATCTAGAAGACGAAGTTGAAGCAAAATTATCGAAAACCTGATTAGGACTAAAAAAACAGCCAACAGTAGACGCTATGCATATTATAACGATGAAAGGGCCAATGAAAATTTTTGAATCACAAGCAAGGACACACTGACTGAGTGATGCAAAATTGATAAATCATCTTGCAGGTACTAGACGAAAATCAATTACTTAGAAAATATCTAGCTTAATATCTGTTATGCAGAATATCGGTTATCTGGATGATAATGTGGAGCATTTCCTACAACGAAATACTGGAAATGGAGGTTAAGGAAGGCGTGGAACTAACAGTTTTTTTGTCGATACGGCTACACTGGTATATGGAATACATCTACAGGATTAAATAGCAAAATTAATAGTAAAATATAAGATATCATTGATGAGATAAATAGAAAGAGAATCCAAATCGTACCTGAAAAAACTGAAGCAGACGTAGATCGAGGTCAAGGTCCAAAAACAAATGGTACGATCAAAGGAAGTTATTACTTTTTTAAAGTGTATACTTTACCCGAAATAAAATTACAAAACAAAAAATGACTAAAAAACGATTAGTACCAAATATAGGAAAACCTGAATTGAACAAAGAAAGCTATCCCCTAAGAGAAAATAAGCAGGATATAATAAACAGTTTGGCAATTCGTTTGGCCAGTGCGTATCGGTTGCATATCTACAATGAAGACAGATATAATTTAAGAAAGGGAACCATGAAAATGGATGAAACGATCGACGTTAAGAAACTACAAGTGAAATTGAACAAAAACGCTAATCAAAGATCTAAGTAACTAAGTAATTGGGCGAATCTAAGCTTCGGAAATATTTACTATCATGTAACGGTGGTATTGGGAGAACATGGGTATACCTCAAGCGCTTAATAAAAAAATAATGTCTCTATATATGCGATATATTTTATTTTTATTTTATTACATCTTTGCACTCCTTTCTAATATAATATCACAAAAAGCATATACAAAATTTGAAAACATACTTAAAATTTTAGCTGAAGAGGCCCATTCACTTCTTCAAATGATCTTCCACTCAAACCCATTAATAGACTTCAACATCAATACTGCTTCAATGAACGTTTCTTTACTTAGTTTGTCTCTTTTTGCAGAGATAATATTTGAGCTGTTTATGTCAGTATGACAGATATAATCATTGATATCATTTTTGAATGCTTCACATTCAACGAAGGGAGAGAATAGGGTAGGCCCTAAGTTGAACAGTAGTAGTGCCACACAGTTTATAGAGGAAATGCGCGTAAAGCATTAACCCTCTTAAAAAATTAAGGAAACAACAAACCATCAAAATCCAAATACCTCCAAACCTCCAACAGCTTCTAAGGATATACATTAGAGATGGTACATCATTTATTTAAATAAATGTTTCAGAGAGTGCTTTCTAAAAACTTAAAAGGGCAAGTGAGTAAAACTCAAAACTAAAATACCTCCAAAACTCATTAATATTACTCCAAAATAGGGGTCCCATACCTTCTACGGAAGAGAGCTGCTCAAGATACGCTGAAGATAGTAGAAAGATATATTCTTAATGAAAAATTGCCTTAAATTCAGAAAATAAATTGCAAGGAAATACAAAATACGGCATATAATAACACATAGAAATTATTATGTATTGATAACCAACGATGCCGCAAATGTAAGTTAATTAAGAGAATTGGGAACATTCTGAGGTAATTGGAGAAAATAATATAAATAGTGTTAGAGTCGGAATGGAAAGTGAAGTAAAGTATGAAAGCCGGGTAGATTGGGCAATTTAAAAGGCCAGTAAAAAGTCTGAAACATTCCCGTTCTTCCTTGAAGAATATGCAAATCTATTAGCCAAATTACACAAGGGTGACATCTAGATTTGAATAGACCGACTAATTGGAAAGTGCTATAAAAAAACTGTATAAATAGAACGATTTACAAGAGTAAACATATCAGGAGTATGCATTAATTCATGCGTTTTTTTTTCCAAAATTAAGGCTTTATTGTGAAAAATGGTTATACACTCAATGATCAAAGTATTACCCATCGGAAGCTACAACATTTGCCCATCTTTCTGGCAGTTTGTGGATTCCATCCTAAAAGAACTTCTCCTGCTTGGTGGTGAAGAATGTATCGAGCCAATTTTTGATACTCTGTTCTGAAGTGAAGCGTATTCCGGTGAGGGCATTCTGCATTGATCTGAACAAGTAGTAATCAAAAGGGGCTATGTCTGAGCTATAACGCGGGTGAGGAAGAACTTCCCACCCACTGTTTTCCAAATAGTTTTGAACCGGTCTTGAAACATGTGGGCGAGCGTTGTCATGATGGAAAATTATGAATTCGTGTCTGGTTGCATATTCTGGTCGTTTTTCCGCAATCGCTCTCTTCAAACGAATTAATTGTGTTCGGTAGAGGTCCCCTTTTATCGTCTGACCCGATTTCAACACGCATCTTCTTCAAGCAATGTCTCAAATTCTTCATCTTCAAACCTTTTTGGCTGTCCGGGTCGTTCATCGTCTTCTAAGTTGAAATCGCCACTTTTAAACCGTGCAAACCACTTCTGGCACGTTCTTTCAGCAAGGGTATGGTCACCATAAACCTCTACTAAAATACGATGACTTTCGGTAGCACTTTTCTTCATGTTAAAGTAATGAAGAAGAACTCCCCGCAAAAACACTTTTTCTGGCAAAAAGTTCGACATGTTCAAATGAATAGAAAAAAATGTTGTTTACGCTTCAATGAAATTACATATACTGAAAAAGACGAGCAATGACAGTAGCTTTCAAATGAATGTAGTCACGGATGTACACGACGCGAAACAATACTAGTAACGCCTTCTCTTAGAAAACCGCTTGAATTAATGCATATTCCTGATATAAAAATCACTTGGTTTATTTTAGTTCTAATCAAAATAGTTCAAAAATGTTTCACCACGGGTTAAGTTATAAATTAATAAAATGTATGTAATTATTGTCACTAGATTAACTGGAAACGTGAAGTATCTAAACAAGAAATAATAGAATGGAAAGAAATTGAGAAGAAACGAAACAACACTGTAATAACTGACGTATCGGTGAATGAAGAACAAATGCAAAAAGATGTCAAAGCTTTCATTAAAGAACAACTGAAGGTGCAAACAAAAATTAAGTAGGCACACGTGCTTCAGCTTTATTCATAAAGAAAAAAAACAACTATACATGCTCAAATTGAATCTTGGCAATTGAAGTAATAAATTATGAAAGATAAATACAGCTTAAAAAATACTAGAGTATATAAATATATTTTTTACATTAAAGGAAAGATTGGTGCAAAAAGAAATAAGATACATAGCTAGGGAGGAAAAGGAGCAAGGAAACAGACAAATCATAATAAATGGAGAGATTTATGGGTGGGATGATTTAGAGAAGGGTATGAAGAAAATAGCCTTAATGGCAAGAATCACTAGCTGATATTCATCGTCAGCTACAGGAAATAATGGGTTGAATGAAAGAATACTGCACTGTAAACCCGCCTTTAAGTCTTGTGACTTTAAAAATGGGTGGAGTAAAACACTTGTTTTATTCCATGATTTTCAAAGCTAAACTTTAACTTTGAAAATGATCGTAACGGATCGAAACACGTGTCAGGAAACTGATATAAAATCATGGAACAAAACAAGTGTTTTACTCCACCCATTTTGAATATATGGTTCCATCAAGAAAGTAGCAGAAGAAGTATTGAATATACTTATGACTTTAATTTTAAAGTTAATGTCAATGTATTTTATTTTGTGTCAATTTTTTAGTAAGACTTGTAAATCAAATAAACTAAATTAAACTAGTTTTGATAGTTGTACTATTTGTAACACGCAAATTACTTTTGTATCATTCATTTGTCTGTGGAGGTATTAGCCAGACAAGTAGTTGTTTCAACAAGTAATTTGTTTTGTAGTTTTAGTAAGACTCATTGTTGTAGATTCACGAAATGTTTTCGTATTTTTAAATTATAAATTAAACTAATAAAAGCAACACGAGTAATTGATGCATACGGAATGTCAGAGGCAATGAAACATAAGAATGATAGCAGTTTGGATGATGAAGGATTTACAACGATAGGATTTTATAATATAGCTTGAATTAAGTCTAAATGCAAGGAGAGTGTGTGGCAAAATGATTTCAAGGATTGGGATTAGTGGGAACGTGGATGATAAAGGAAGAGTGGGATTAAATAAAAGGCTTAGCTATCAGGGGACTTTAAAAAATTAATAAGTAAAACTAAATTTTATATGTCGGTTGGGTGGGTGCTCACTATTTCACCCTCCAAGTACTTAAACAGAAAAAAGGTCAAAAGTTTTACATTAAAAGTTTTAAACTAAAGAAAGCAGCTAATTAATTTAAACAAAAACCTTTTAATATATTAATCGATCTTCATCACAACTCTCACGTAAGATTCACTGATTAGAGGATGGGATAATGGCCACCCACCTACTTCACACCTACAAATACATCATCATCATCTGTTTTAGTTTCCAAAAAAATCAACAATCATTTTAGTGTTAGTTTAAGAGAATTATTAGGTTAGATCATAACTTTAAATTACATGTGTATGTAGGGTGGGTGGGTGGCCACTGTCACACCCTTCAATTACTCAAACAGAAACAAGGATTCTACATTAAGAAAATAAGGTTATTATTATGAATGAAAGGTACAATATCAATAAATGTCTTACGTTTCTTTACGTTAAATTTACACCAAAGTAAGAAAAATTAAATAAATTATCTATTTTACGGCCAAATCGGGCCGTAAGTACTTTTAAGTGCGACATAAAATTGTGGGTTTGAATACATCCATTTGAGAATCTTTATTAAATGATCCCTTAATAAAAATAAATAATACATTAAAATTGGTGAGAGATTATAGAACGTTTGTGAAAAGGAATCAGTGAATTATAGACATTTTTAGAAGATTCAATTTTATAACCTAAAAATTTACGAAGCCGATAAGCGAAAAATAAACAACGACACGAAAATCAAACTAGAAGAACCAACTAATAGCGAATAAAAGTTGCAGCTGAGTAAGCGGTAAGCGTTGGAACATAAAGAGTAACATAATAAATAAATACAAGGACATACTAACGTAGTTAAAATAAATTAAAAATAGCGAACAAACGATAAAGTTTAAAAGGTACTAAATAATACATAAATATTAACAGGCTACAAACAAAACATAAAGTAAAATTTAAAAAATATATACCTAATAAGTTCATAGAATCAGATCGACGTAACCAATAAAGTAAACCAGTATAATAATCACACATACAGAAAATCAGATCTATGCAAAAAAAAACAAACAAAACGTAAACTGCTGGACACAAGTATCAAAAACCTGGAATTAGAAGAAAATATTTTTAGAAAAAGTAAAACAACGAATAGATCTGCAGAGAGAAAGGAGGCAAGAAACAAAGAGATGGAGGAAATTCTCAGGGCTATCAATGAAATGAGAAGTAAAATGAATGGAAGATTCGACCAAAATGAAGAACAAAATGAAAACATGAAAAAAGAAATAGAAAAAATAAACCGAGAACTAGAACAAATAAGGAACGAAATGAAAAGAAGAAGAATGGACAAAAGAAAAGGAAGGCTTAAAAATGAAAATACAAACGCTAGAAAGAGAAGAAAAACGAGAAAAAGAAACGAGAAGGAACAACTTGGTGATAAAGAATTCGAATATACGTGGTAATGAAGTAGCTAAACAAGTCAAAGATTTTTTCGAGAAAAATCTGAAAGTACAAACGAATATAGATGAAGCATACGAAATGAAAAACGGAATAATAATGGTCAAAATGCAGAACTGGCAAAACAAAAAAATATAATGGAAAACAGAAGGAGACTAATAGGAACACAAATATACATAAATAACGACATGACCAAACTAGAAAGAGAAATACAAACAAACTTGCGACAACTAGCAAAAAATGAAATCGAAAAAAGAAACACAGCAAAAGTGGGATACCAAAAAATAACAATAAACAACAAAATATATGATTGGAACGAAATTAAAAATAAAAATATGACAAAAAACTAAGAACAGAATTATGGACAGAGGATACGGCAACGAAAAATGCAAGGAAGAAAGGAAAACGTGATCGTAAACGAAATATAATAAAAATATGCACGTTGAACATACAAACTTTATTGAAAACAGGAAAACTGGAGGAAATATCAAAACAACTAAATAAATACAACATTGCAGTGGCAGCTCTACAAGAAGTAAGATGGATGGAAGACGGACAAATTAATAAAAAAACAGTATGATATTTTACTCCGGAGATAAAGAACAGGGCAGGAATGGAGTAGCCTTCATTATAACTGAAAAACTAAAGCATAACATAATAGATTTTAAAGCAATAAATGGTCGATTAGCTTACATAAGAATAAAAACAAAACCCTTTAACATATCCATCATAAATGTGTATGCACCAACAGAAGGAGCAGACGAGGAACAAAAAGACGAATTATATGAAGAAATTGAAAAGATATAAGCAAATATACCTAAACAAGATACTATAATAATCATGGGAGATTTTAACGCCCAAATAGGAAAGGAGGAGTATGTAAGGGCTGTAGCATGGAAAAACACGATACATGAAAACACAAACGACAATGGACAAAGATTATGCAATTTGGCAACAACAACAGGGACAAAGATTATAAGCACAAAGTTTAAACACCAAAAAGAACACAAAATAACATGGATGGCACCTGGACACTATTACGGAAACCAAATCGACCACACATTAATTAAAAAAGAAAGAGCATCGGCTATACTAGACGTGAGATCACACAGAGGTGCAGATGCTGGCACAGACCACTTCATGGTAGCAGCAGCAATGAGACAAGTAGTATCAAAACTGAAGAAATCAGATACAAAAAATAAATGGAACATAGACAAACTTAACAATTTAAAATTAAGGGAGGAATATAAAAACACGGTAAAACATAAAATAGAAGACATCATACCTGTTACAAACGACATAAATAAAAAATGGGAACAACTGAAAAATACATTAAATGATGCGGCAAAAGAAAAAAAAAAGGAGTAATGAAAGAAGAGTACAATAATGAATGGTGGAACGACGAATGCAGTAAACTTATCGAAGAAAAATCGAAACTAAGGCGAAAATGGATACAAGACAACAACCAAGAAAAGGAAAGAATGCAATAAAATAATAAAGAATACAAAAAACCTATGAATACAAAGAAAGATGGAACGAATAGAAAGTGAATACCGAAACAGAAATACAAAAAAGTTTTACAAACAAATAAATTATGAACGGAAACAAAATAAAGTTAAAACATTAGGAATTAAAAATAATGAAGGAAAGACAGTAGAAAGTAGAGAAGATGCCAAATTAATATGGGAAGAACACTTTCGAAAATTATTGACAACCACAAACAGCACAAAACAATTGGCAGAAATCGAAGAAACAGATGAAATCGACAACAGTGTAGACGAACCGACAATAGAGGAAATAAACGAAATAATTAAGAAATATAAAAATGGAAAGTCACCAGGAGAAGACAACATCAACACAGAAATGATTAAATATGTCGGAGAAAAAGTACACGAGGAAATTGGAAAGTTAATTAATGAAATATGGAGAACAGAAACAATGCCAAAAAAAAGGAGCAAAGGGACGATAATCCCATACATAAAAAAAGGAGATAAGGCGCAATGCAAAAATTACAGAGGAATTACACTATTGAATAGCGCTTACAAAATACTAACAACAATAATTCAAAAAAAAACTTAACAAATATCGTTGGGGATTACCAAAATGGTTTTGCCCCTGGTAAATCAACAGTAGATGCAATTCATTTTCTAAAACAAATAATAGAAAAATCACAAGAACAAAGCATTAACTTAGAATGACTATTCATAGATTTTAAACAGGCATTTGACGAATTGAATAGACACCAATTAATGAAAGCACTAATAGAGTTCAAAGTACCAACAAAGTTAATTAAACTTAGACAAAAGACACTAAATAATACCAAAGCTGCGGTACAAACAGAATACGGACAAACTAAAGAGTTCACGATAAACAAAGGAGTAAATCAACGCGATTCCCTTTCAGCTACTGTATTTAATATCGGTTTAACGTATGTGCTAAGAAAGTTAAACACGAAGGGAACACTTAGAACAAAGGGAAGTCAAATCACTGCCTACGCAGACGACATAGTGATAATCACAAAACAACGAAACCTAATGAGTGGCATTCTAAAAGGAATAGTCGAAGAAGGAACAAAAGTGGGTCTGACAATAAATGAATAAAAAACAAAATTTATGAGAATTGGAACAAAACTAGATACTGAAAAAATAAAAATAGGAGAACACGAATTTTAACAAATCAACAAAATGAAGTACTTGGGAATAACAATAAGTAACAGTACCGGATATAATACAGAAATTGACGAAAAAATACAGAAGGCAAATAGTGCATACTACGCTAATCGGAAAGTCTTAACAAACAAAACAATAAGTAAAAAAACAAAGATACAAATATATAAGACAGTAATAAGACCAATAATGACGTATGCCGCGGAAACAATGACAATGACAAAAAGAGATGAACTGAAACTAAGAGTAGCTGAGAGAAATGGTAGGACCAATAAGAAGTGAAGGTGAAATAAGACGAAGAACCAATGCAGAAATCTTAGAAATTCTTGAAGGGAAAGATGTCGTGAGCATTATCAAGACTGCTCGCATAAAGTGGCTAGGGCACGTATGGAGATCGGGGAGCCATAGTAACAAAAGAGCGGTAATGGAATGGAAATCGAGCAAAACAGAAGACAGGAAAAAATGGAAAGAAATAGCAATGATAAGTCTAAACACTGATGCGACATAGAAAACGATAGATGATGGGGACTAATCCACCCCAAAAAATGAATTGTAAGGGCTTCAGCACGAACATGTGTGGGATATCATGGGCCAAAGACTCCTTAATTTGCAGCATTCCCCTCAAACTGTAGAAGAACTTCGAAATGCGTTAGTAATTGCTTGGAATGAGATACCACAGGAGGCCTTCAATCACTTAATTAGAAGCGAACCTAGCCGCCTTAGAGACACCTTAGTGCATCGACACATTATTGTTTTTTTTCTTCATAAAGTTCATTGAATCAAAGAGAAATTTTGTTCATTTGTTTAATATGTTTTCCCTTGCAATTGTAATTCGGTGTGTATTCGGATTCTATGTCACTTAGTATACATTTTGGTTTTTCAAAGGTAATAGAGTTCTACTTTAAAATCTGCGCTTTAATTACTTTATTTCAAATGTTGCTATTAAAAATCCATACCACGCATCTTCTTTAAATAATGTTTAGGTCTATTTAGTTATAAATTGCTCTTTGACATTCTGTAACTGGTAATAACCAGTGCAAGGCGATAATTCCACGTAAACTGCGAAATTATTGCGAGCACTGGATAACACCAATTTATAAAGGTACAAATTGTTAAATCAGCAAGAGCCGATGATACACTTCTGGGAGGTGGGGGGGGGCGCCGCGACGGGCTGGAATCGGCGCAGGGGAGAGGGCGGAGGCAGTAATAACATGCATTTGCAATGTGCAACTTAATTTCCGCCAAATGGCAATTTTCAATCTTGATATCGGAATGGTAACGTGCACTTTTGAAAACGGCCTGCACTTTAAAATCCTTTAATAACAACGTGAAGTCGGCCCGTCCGTACGCGAAGTCTGCAATTTCGGATTCGCCGTCCTCCGCAGACCATTGGTATTAATGTAATTATCGGCGCGACCGCCCCGGGACCAACCAAAGCCCACAGTGTAATTTCGCCAATATCTGATATAATATGCAAATTTACATATACAAAAAATTATATAAAAGCATGCGTGTGCGCTCGAATCTAAGCCAATTATAACTGGAACCAACTGCATTCGATGCATGGCGCTGGCTAGTCGAGACATGGCGGACGTATTCGCCACATTTGGAAGTTGGCAATTTCCTACAAAGTAATAATCTGATTAAGTAATTATAGATTTCTGTAACGTTTCATAACCAATCGTAAACAACCTACATTCTAACCTAAATAGTTGTTATATTTACTTGTAATTATTATGAAAATGCGAAGAAAAGAAAACAAATTGTCACGAATATAACTTGAATTTTAATTTTTGGGCAAAAAACAGATCTTAACCTTAAATATATGAATTTGAACTTATTTCTAAAGAAAATTGGACATTAATACGTTTATGTGGAAAAATATTCAACACTTTTGCTGCCAAAACTAATTTTATGTATTTTTTTTAAATATT
Organism: Ontholestes murinus; assembly: GCA_963969525.1. NCBI lineage: Eukaryota > Metazoa > Arthropoda > Insecta > Coleoptera > Staphylinidae > Ontholestes > Ontholestes murinus. The sequence continues at coordinate 93,898,349 of OZ018387.1, forward strand.
ATGTATCTGTTTATTGTTAATTATACTGTCACTGTAATAATATAAAATAATAATAACAGTAAATACCTTTTATAAACTGTGTTCACGAAATAAATTTTGGCGCCTCCACCATAATTCAAACTCCGACTAAAATAATTTCTTCGTAGTTGAAGAATGGAAAGAATGTTTGCGAATTAATTTTTTTCTAAAATAGATAGGATAAAATAGCCTAACAGTATTTAGAAGCGGAATTGTTCTGACCTATTTAAAGATTACAATCTTCAACAAATTATTGCATAATGCGATGAATTAAATTCTCACTTAACCCGTGGTGAAACATTTTTATATTAATTAGAGGTTAATTAAACTCTTGGTGTTTAATTTACCTCTAATTAATTGCATAATGGTTTTAAATATTATAAAATATGTTTAGATAGTTTAGTATGATGTAAAAATTCAATGGTTTCTTTATAATATTTAGAAAATGTCCGATGTACATTTAAATGATACAATGTTTACAAACTTCTACTGTAAAAATTACTTCGTTTTAACATATTTAATCCAAGAACCGATGTAAATCTCATTAATTAGCTTCGATGGAAAATTTATTGAATGTTGATAGATCTCCTGGGATAATAATAGGATATTAATCTTATGTGGAACGTTAAAAGGAAACGCTGTTGAATTATAATAATAAAATAACTTGAATCTTGGCCCAAGGTCACTGGGACCCATAGCTGTCATACCTAATAGGTCCACAATATCTCATATAGACACCACTAGATTCTACTCTGTTATGACCACAATAAGTAACTATGGGTAGAACTCTAGATGGATTTCTGAATTGATATTTATATTTTTTTCTCGTTGCTTCACTTTAGTAAATAGCTAAACAACAATAAATTAAATTAGGAGAAGTAAATTTGGTTCCATCAAGAGAGGAGCAGAACAAGTATCGATTATAACAATAAATCAAGCGCAATTTTAATGGATAATCATTTTCTACGATATATTGTTTGTCATTCGCAACGCGTTATGTCTGTTAAAAAATTGTTATTTAGAGAATTATAAGTGAAAAGTTCAGTATGTCGTAGATCATAATAAGATATTAAACTCCCTTAAACTCTTGGACCAAACTAAAACTCGTCTTATTTGTGTCTAACAAAATTATAAGAAGTCTATTTGAGGACTGAACCTTTAAAACTAGTATAAAAGAAAACTATACAGATAATGTAAGAAAATGGTGTTATATCACGAAGTAGTTTATTTCCTATATAAGAGCGCCAATTGAAAAAAGTAAATAAAGGTGGTGTTGGTAAATCTCTGGATTCTGTCAAAGCGAAAATCGTCATGTCTCCTCATGGCAATCAGAATAATGACATCGAGACCAAGCTGAGCTTAACAATTCTTAATTTAAGGTCTAAAAGCATCATCAACAACCGCTGCTTCTGGAAAAATAATTGAAGGTGATATGTTTGTTCACATTGAAAGCTAAAAGAGTACCTAAAAAAAAAAGAACTTAAGCCAACGAGGGCGAAGGTCATTCTAAAAACCGTCTCCAAAAAGAAGTAGTGAACCACCAATTTATTTAATGTGAGAACAAGTGACAACGGTAAAACCTGAGGCGATATCTCTCAAAAAAATTCCTAGCGTAAAAATACAAGCCTTTTCCTCTTGGTGTAAATTCACTCGATCATTGGATAAAGTTAATAGAGGGAAATATAAATATAGATTTATCACAAATGAAATACTTTTTAACTTTGTATAACTGGAACTTTATTTAAGTGACTATAGTTTCGACAATTTAACTTGTTATTTTCAAAATAGAAGTAATCACTTAGTTACTTTTTAACTTCGTTTGTTTCATTTTTGAATAATGATGTATAACGAAGTAGAAGCCTCCACTGTTAACAGATAGATTTATCATGCAAAAACGGTAAAATTACAAGTGGGGTAATCAGTCTATAGAACTATGGTCATTCAAGGCTAAAGTTTTATGCGATCTTCAACAGGGATATGACAGTAATACTTTTAGGCTTTTTTGACAACTTTTTTTCTGAACTAAAAATATTTTGGAGATAGATGAGGAGTTGGTGAAGAAATTCAAAGTAAAATTTCTGAAGAAGTTAAGTAAATACACTGACGAGCATAAAATTAGGGATACTCCGTTATTTGAAGTTATTTTAGAAATTTTTAGTTTTTTTACGTGTTTTTTTGGTTATAACAGTTCACTAACTGATTGCTTGAATAAAAAAATAATATTTGATTGTTGAAAGTTTATGGAAAGTAATGAAAATGAACAAGTTTACTTTGATATGCTTTTTTTTGAAACAAACGCAAGTTTAAGGACAGAATAGTTTTTGTATCTATGGTGTCATCTGTTAGTTGCAAATTGTTTGTGTATTGTTGTCATTGTTAGTGTTTTGCAATGAGCATAAATCCTGTTGTTGCGGCACAAATTGTGGCAATCAGTTAGTAAACTGTTACAACCAAAAAAACACGACAAAAACTAAAAATTTCTAAAATAACTTTAAATAACGGAGTGACCCTAATTTTATGCTCGTCAGTGTAGATCATTGATTTTCAAAAAGTTTATAATACCGGGCGTTTCTAAATGAATACCTGGCCTTTAACGTAATATTTTTTAAGTAATATATCAAGTCGATAGGCCAGTTCTTCCCTAACTTTGTTTAGTGTTTGTCGTGTATTTCTCGACTAGCCTTCCAAACTAATTTCGTCGGGCTACGCGGAATAGTCTCTCACGTTCAACACTCTCTTCAGAAACATTTGGTCGTTCCGTACCTTTGCAAAGGCAGTCGGTATTTTCAAAGTGATGATACAATCTATGGATAATATTATTACTTGAGGGAATCACATCACAACTTTGCACAGTAACTACTGATTCGGTTTTTACATGGTGCTATCTGTTCAATAGTCGCCACTAGCGACCTCTAGCGTATGCACCTGCCAACAAACAGAACTATTTGAAATCCTCTTTATTTCATGTATTAATTATGATTATATGTTTTACGTAATAAGTACTACAAGGTATTAAAACCCCGATATTAGTTTAGAAACACCCGATACTTTAGTAGTGCTACTGCCATTTGGCTTTCACACGTTCATAAAAAAAAATACAGCAAAACACTGAAAAAATATTGTTATACATAAATAACTATAATGTAAACATAAACACTATTACAAATAGTAAAATCTGAATTCATAAATGTTAAAGTCAAATTAGGAAGAAGCAGTTTAAAATAAAATTAGTACTTCCGCTGCTGCATTCTTGATGAAACATATATAACACAGGAGTGGATTTGTAAATTAAAGACTTGTTTGGTTTCGTAATTTAGTTATCAGTTTCCTAACATATGTGTCGACAATTGCTTGTCAAGGGCAAAAATATAGTAAACAACCAGCAGGTAGTCATTTCAAACCAAATCATCATTTTAGCGAATTATCTTATTTAACATAATTACCCTAGATTATATATACCGATAGATAAAAACCCACCTCTTTAGTAAACAAAGTACACCTTTGAAAATGACATGCAATTGTTGAAAAATATATCAGGAAACTGATACATTAATTATGAAACCAAATAAGTCCTTAATTTACAAATCCGCCCCTGTAATAAGTAGTTTATTTACTTTTATTAATAAGTAGTTTATTGTTTGTCTGTCATCATCAGCAATAGACCGGTTTTTCTTTATTTACTATCTCATCGGCGTAACGCAGTTGAAGAACGGAATGTTAGAAGGAGTTTTAAGCCTCCATGCATTCATATGGATAAGTAATAGCTTTTTTAATATCACAAGCTTTTTGTAACTTTATTAGCTACTACAGTTTCGACAGTTTTAGCCTGATATGTATTTTCAATCATAATATAATTAAGATGGCATATATTGTGAGAAACGTGGTACTAACATTTATAATTGTACCCACTCAATTAAGGAAATTTGGCGCAACACTTTAGAGAACAGATACACACTAATGGTAGAATATATCCTTAAAGTAGTCTATTATTTCCCATGTCGTTAATAATACATTTAGATTTGATTAAAATGTGAGAAATGACCAAACAGATCCCCAAATCAACTAAATTCTGATTTCTTTTGTGGAGTCACCTTAAAAGCAGCGTTCCTTGGTTGATCTGGTACGATGGACTAATTGAGAGCGAAGATACAATAAGTAATTGCAAAAATTTTAATTGAAAGGTCAAACCATTTTTTAAAATAATACTTTTAGATTTTGTTAAAATACGAGAAATTGTTACATTTAATAACCTAAGAGATCCCTGATCTGCTAAATTCTGATCTGCTACAATGAAAGAATTGAGGGCGAAGATACAATACGTTTGTTTAAATGGAAGATGTTCGGTTTTTTATTACATTTCTTAGAAATATCTTTTTTATTTGTAAACGAAAATCTAAAGAAAAAAAGAAAAGAAAACGGCTTCGATAAACACTCACTCCTGGTAATAAGTCCCAAAGCTTTTTAGATCTTCTAACACAGAATAAAACTTGAAAGTTTAAGCTCAAAATCTCTAGCTATGAAGGAATCAAAAATTGGCGAACAAATAAAATAAAATTTACTTATTAAATCTATTAAAAGACATCCACAAATACCTACAAAGGAAAAAAATCCATTACAGATTACTTCCTAATTACTGCAATGTGAAAGAAAGCCTAATATAGTTGAGCCGCCGAAAGCTGATTGTGACTCATCGCTCTATATTGGAGAAATCAGACATACGTTTCGTCTCATATTTCATTCTGTCTCGGTCATGGTAGGATGATAATAGAAGAAGATAGATATTAATTGCTATACGGTTCTTAGTACAAAAATGCATGAGTCATAGTCAACTTTAGACGGCCCGACTATACTGAATGTCTGTTCCAATTGGACATCCAACCAAAAGACAACACAGGATATGAAATAATAAAAAGTGCTAATCCTGTACTTTTACGGAGAAAATTCTTTTTATTTTCGTATTCTATTATCCCTTAGAATCTGATATGTAAAATTCAAGTAGAGCCTTTAATAGTTAGCAAAAATATCCCTTTTCTCCAAAATCGACTGGTTGAAATTTGTAAAAAATGTGTCTTAGCTGTTTTTCAATTTCTAAGTCTAAAAATTCAAAAAACAAAAAGCTATTCGACTAATGCGCACTTCCTGGATACGTAACAATTTAAATTAAAGGCATTTCCCGATTTTGTTTGTAATTTTTGAGTTTCTTACTACGTTAAACTACATATCATCAAAAGGTAAATATAAACATTAAAGTAAAGTTTCTTTCGAAAATCATAAATACTTTTAAAGTTACGAAACCACATTAGAATAACTGCAACATGGATTGCATTAGATAGAATAAAATATATTTAGAAAAACTACAAAAAAATACTTAGAAAAGGAAGAAAAATAGATACGTTCTTAGTTGATAAAGTAAACAGATTGGGGTTTAGAGCTCTACCAAGGACTTTATTCACAAACTAAAAATCTATTTAAGATAAACTTTTTAAAGAAAATAAATGGGGTTCAAATGAGGTAGTGCATGCGTACCGCACGACAATCCACAGGAAGAGATTATCGCATAGCCACTCCTACCCAAATCCGATTCTCACCTCCGCGACTGGTGGCCCCTGGGCAACTTCGTTGAAACATCTCGAAACGTGGTAACCAACCTATATGGAGTGCGGGTTGATCATGGGTAAGGGAACGGGTGAAATACATATCCAAAGACGCCCAAAAATTGCTAAAAATAAGGAACTGGAAAAGGTCAGCTAGTGATCGTAAACGTTGGAGGCCCAAAGTTGGGCTGTCTACAGAGCCATCAAAGAAGAAGAAGAAAGGGAATAAATATGGTGTTTAAAAAAATAAATAGAACAAAACAAACACATCTCGAAATTGACGACGAAGGCTAAATATTAAAATAAGTACAATTGTATGTGGAAACAAAACAAAATTGAAGTTAAAAAAAAGAGGAAAAAATGCACGAAATAGTTTGGAAGAGACAGATGAAGAAACTTTATAAAGACATAATCCAATACAAAGGGATGAAATAAAAAAAGAAGTAATGTAAAATAAAAATACTGCCTACTGATATTTTTAAGTAATATTAATTGATATATGATCTTCTAATAATATAAAAGCTTAAAATTAAACAAATAAAATAAAATCGAATTATATAAGGATTTAAAAATAAAGAAATTAAAAAAAGTCCAGTTATGAAACTACAGAAAATATTAATCAATCAGTGGTTAGTCTGTTTTAATATAGACATTGTTGAAAGAATATTATCGCATACAAGTAAAAGTGCATTGAATGTGGTGGGTCTTTCCATCCAGGGTATTGTACTTGAGGTAAAAGGGACGCCCAACTAACTCACGTGTGCTTGGTGGATGAGAAACCAGTTGAAGAGTCACAAGAACCCATAAACAGGTATAAATTGAGAATAAGTTGTTACGATTTGATTACCGAAATGGAGAACAAAATTTTAGAACACAATATGTTATGAATGGATAGTGTACATCATCTTGAAGAGAAGTTAAATTTTCAAGAAAAAATCGCAAAAACGCAAACCTACCCAAAACAAAATATATTCATTAGAAATGATAGAACCAATATCATAATTCATAATAAATGTAAACGAACATTACTCTGTTGAAAACAGAATCGAAACAAATGTACAAAATACTGTTAACAATAAAAACCAGCGTAGTGGATCACAAAAGAAACAAACCAACAAAACAAACGCAAATTATATAAGCCGTTATATTTTTTAAATTGCGTCGGTAAATAAATTGAATGAAATGATTACTATTGAAAAGTATCACATGTACAGAATAACCGAGGTTTCGCAAATAAAATTTAAACAAACAATGTGAATATACAAGGGTGGATCAAATATAAACCGGAATATTTTATTTATCGGTCGTTATGTGAAGTGTTATTACTGAATGCATTGGAGGTGGTTGACAAGGAGAGGAGAGGATACTGATTTGGTTCACTAATGCTTATTGCCACCAGTAGTACCATGTCTGAGCACGAAGTACATACGTTTGTTAAACAACGCATCATTATTAAATTTTTGGCGCGGGAATGGGTAAAGCCTTATGCATTTTTTCGTTCATTAATTGCACAGTTTGTTTATAATACGCTTTCGAAAACTCGAGTCTAGAAATGACACACAAAAAATTTTAACTTTTTGCACAACGGTAAAAAACGTGAGCTAACACCCATCTGTCTGTGAGAAAAGTTCTTGGAACTGTTTATTGGGATAGAAGAGTCGTACTGTTTGTTGATTTTCTTCACGAGCGACGTTCAGTCAGTGCTGAATATTAAGCTCCTTGATGTAAACAAACTGGCATATCGACAGAAAAGACGAGGCATGCCCATCCGAAGTGTGATTCTTCACAACGCTCGGCCACACACAGCTGCTTCGACCCGAGAAAAAATAGAGAAAATTGATTGGAAAATATTGAAACTACAGCCCCAACTTGTCCCCGAGTAACTTGCATATGTTTGGTCCGCTCAAAGACGAATTGAGATATTGAGATGACGACGTTTTCACATTGACCACGATGTGGAATCGTTTGTGAGCAATTGGCTGAAGACAAGTCATCAAGAAACTTCCGTTCCGTTGGGAAAAATGTGGAGACTATGTAGAAAAATAAAACATTAATTTTTTACAATAATACATACACACTTTATTTTACTAAATTCCGATTTATATTTGACCCACCCTCGTATATTCGAATGCCCAAATGAAACCGAGAAAGGAAAAACAACGGGAAGCGTATTTATTAAAATTGGTGTAAAAAAATAAGACAATTTTGGCGCTTTAGATTACTGGCCGAAAGAGTACTTATGTTGATAAATACTAATTCCCAATAAAGTTACTAAATAAAGACGACAATTTTCAATCAGTTGGAACGAGTCATACTCACCCTTGAGTACTAATAGTGAAAACTGTTTTTAAACTAGTTCTACATAATGTGCAGTCGCTTAGACCGAAATTAAAACCAATAGAACACTTAACTGAAAATCATTCGTTTAACAGAACACTGAGAAAATAATATCAGCATTGAAACGTGGTTAATACAGTACTATGAACTTATTTGTGCCTTTTGCCGAGGAAAAAAAAACAAGACTAGAGGGAGAGCTGCAGTTGACATATTTGAAAGTATCTGTGAAATTGAAGAAATTGTTAACATGCCAGTCGAATGGGTTGAAGAGTGTAGGCTGGAAAATGTAAAATAGGCAAGAATATTGTGTTAATAGAAGGCACACTATTACAGAGTACCAGATTAAAACAAGTACGAATATCTTTTAAAAATTTCAATACTTTTGGAATTTCTATGTAATACTCACGTAACTTTTTTATAGAGGGGTGACTTTAACATAAACACATTGGCAAATAAGAAAAATTCGTCTCAAATAATTAATTAACTTAATTCATACGGCTGTTCACTTTTAATTAAAAAACCTACAAGAGTGTTAATAATAGATAACAAATGAAAATCGCAGATAATTAATGCTGGAATTTCGAACCATGCTGCACAAGTCAGCTATATAACTATGCATAAATCACTTTCAGCAATATTGTTTTCAGCAAAATTCTTATAAATGACAACAATTTAAGCACATTTTGTAACAATATAAAAAATGACAAAATGAGGATTGGAAAATATAGTCCATCCGTTGGATCTTCCGTCCTACGTCACAAACTATAGCTTCAAAAAACGACGAAAGTTTTACAGTGCGTTCTTTTTCTAACACATTTGGTTTACTTTACCAGACTAATTGGAATAAATAAATAAATAATACTAAATAAAATAATACTGAATATTTTTGTATCGAAGCGATATTTTGTGACGTAAGACGGAAGATCCAACGGATGAACTATAGTTGATTTACAACCAGGCATTGATGAAAAGTGGTCATACTTTTTGAATATATTTTAAAATCATTTCTATAGTGTGAAATAAAAGCAAAAACCAAAGAAATCTCATATTGTACCATATAATTAAGAAAACTTAAAAACAAATCTGATGAGAGCAACAACAGATAGGAAATCATATGCTGAAATAGTCGCCAACCTCTAGGAGAGACACCTACAGAAGAAAAACAAAAAAAAAACATAAGGCCAGTACGCAATACACAATATAAAGATATTCTTAAAAAATATAAAATTCGATATGATAATACCTTGAAAATAAGTTTAAAAAAATATTATAAGAATAAAATTAAAATAAAGCAGAAGTTTAAAAAAAACTTACATCCAACACAAGCAATAATTCATTACATATAGAAACATCCAAATTACAACTAATGACGAATAATTTTAAATTGCAATTTAAAGTAAAACCAGAAAAAATACTAAGAACCAGGTCAAACATAGCATACATAAATTCTATTGACACGAATCACTTATTTTGATCTAGTTACGCCACAAGAAATTATCTCAAAATGAAAATTATTATCAAACAAAATAAATAAATAAACAAATAAGAGTTGTGTAGTTGACAATATCTTAAATTCACAAATGAAACTTCTAGTTTAAAAATGACAAGTTTAATAAAGTCCCAGTTATACAAAGTTAAAAAGTGTTTCATTTGTGTATAATGATATATAACAAAGTAGATTGTACAAAATGTCCATTAAGTTAAGTTAAAAAACAACAAAATACTGTCCTGTGCTGAAATATTTTTATATATGTAGGGAGGGTGGGTGCCCCCACGATTATATAAGTAAAACACTCGTTTCTGTTTAACGAGTTGGAGGGTGGAATAGTGGCCACCCACCCACCCTACATATACAAAACAATTCTAACAGAGAATACTTTTTAGTTTCCTGCAATTATATCCAAAAAAGTGGAGAGGTTGTAAAAAACAACAAAATACTATTCTGTGCTGAAATATTTTTTTTATATGTAGGATGGGTGGGTGGCCTCTATCCCACCCTCCAACCTGTTAAACACAAACGAGTGTTTTACTTATATAATCGTGGACAACGAAAAGAATTGTATTTAACCTACAAGAAAAATTTCGTTTCGTTGCAAAATATTTTAACGAAAACAGTTGTTTGTTAATTAGAAAAAACACGAAAATATTTCGTAAAATCTACAACAAATAAGTCTTATTAAGACTACAAAAACAAACCACTTTTGAAACAACTACTTCTCTAGCTAATACTTCGACAGACATTGAATAATACAAAAGTAATTTGCGTGTTACAAAATAACAAGGCTATCAAAGCAACACTAGTTTGAACGTATTTCTTTCTGTAAAATGAACTAAAAATGATTCAATGTACGTTTAATAATTTGTGAGTATATTATGATACATTTGGAACAAGAAATTAATTTAGGTTGATGTAATTAAAAATAAATTAGCAAAAGCAATTAAATAATTCAATACTCAATTTATAACCATCTGCAGACACGTGTTTCGATCTCTCGATCTCTTCAGTACAGCTTTATTATAAAATTGATTTCAAATATATATATTTGAAATCAATTTTATTATATTTTTTTTATATGTAGGATGGGTGGGTGGCCTCTATCCCACCCTCCAACCTGTTTAACACAAACGAGTGTTTTACTTATATAATAGTGGACAACGAAAAGAATTGTATTTAACTTACAAGAAAAAATTCGTTTCGCTGGAAAATGCTATAAACAGTTGTTTATATTTAATTATTTGGAGGGTGGGATAGTGGCCACCCACCCACCCTACATATACAAAACAATTGTAGCAGAAAATAACACTAACATATCTCAAATTTCTTACTAAAACAATCAATAAACAACATTACAGGACCTCTTACAGATCTTATCAATGAATTGTTTAAAACATGTGTGTTTTCCAAGACATTAAAATATAGTTTAATCAAAACGGAGATCTGCAATGCCTGGATAATTAATAATAATAATAACAATTTTTATTTTATTCCTTTCGTACCGAAATATTTACAAATTATAGAAGAAAATACTTAAATGACAAAATTATAAATTCTGTGACTTATCGACCAATAACTTTTTTACCATCTCTATCTAAACTAATTGAAATTTTAGTAGGTAATTATTGTACAAAGCATAAATTATTACATAGAAATCAACATAGTTACCAACACGGAGAGAGAGTACAGATACACCGCTTTTTCACTACATTAAGGAAATTATGAAACATTTAGAGGATGGACAATTTAAACTTGTGGCATTTTTCTAGATTTTAATTGTGTTTTTGATTGCATTGATTATGCAATACTATTAGATAAGTTATACCATTACTGTGTAAGAGAGGTAACCAATTTATGGTTTAAATCTGATTTAACAGTAAGGGAACAATTTATAAAAATCAAAAAAAAACAATTCCAACAGTGATCTCTGAAGATCAAAGAGTGTAATGCTAAATATGGGAGACATTCAGGAGAATGTGTTAGGAACGATTTAATTTTTAATATTTTTAAAACATATATTTATGCCGGGTGAACATTTCAATTATTTAATAGTCAGTTATGCTGCGACACAAATATTTTAGGGTTAGCAAAAGAAACTGAAAATAAATACAGCCTTAAATCAAACCTATGAAAAAGCTTCAACTGAAACAATTATGATAAGTAATCAATAAATTTTTCATCAGAAGTTATTAGGCATTCACATGGATGGCACTTTATTGTAGAAATTTCATTTAGCAGGTCTTTGCAAAATAGTCAGCAAACATTTTACGAATATTAAGTAAAACGTGAATACATATTCTTTGACCTGAAGATACTATTCTTCAATAGAAACGATAATCAGAGGGTACACATAATTCATGGTGTCAATTATTAATGTTCATAATAATACAACTATATACCTATACATAAACACGAACACATATATTTATATAAAGCTAGTAATTTACATGTGCTAGCTATTATGACATATCGTTGATTCTTGAGGCATCTACTTCGTTATACATATTTGTAGTATACAATGAAAACACTTTATAACTTGTTTGTACAACTGGATTTAACTTATGTTTTACGTTGACTATACTTTCAGCAAGACACTTGTCATTAAATCAAGTTATACAAACAAGTTATAAAGTGTTGCAATTGTATATTACGATATAACTTATATGTAAAATAAACCTAGGAAAGTTATTGGTTCCTTCAAATTACAACTGAAAATACCTGCTTTTAAATTAAAAATTAAAAACCTCCTAATAAACAATGAACTATAATTAAACCTTTAGATAAAGAAACAACATGGTTCACTCAATACCGCTTGCCCGAGATGGGACTAAATTACCAAAATTCCCGAGGCGAAGACAGGAGGAAGAAGATGCAATGTACATACATTGTAAATTACTGTACATATTTATAGCATACGAATAAAGAAATTCTACATTTGAACTGTGTTTATTTTTTACTCATTTATTAAAAACACTTCATGTAAACTCATACCGATTTATATTTATTATATGGTTGTTGCTTTTAATAAGTATTTAATAAAATATAACATTAAGAATTTTCCTTATTTTTAAGCTTTTTATGTGCGTTGGTAAGGCTTTAAACAATTTTATGGTAGCATAATGTGTTTTGTCTTCTATGTGATGAGGAATTCTTGTTCGATAATTATTCATTCTTGTTTAATAATTATTTGGTTATTAAAAGTTTAAAATACCCTTTTCTTCACTAATTTTATTTAAACTGTTAACGGTGGTGGCTTCTACTTCGTAATACATTATTCTTCACAAATAAAAAACTTTTTAACTTTGTAACTAGAACTTCTAGTTTGATAATGACAAGCTAAAATTGTCGAAACTATAGTCACTTAATAAAGTCAGTGTTATACAAAGTTAAAAAGTTTTTTATTTGTGAATTTTATTTAAATACTATATGTACATTTTAAACACAATGTGTTCGTTATCAATAATTAGTTAGACAAACGTCAAAAAATGTTAGGCGACTTATGTATTATGTTAAATAAAAATTACTCTTTACATGTTCAAACATTCCAACAGAAATTATTTGGTTTGTTGTCACAGTCACTTATATATTATATAAAGCACAATTTATTTTAAAATTTCTAAGCAGAAATCTTTTAATAAAATATTGCCTTATTGCTGTTCAAAATTGTATTTATTTTCTTAATTGATTAACACACTAAAATTATTTCACCATGGATTAAGTGAGAAATTAATCAACCGTATTTGCTATAGTCTGAGTTGAAAACATATTTTTATAAACACATAATGCTTAAGTAATCACCTCACTTGTCCGCTTTGAGACAGCAAGACAGGTCTATGTAGAATATCTATGCAAAAAAATCCTTCGTTTATACCTTATATAATTTCTACTAATAATCTTTAATGTTTCTATAAATTGCTTAGGTTTATTAATAAAATTAATTGTCAATATCAGTTTATTAATGCTAATAACTTGATGAAAAACTTTCTTCACTATTTTATAATGTATCATTATCAAACCATTAATAACGGTCACTTTGTGTCCAGAATGTACATCTGGTTACAAAGAAAATAATGAAGAAAGATTTTTAATTGCTTTAATCAAGTTATTATCATCTTGACGTAACTCAATGAATCCAAATATTAATGCTAACATTAATCGTTAATATATTAATGACCAACAGGACATACAGTGGTCGTAATGGTAGTGTTAATCGTTCAAATAGATTTGATTTGTAAATCGTATCTTTACGAAAAGTTTATAATCTTCACTTAATGAAATTACATAATAAAATCTGTAACAAAAATTAGCAAGAAACAGATATAATAATAGTTTTTGTGTTTTGTTTTATAATTATAGTAAATAGTATATAATTTTTATCACTAAACTAATGCACTTACTATGTTTTTACCATTATGGTATATATATATATATATATATATATATATATATATATATATATATATATATATATATATATATACATATATTACAAAATTACTTAACTTAAGTCTTGACATTTTAATGTAATTATCAAGTGATAATCATAAGAAGCAATAAATTTGCGAAACAATTGGCATAACTTTATTAAACAAATGAATATGGACTTTCAAAATCTTAAGGCGTTAGTTAGTCGATTAATCAAATAACTAATCACTCTTATTACTTACTGAAACTATGTTGTTATTAAATAGCTTTTATAATAAATAAATAATTCCTTAATATTACACATTAGATATTTATTTGTTGTTTATCTATTAAACACATTTCTGTTTATTTAAATTGAATTTCAAGTTAATTAAAAATTTATTACCAAACTTGAATAGAGCGCCAAATGTTTACACTACGCCTCCAGAGATGTCACTACCGATACGAAAAACGAAAATTTCACCACTCGGATAAAATCCGCTTTACATGAATGGCAAGGCTCTAAATCTACTGCACATAATTAGTTAATACCCTTAAACATAATATAATTACCTTAGATATCACAATTAACTTATATTTTCAACGGTAAGAACACAGATCGGACATAACCTACAAACCCAATATGCACATGAAAATCAATTAAACTACGCATTATTAAAAGGAATTCTTCGGGTCGTACGGTAAATACATTATATAGGTAAGTTTATCAATACGTACTTTGTGGATTAGTTGTGTAATTCCTGGTTATTAATTAAAAAATAACAACGTGGTTCTGACACTGGCACTATCGACGGACGTCGCTAAAGCAGGGAACTATTATTTGGTGAATTTCGCCGTTAATAGCGCCAGGATTTTAAATTCAAATTCGCTTTGAAATAACCTTTTTAAATTCGACTTGTTATTGAAATTTTAATTAAAAATTTTACAATTATTTCAAAAAGGTACTGAAATATGTGCATTAATAATAAGAGTTAATAATAATAATATATATTGTATTGTATATAATATTTTTTTTATAATTGTATTATAATTATATAATTAATATTATTTCAATAATATAAAATATAATACCATAATACTATATTATTTACTGCATTTTAAATAATAGATTTTTTTACTATCCCCGTGTTAAGTGTGTAAATTGAAAATTCTTTGCAAAATATTTCAAAGGAAAATAGATTCCATTATTAACAATTATTAGAAAATAATTGCGTGTATGTGTGTCTGTCCGTGGTCTATCTAAAGAACTGCTAACGTTTTGAACTGAAATTTTAAATTTTAGCTTTTATATTAATTTTAAAGTTTCGAAAGATTGTACCGTTATCGGTAGATCGAAACTTTTTGTAAAATTCGTGCATAAAAAGTGGGTCTTCACTCGAAGTTGTTTTCTCGGATTTTCCTTTTTTTCATTTTCAGCTATCGACCTGCGATCGTTCTGCATGGCTTATATTTTCATTTTCAATTGTTTTTTTGTTTTAAATTTTTCGGCAGTTTATAATAAATCGTATAAAAATACCTACAATGATTTTGCTAGTAGTACATTTTTAGTGTAACCATAATTGGCGTATTTAATAGAATCTCATCTATTTCTGAGTCACGTTTAGGATAAGATCCCTGAACATTTTCTGAAACTTTGTGTTTGTACACTTTTACGCTTTTCTTACTGTGTCACGTAACCCCGGCATATTTTCGAAATTCTGGAACCGTAGTTTTTAGTTCCAATTTTTAAGAGAGGCTACAGATGTTACCAAAAATGTTGGGCTATTTTACAGCTCAGAAAATTATGTAAATATGATTGTTTAAGAACAACATGCATTTGTTAAAGGTCGCTCTACTATGAAAAACTTTGTTTGAGTACCATAATACCATATTAACAATTATTTGAAAATAATTGGGCATGTGTGAGTGTCTCTCCGTAGTCGCAAATTGTCAAAAATTTAGAAAATACAAGTAAATAAGTTAATACTTAATTTAAAATATAGAAATTTTAAGATTAGTAGATAAAAAGTTAAAAATGCCAAATATAAATATGAGCTGATGTTAATATAGTTATCCTCATATTAAAGAAAAGAATTAAAATAGAAATTAAGTTATTAATCCTAACTGTAAGGTACAAATTCAATCAAGAGCTGTTTAACTTCGTTTTTACATGTTTTTCCTTGAAGATTCTTAATATCTCTAGGTAATTTGTAGAATTTTATTGCGTAGTATCTTATGCCAGTTCAAGATTTGATTTTGATAGAGATTAGTATTTTATCTAGTGTAGTAGGTAGTAACAGTTGGGTGGGTATTATGTATCTCGATGTGTTTTTAATAACTAGAGAGCGGATTTCTAGCATTATGCTTATCCATAATATTAATAGCATCGAAAAAATTTCTTAATATCTATACGAATCTTGAAGAATGTGATTACTTAGCGCTAAGTTTTTTGGGCTTTTTTGCTTATTTTGACTTTTTGTGCTTATTTTGACTTTTTATGCTTATTTTCATGCTTTTTTTGGATTTTGATGCTTATTTGGAGCATTTTCTTAAACATTTAAAAAACATTTAATAATAATTTCACGCTGATATTAAATTAATGTGCTAATATAGAGAATTTTCGTAAAAATCTGTATCCCATCATTTATAGATTATATTTGTATTACATATTTTTTTCGTGTCTTTTGACAACATAATTGTTAAAAATCTTCATAATATGATACAATAATTATAATGAATTTTATTATTAATAAATATTAGTATAAATTACCAGTTTACAATGGATTCGTTTATAAATAAGTAGATATAATAGACCGTCTCATTATTCAGATAATACAGACGAACGCTTCATAGGAATCACACCTATGATATTCCGGATGTAAACGTCGTTAAAAAATAAATAGGGGCCCCAGTAAGTATTAAATGTAAACAAATTTAAGTGATAGCTAATAATCAGGTGTTCTGCAACCGTATCAATTTCCTTCTCTCGGCAAAAGTACCGATGGGACGACTGGCGCATATTTACCGTTTTCGTTAATTTTCATATTCAAACTCGCATTCATAAACTATTGAATTGACATTCCAAAAACTTTGCTTATTTATCAAAAATTACTATATGCGTGAATCGTATTAACCTGGGGAATCACAGATAAATTATATTATATAATTCACATGTATATTTAACCCATAATGCAAAAGGTGAAAACCACAATACAAGAATTAATTAGAGGCTATCCAGAATTAATAAGTGAAAATTATACATTATTTTGTAAGGTATGTTTAAAAATAGTAAGTTTTATTTTAGTTCCCAACTGCATCCTAACTAGTCAAGACTTGTATGTAAAACATGTTATAACAACACTACGTCAAGAACGTTTGAAAAAGTTCAAAGCTGAACTAACAAAACAGCACAATTTCACAATCTTTAGCATCATCTTCAATTAAATTCACATTTGTGCAAAATACTTTTACATTCTAATATCCCTTTAAGAAAATTACAAAATAATGCATTTAAATCTTTCTTGGGAAAATATTGTAAAATACGCATTCCCGATAAAAAATTATGTAGCTCTTAGATACTATAAAACCATACAAAAAATTAAAGATATTATTAACAATAATTATATGTGGTTTGGTGTGGATGAAACCACAGACTTGTTTAATTTAATAATATGAGTTTAACATGAAGACATCCGACCAACAGTATTTTGATATATACAAAAGAATTGAAGAAAACTGATAATAACATTATAGCAAAATTCATAAATGATGGACTGACAAGCTTATTTTTGCCGTAGACAATACCAAGTTACAAAATTTTACTAATAATGCATTTTGTGCATTGTACAAGTTTAGCACATGAATAGAAACGAATTTCTGAAACTATAAGAATGAAATTTCCATTTGTAGATTTAATTAAATAAGGAAAAATAGTTGTTATATTCTTCTGTGAGTACAATTATTCAAGAAGTCATTATCTGATATCTCACTGCCCCATAAACCAGTGCTAACAAAATGGGGAATTTGGCTATATGCTACAATGCACTATGCGAACAATTTTGAAGAATTTAATAAGGTTATATACAACTTGCACGAAACGACAAGCAAATCAGTTAAAGACTGTTAAACAGTTCTTAAGAAACAAGAGCTTCCTTCAAAACAATTGAGTTACGTAAAATCGCGTTTAAATTTTCTGAGCAACACAATCAAATCTTTATAAAAGCAGATTCATTTTAGAAAATACCTGCATGCATTGGCCAAGAAATCAAAATAATATCGAAAGAAGTATTCGTTGAAAATGAAGGATTTTTAATATTAAATAAATTAAACTTGAATTTGAATGGCAATTTTTAAATGGATCCAGCTATAATTTAAAATAAAGAGAAGCTTTTCTACTTTCAAAAATTTATTGAGCGTCAGAAGTAATAATTTTTACAATTAAACCCTTAGAACAACATTTAATGATCTACTGTTTTTATGAATAGATTTTAGTTATTTTGAAACGTATACAAAATTACAATTTAATTTTTAAATACTTACATGATATTATATATTGCGTAAAGAAAGTATGTTTATTTTAGTTTTAAGCCAAATTTCTTTGTAAAATATGTTGATAAACGTGTAACATATCAAGAAAATATAGTTTTCTTTAGTGCTTTTTTCGTGTTTTTATGCTTTTTTTCCTGTTTTTATGCTTTTTTAATGCTTTTTTTCTCTAAATTTTGTGCCTTTTAATGCTTTTTTAGTGCTTTTTTCGTGTTTTTATGCTTTTTTCCTGTTTTTATGCTTTTTTAATGCTTTTTTTCTCTAAATTTTGTGCCTTTTTAAGTGCCTTTTTTCACATTTTTTAAGCTTTTTTATCCGCTCTCTATTAATAACCATTTATATATGTAAAGACTTTGGAGGGTTAAACATTTCAAACCAATAAAAGTTTGTCGACAATCTTGAGAAAAGCCAGAGAAATATTCTGATTGTAAAATGGCCTTAGACAATTAGGGCGTATGTCAAGTGGGATTGAAAAATTGAGAAATAAGCAACGCGTAAGTTTTGTTCGTTATTACTTTCCCTATATACGAAGTATACATATATAGAAGTATTGTGATCGTGAAACTTTAAACTTAAGGTTTTATCGTTAAAAACTGGAACTGAAAAGCTTTTGGTAAACATTCATAGACCGAAGGTGAATGTTTACTCGAGGCGTTTTTTTGTTTTTTCGGGATATTTTTCTATATATGCAAAATTTAATAAAACGGTTCAATTAAAAGTTAAAGGGAATAAAAAACTGAACCAGTTTTATTAAAACATATTTTTCATAAAATTCTTAACTTTTGAGAAAAATAATAAAAATTTAAAATTTAGACATTTTTTGCCAATTGCTAATAAACTATTATAGTTACATGAAATAATTGTAGAGAATTCAAAAGTGAACAAATCATTAACAATAGCCTTTTTGCGTAAACCTCATAGTTTTCGAGTAAAATATAGGGAAAGTACTACGATGGCCACATCACCATTTTTTGATTCGAGATTGAGCGTAGAACAAAATTATTTGTCAAAGCATCTCCATGTCTAGTCTAAGGCAGATTGATCGCGATTTGAACTCCGAGGAATTTTGCTGTTGATGAGAGAAAACGTCATAATTGCAGATTTTGACTCATTGAGTATTAAACGATTACTCCAAAACCATTCTTAAGCGCTTGATTGTGCTTCAGAGTGTAGAGTAGTGACAACATTCAGATGCATTGACTTACTTGTTCTATCATCCGAAAATAATACAATATCTGTACTAGGCATTGTAGTTATATTAAAAATAATATCGGCCCCAAAATGGATCTTTAAGGAACAACGCGTATAATCGGTAGTACGGTTGGCGTGGTGTTTTGTGACAATACACATTGAGTTCTGTCCGAAAGATAAGACATAATTAATCTGAAACTCTCTGAATGTATGTTATAAAAGTATAATTTTCTCAATAGAATACCATTAGAAACACAACCAAATGCCTTTGATAGGTCTAGAAATGATGATATTCTGACGTTTCTCGTCTCAAAATAGTCAACAGTCTTTTCCTCAAAGCTACATATTGCTTCTGAGATCGAACGAGCTTTTCTGAAACCATACTGTTCAAGATAGAATATATTACATTTTTCTAAATATTCAGTCAAATGTATCAGTTATTTTTTTTCAAAATATTTGCAAACGGCAAACGAGATATCGCTATATATAACGGTGTTGTTGAGTGCTATCTGAAAATAAGTTTTTTCTGTTTCCACATAAAAGTAAGACATTATAGTAGTTTGATTTTTGTGAGTTACGTGAAGGTAAACTTGATTAATTAAAAAGCACTAAAAACCTTTCTTCACAATTTTATTTAAATTAACAGATATATATTTCGGACACAAAGTGACCATTATCAATGTTTTAATACTAAATACAAAACTAAAATTATTCGGCTTATATACTAAAGAATTATGCAGATTATAGTGAGGGTACAGTGCGGTAATTACAGGGAAAAAACGATTTAACGGCGGTACTTGGAACGAGGTATTATGGAAAAAACCCGGATTAAGGTGAAGGGATAAATTCTAGGAGTACATTTTGTAGCGGGCTTACATCAAAATTTAACAAATTATTTTCATGTTTTTTCATTTCGATAGCCTCTAGCATATTTAATTGATAACTGGAGGATTGTTTCATTAATTTTATATTATTTATTGTGATTTTGTGACCTGTTTCGTAAATATGGTTAGCTACAGCAGATTTTTCTGGATTGAGATTTTTTGCATGTGTGATGTGTTCTTTATATCTGATTTGTATATTACGTTGTGTTTGACCTATATATATTTTATCACAATTACAACAGCTAATGGAATAAATGCCTGATTGGTCTAGTTCTTCTGGTTTTTGGAAAGCGTTACCAAGTAATTGCTTCAATTTAGAATTTGAATAAAAGGCTGGTGTTAAATTGTATTTTTTAAAGAATTTGTTAAAATGGGTTTCTATTTTAGGGGAGTATATTAATTTAATGAATTTTTTATCTTTATCAGGATTGGAAGGTATTAAGTGGGTTGTGTTTCTGATTTTATTTTTAAAAGCATGTTTATTTATTTGTTTTTTTATTGTATAGCTGTTGTAATTGAGATTTTTTGCGATGTTTAGTACATTATAGACATTATAGATTATAAAATCCAGTGACTGTTAATAAATTATGTTTTACAAATAAAGACCTACAAGATGTAGTGGTTTTAAGACCCAACATGGTCCAAATGACTCGTTTTTGGTAATATTTTTTTATTTATTTAAGGAGATCTACTCCAGTGAATTATTCTGTATCTGACTAGGGATCAAAAAAAATGAATAGAAGTTCCATTTTAACCTTTCATCGAAATTAATCCCTAAAAACATTATTAAGAGTTGTAATATTTTATTTTTTTCTAAATAAAAGACATTTAGTTTTATTTTCATGTAGTAATAAGTTTTTATTTATGAACTGTTGAGTGATTGCATTTATTGCGAGTTCTCCGTTTAGAATCATTTAATCAAATGAATTTCCTAGGACGCAACAACTGGTGACTCAGCACAACCTATAATTTTTAACCTCGGAGATGAAACCTTCTAGAGATCATTTATAAAAACATTAAAAAGAAACCCAGTATGCAACATGACTATACCAAATGCACCAAACTGTAACTTTTCACCTTTCATTATTAATTCTATCATTTGGCTTCTGCTACAGAGATTTATACCAATGTGACGGTCATTAAAGGTTTCAAACGAACATTAAATGTTAATCAGTCATAATCATCTAATTTAAGTTTATTTACCCTACCAACAGTTAGTTGAATACTACGATCACTCTAGAAAAAATTATTCAAGTTTTTTTTTCTTGAATTAGTTTCTGATGTAACTCGTGGTGAAACATTTTGTAATTAAACAGTGAAACAAACCAAGCGTAAATTGTGTTATTTCTAAATTATTCAAGGTTATTAAAATTTCCAATCTAGGGCAATAAATGTCACCCACCGTTGGGGTAAAGGTCAATCACTTGTCATTCAAGGAGACCAAACGGTCAGTTAAGGTCTTTTAAGATCATTAAAAATTTACTAAGGAGATTATCTTCAAAAAGAAGATGGGTTGAATAATTCGGTTAATTCATATTTTATTATTTGCCAGAATGTTTTTATGTAAATTGGTCGAAATTGCCAGAAGCTCCATATAAGTTTAAGTGTAAATAAAATACTTGGCAGAGTCTCTTAATTCATGCAGTAAATAGATAAATTACAAATATTAACTAAATGTGTTTAAGTAATCCAGATATGGATAGATAATTGGAGGTTAATGACTAAACTAAAACGAATAGAAAATAAAAGACGAGGAACCTAAATTATGAATTAAGACACAAAACAGTAGGTGGGGTAGAAACTAGTAGAGAACAAAACCTCAACAGAATCTGAATATAATTTAGATTTCCTTTATTTCCCTTCACGTTTGCTACTTCATGGAAAGGAGTATTAATGCTGGTACTGAAGAAAAGAACAAAATATTTAAGAAAATATATTATTAATTATTACTGTTAACGTTAAAGCAGTCGATATGTACCAATGCACTATATTAAATTTAGATTTCTGAGAAGGTGGAAGATTCTACAATAATATACAAAATATCAAGAGACATTGCACAATTAAACCATTAGATATATCAATTTATTAGAAGTATAAATCATGAAGTTCTTGCACATTTAACGTGAATGATTTTACGTTTAGTATGGCTAACAATATGTAACTTCAAAACCTCATTTTTTTCTAAATTAATTCATACAATAATGAACCCTTTTGAATGAATCAGGGAAAATTTAGTTTTTGATACACATGTTTATAAGTTTTGTCAAAGGGTAAATAATGGTTGTCAATATGGATGTTAAGACATTAATCCGAATTCGAGAAATATCTCTACTTTTGCTTGTTTTTAAACTATTGATAACGTCAATTACTGCAATAGTTGTAACAGCGACAAATGTAAAATACATACTACAATTTGGTGGATTTCAACACATTAAACTGATTGGATCAATGTTAGATTTTGGTATGGAATTTAATATATTAGTAGACACGCTAGAGAAAAATTGAATTAATTTATTTGATTGAATTTATAACAGTTTTAATTAATTTGATTTTATTTGATGTTCTGTTCGAATTTATAATTTCCCACACAGCTTTCGGCTTGAAATTTGAAGAAAGGAGTTTTTTGCTTCCAATTTACACGTTGCAATTGCACTTTTATATGTCTAACATATAAATATTTATTTCTTATTACTCTAAGTTCCGGATTGTCTGTTATATGTAATATGCTCTAGACATTAAAGAAAGCGTATTTTACAATTGCGTAAACAGCCATTATATCACATGAATAATAGGTAATTAAATTAAAAACACTTGGTTTGTTTCACTGAATTTTATATATTGACTCGACTAGTTTCGCTTGTTACAGCATTTTCAAGTGGTTGTAATTTAATTACCTATTATTCCACAATGTTTCACCAAGAGGTAAATGAAAAAAGTCATTCATGAAATCACATGAGTTTTACATTTTTATTGGCGACTTTCTTTTCCGACAAAGAGATGTTAAAATGAGCTGTAAACATGGATAAGAACTCATCAAAACATTCATTTACATTTCGTAATTCGTGAATAAAATCCATTGAATCCATATCTAATCATTGGAAAAGGACAAATTTACCATGATTGGAGATGAGTTGCACGAGTTTATCTTATATTTGTGCAAGTATTTTCAGAAATAATATTAAATAATATACCTCTGTGATCAGATAAATCCAGTTTCCAATGTCTGCACCAAAGATTCCTTAACAGCATAAGTGCATACATTGTCAATGCAATTATTAATTCGCGTTAGATTTTAGTTAGAAACTTCAAGCATTAGAACTATATATCTCTAGTTCTCTAGCTGCTATTTATTACAATTACCACTATTGAATCTAACATTGAAATAAGCCGCTAGATAAACAGCCTTGTTAACTACATATATGCCATTCAAAGCCATTGTTAAAGTATGTAAATATTTAATAAAATCACCATCTGTTTCTAAAATTAAGTTTAAAAAATCTAGTGGTACAGAATTTCTAATGGATAATGATAGTTTTCTAGAAAATTGGGTCCCTACAAAGAAATTAGTTAAACCAATATTATTCCTCTTGAGCTAACCAATGTTCCGAAACACACAAGAACAAACCACTTTTGAAACAACTACTTCTCTAGCTAATACTTCGACAGACATTGAATAATACAAAAGTAATTTGCGTGTTACAAAATAGCAAGGCTATCAAAGCAACATTAGTTAGAACGTATTTCTTTCTGTAAAATGAACTATAAATGATTGTTCTTGTAGTCTTAATAAGACTCATTTGTTGTAGATTTTACGAAAATAATTTGGTGTTTTTTCTAATTATTAGACTGAATATTTATATATAAACAAACTAGCTCTATAAGATTTCTAGTGCCGCAGTATAAATTATGTTTTTTGGAGATGATGTAATTATTGAAGTGAATGTTTTTAATTGCAGTTTAATTCTAGTTAACCATTTAGTTTACTGGTTTATATAAAATTATTCAGTGACAGTAAATTATTTTTATAATATGAATAATCTAGTTTACGTAAGACAATTTTGAATTTATTGCAGCTATAAATTTATATTAACAATTTTCTTGTTCCTTCTAGCAAAATTTGCTTACATTTTAAATTAATAGGCCGGGATATAAACGTGGCCATCATGTGTGAAATATTTTGTTAAATTTACAAATTGATGTAACCTCTGGATATTTAAAATGTTTAGTTTAAATTTTTCTTTACAAAAATTTCAGCAGCCCGGTTACAAATATAGTTAATATGGTAACTTAAACTTAATTTATTATTAAACCAGACTTAAATATGTTGACTTTATTAATAACTGCATTATTAATACAATAATCAAAATGGTGTAACTGTTTCTTCCTGGAGAAAGTCATAAATTTACATTTGTCAATGTTAAAATTAAGTCTATTTGCACAACACCAATTTGCTACAGATAAGATATCGCTTTGAAGAAGTCTACAATCCTCAATATTACGTATTTCTTTGAAAAGATTCAATTCATCCACAAATATCAGAAAATTTTGGTTGTTAATAGCATGTGATATGTCATTTATAAACAAAAGGAATAATAAAGGACCACAATGCAATCCTTGCGGTACATCTGAATGAACATGAAATATTTTAGATTTTAATTTTTACACATTGAGATAAAATTGGTATAAAATAAATAAAATTATACGTATACCGCCGGCATTCTAAAAAAAGATATTTAGTTTTTTGACTGAGAACGCAAATTCGAAGACGGTTTATCATTTACAACTATTTTAGGATTTATATTTAATAATTAAATTATCATCGTCTTTGATCTCTGCAGAATTCATTCTTCATGGTATTGAACTCTTCACGTTGAATTATGGTTCTGTCATGTTCAAATTTAATGATGTTTTCCTTTAACTTATTTGTTTTAGATATTAGATTTTCAACAATTTCGTGATTGTTTAAAAATACGTTTAATGGGCCTGGCTTTTGATTGGTCCGAATCGACTCGGAAATTTGAATTCAATTATTATGAATTCTTTTCATTTGTCAAGTTTTTTATCAACCTTTATTTATTTGCTAATTGTTGCCAATTTGTTTTTTTTATAATTATCTAGTAATTTCAATTAATTTCTACAGTGACACACATGCTTATACGCTTTTTACAATTTTAGATATTTTCTGAAGTGAAATTCAATTTCTTTCAATTCATTTCATTCGTCAAGCTTAAATAGATTATCATCTTTTAATTTAAATAATTTCAAATTGGGTAAATTAAAGCATAATTTTATTTTCAGTTACCTGACACGTGTTTCGATCTATTACGATCATTCTCAAAGTAAAAACTGTTTTCACTTTGAGAATGATCGTAAAATAACGAAACACGTGTCAGGTAACTGAAAATAAAATTATGGAACACAACAAGTGCTTTAATTTACCCAATTTAAAAAATTCGCTCCTTCAAGAAAGTAGCGAAACAAATATTGAATATATCAAAGAATTTCAATTGTTTTCTACTGATACGTTTAAATATTTAGGTGCTTAATTAATCTCAACAGTTTAGATATTTTATTTATCGTTATTTTAACCTATAATAAACCGAATATTCAATTAATAATATAGCCTTATAAACTTAGACTATTCTTGATAATTATTTATTCTAGCGTACTCTTGACCTATCACAACATTTAATACAGTGACCTATCGTACTTCCGACCTACCTTAATAAGCTGCCCATTAACCTAGGTCAAGAGAACGCTACATTATTAATATTGGAAAATGCTAATTTAAAATCATATAGGATCCATTGTATATATATCACAGTGTATTCTATCCGTCGGCTAAGAAGTTAAATTTTAAGTTAATACGAATAATAGCTAATAATTTTAAAATACAATAAATTATTTCCATAAAAATTCTTTGATTCATTAAGATAATTCGAGATAATAATTTGAATTTACTTTTTAAACTCCGGAAAGAAAATTTTAAATTAGTGTAAGAAAATTTGTTAAAAATAATAAAATCTCATTATTAATCATCTTTCATCAACATTGTCATTTTCAATACAGTTTACTTATTATTTTTATATTAAATGTATTTTTTTTCTAAATTTTGTCAGAAATCATTATTAATTAATGCATTAAGATATTGAAAATCCATATTCATGTGTTTAATAAAGTTATGAATAAAAGTGATTTTCAAAAACAATTGTAAAAATAAACACACTTTTTTTTTAAATCACAGAGGTATTCATAAGTTTATTAAACAGAAGAAATAATTATATTTAAACTAGCATCCAATTACCACCCGCCCAGCCCAATCCTTATGTGTCTAGCTTGTTAAATTGTGCCACTGGAATTCCGTTTGTCGGCGGCCGACGATAACCAAAGACGTCAGCAGTGCACAGAAACGCAGAAATGAAAATATCATCGCAACCGCAATGATTGTTCACTTTGTTGTGCTTTGAATGGACACATGTTACAATGTGCCGTCCACATCCGGACGGCGGTACCTTTTCGTGCACTTTCGCCCAAAGGTACCGAAAGGAATTGATGGAGAAAATGTAACAATGGTGTATTGCATTACATTACCGTGTCCGCCGACAGGAAGTGTCCCATAATGGATGATAAGGTGTTAATAGGAATGCCGTGTATGCTAACAACGCTTTAAATGAGCCGTCAAGAGTAACCGAATTTATTGCTGTTATCACGCTATTGTTGACAATTTCCCTTGCCTACAGAGAGTTTGTGTGAATCAGAAATTAAATAGATACAATGCTGATTAAAAAAATACATTATTTTATTTCCAAATTATTTTCGATACTTACTTCTCCAAATTTACCGTTTTTTTATCTTGGATGCTTGAATCCATAACTTTGTGATATACCTTGTACCATAAAGGTTGAAACTATAGTCACTGAATCTTCTTATATGATATTAACAAAGTATAGTTTTATTTATCGTCTGATAAAGTTCCTTATATCGCTTCTAGAAACGACACAAAAACATTCATTCTGATAAAGTAAACCAAATGCGTTAGAAAAAGAACGCACTGTAAAACTTTCGTCGTTTTTTGAAGCGATAGTTTGTGACGTACGACGGAAGATCCAACGAACAGACTATACCTTTCTTATTTTACGTAAATTTACTCTAAGCGATATTTTCTTATGCCCTTAGCCCGCAGAATATCTAGATTCAACTTATCATCAATATATTCAATTGTAAAATCAGGCAACAGAAGCAAAAAATAACATAAGCAAGCATTACTTTTACAAATTGTAAAATATTACTTTGAAGTGTTTAATTTACTACAATTAATCAAGAAAATAAAATTTATTAATAATTTATTATTAATTTGTTGTGCAGTAGGAAAGTAGTACCCGTTTGATAAATTTCAATTGACATATTGCTTTTAAATATTTTAGTAAAATTGTTTATTAACGCGATTGTTCTATGGTTATCTACACAATCTTTCTCATGCGTTTTAAAAATAAGACATATTTTAGCAGCTCTCCAAACATCAGGAAACGACGCAGTTCCTATGATTTAATATATGTTTTAAAGGTGTAACAAGGAAGAGGATATTCCGTCCGGATCACAAGTCAAATCAGTTTTTAAGTTTTTAGCTGCTGAAATAATATCATCTTCAGATATGTAGTTAATTTGTAAACTCATATTTAAACTTGTAGATGTATACTGGAGCTCAGAAGCCCTTAGATGTGGTTTAATCCAGCAACAAATACGCACGTTTTATTATCGTAGAAAGAAAAATTAGCGATAACGTTTTTACTACTTTATCTCTATTTTTTTTGTACGATTTTTACACTTATTACAGAAATAAAGCAAATTTAATAATATTAATAACCAGTCATCTGTTCTATTCTAATCCCTTCTTAGGTCTTTAGTGTATTAAAAAACCTTGCTGTAAGACTCGAAATTACACCCTCAACTGTAATGCGTGTATGGAGAAGATGGTCTGAAGAAAATGCGATACATATCGTCACGACAATTTGGGGTAAGTTCGAGATGCCTTTGTTGCAGCAACAGGACGTGTGGTTTCTAGGCCAACAGTTAATCGAAAAGTTCTTGCCATGGGCCTTTATGCATTTCGTCCGTTTTGGCTGCTACCGATGACTCCGCTGCACAAAGTTGGACGCTTGGAATGGTGTCAAGCCAGATACAACTGGGATGTAGAGTGGAACTTAATTTGCTTTAGTTATGAGTCCAGATTCTGCCTAGGGGCCAAAGAAGGACGTGTCCGTCGATTTCGCGGCGAAAGGCAAAATGTAGAGTTTGCCTTAGAACGCCACATAGCTAATACCCTTGGTAACAGTACATCGCAGAAGTTTTACAACCTGTTGCAATACCATACATTGAGACTATTCCAAACGGCATTTTCAGCAAGACATCGGTAGGCCGCATACGACCCGTCAAACCACTTTATACAAAAGTTTGGCAAAGAGCTTTTAGCGATTGCCATAGCCACCAAGGACTTTGGACCAATTGCGCATCTGTGTCAACAGGTCTGGGACCGTTTGCCACAAGAAGACATCGACCACTTGATTCGGCCTATCTCTCGCCGAGTTAGAGAGTACTACTACTTTTGTCAGTATTTTTTGTTCAAACCTGTACCAAATTGTAATCGTTTGTTCTGACACGTAAATTGAACATAAATTTAATACAAAAACATAGTTGATACTTGTTGAGCTACCCTCTTGATGGAACCAGATATGTAATTTTGGTGAAGAAAAACACATGTTATGTTCCATATTGTTACTTTTATATTCAGTTTCCTGACACGTGTTTCGATCATAACTTAAAGATTAAACTTTGAAAATGATCGAGACACGTGTCAGGAAACTGAAAATAAAAGTAAGAATATGGAACATAACATGTGTTTTTCTTCGCCAAAATTAATACAAAAACATTTTTCTTTCTGGGTATTGGATTACGTTTGAGCTCCAGTGTATTATGATTAATACTAGAATTAGAGACTGATTTATATACACTCATAAGAGAAATCGCAAAACCTTTAAGAATTACCTGCTGTATTATTGTGTATAATACAACAATATTGCCGTTTTTCACAAAACTATGAATTCTGGACTATGACTCGTTAACAAAAGACCAGAATTTGCATAAAATTCCGTCATAGAGTAGGGTGCTATGTTACAAATTAATTTGAATAGCTCACTTTTGATTTTATTAAAGTTATTAACCTTTTTAATAGAAGGTGGGAGATGGTTGTGTATTTTTAGTACAGAATAATAACAGCCTTTCTCATACTTCGACAACCTATTATTATATATTATTGATATTAATCAATTAAACGATTATAGGCCTGTTTCACTCCTTCCATGGTTCTCTAAAATAATTGAAAGAATATTAAAAGAGCAACTAGTAGACTATTTTGAAACATATAAATTATTTAATAAAAATCAATTTGGATTCAGAAGTGGTTTCTCTACTAGTGATGCCATCGTAGAACTTACGGAAAATATTCTAAATGCCTTTGAACACAAGAA
The DNA here is from genome assembly GCA_963969525.1 of Ontholestes murinus. Taxonomy (NCBI): domain Eukaryota; kingdom Metazoa; phylum Arthropoda; class Insecta; order Coleoptera; family Staphylinidae; genus Ontholestes; species Ontholestes murinus. Next base: position 93,928,341 of record OZ018387.1, read on the forward strand.
AATAACGACTGCATCTTTTATCGATATGAGTAAGGCCTTTGACTGTGTTAAACATAACATAATGTTAACTAAGTTAAAAGCGTACGGTATCTCTAGTAAGAGCACTAACTTAATTAGGAGCTATCTTTCGGATAGAAAACAACAGGTTCTCTTTAATGGAAAAATGTTTGATATCTCTTCACTGCATATAGGGGTTCCGCAAGGGTCTGTTTTAGGCCCGATACTGTTTCTAATTTACATAAATGACATGCCGAAAGAAGTAAGTATGGCCAATGTAATATTATTTGCTGATGACAGTACAATGGTAGTTAATGGGAAAAGCGTTGAAGAGGTATTAGAAAAGAGTCAAATAGCGACCAACAAAACTATAGACTGGTGTGTTGAAAATGGCCTTGTTTTAAACAAGGCGAAAACTAAAACAATAACGTTCACACTTACTAGAGATGTCCAATTAAACGGTAATAAAACAACACATTTTCTAGGAGTTCATATTGATGCAGCCATGAGATGGGACTGTCAAGGTTCAGAACTAGCTAAAAGGCTAGCAAAAATTTCATTTGCTATTCGCAAACTCGCAGGTACAGTCTCATATAGTATACTTAAGATGGCTTACTATGGATATTTCCATTCAGTCATGACATATGGTATTTTAATATGGGGGCACTCATCCTGCCGCCATCGCATATTCAAAATACAAAGAAGAGCAATCCGTATCTTGGCTGGATTAGGTTATCGTGACAACTGTAAAAATAAATTCACAGAACTCGGAATCTTAACTCTTCCATCAGTTTATATATATGAGTGTCTTAAATATATTAGGAAGTACCCAGAGAGATCCACAATTCTGGAACATAAGCACGAAACACGACATAAAGATAATTTGTTAACGGGCTATCATAGACTTACGAGATCGCGCTCAGGTGTAAATTATTATGCTGTCAAATGCTATAACAAGTTACCAACACAACTTAGAACACTGCCAAATACCAGTTTTAAAAATAAAATTAAAGAATTGTTAATTAAAGGGGCCTTCTATTCACTAGATGAATTTTTAGAATTAGACATTGAAACAGCTTAAATTTAATTATACTATTTTAATATGTTTGTTCCTAATAATTCTATATTTGTCCTTTTTTATATGTCTATTAGCTTTCATAAATTTTATTAATTATTTTAACTCTTGATATTTTAATATTTTATTATTTAACACATATGTATGTTATAATTGTTTATCTTTATAAACTTTTAAATGTTTTCATGTTATTTATACCTTTTATTTATATCTGTTGTTTAATATTGTTTTGTATATTTGCTACGCTCAGTGTATTATTTTTTGTATTTAAATTTTTAATTATATTTAGTTTTATATTATACACTCTATACTTTTTATATCCACTATATATATATATATTCAAATGTATCTATGACATGTGTAAAACTTAATTGTAAATAACACGAATAAATACTTTATACTTTAACCTATGTTTTGGCAAAGTAAATGTTTTTCCATGCCTGGCATTGTGCCATGTTGCCATTAAATGTTTTTTTATGTTTGTATAGAAATGTAATGCATTCATATATAAACATTCCACAAAGTGTGAGTAACTTCTCTTTTTTAAAACTACTTCTACAGGAGTTTTTATATCGTAGCTTACATATAATTCTTATTGCCTTTTTTGCAATTGAAATGCTTTGTCAATTGCAGAGCTGTTTCCCCAGAATATCAAACCATACCGCAAGTGTGAATAAACATTTGCATAATAAACAGTTTTGATTCTTTAGTATTTGTTGAATTCATTAGTGCCCTTAAACCATATCAAGATCTACTTATTTTGTCACAAACTGTTGAGAAGTGCTGACAAATTGTGTTTCATCGAGGGTAATTCCTAAGAAATTTGCACTATTAACAAATTTATATTTTGTGCTATTAAGATTAATTTCTGTTGGCGTTTTTAGTGAATTATTTGTTTTAAAGATAATACACTTATTCTTACTTTTATTAAGAACCAAAATATTTTCCGCAAACCAATTCTCCGCAGTTGCCATAGTTCTAGTACCTAAAGTCTGTTCGTTAGATCTTTCGTCGTACGTCACAAACTATCGCTTCAAAAAACGACGAAAGTTTTACAGTGCGTTCTTTTTCTAACGCATTTGGTTTACTTTATCAGACTGAATGTTTTTGCGTCGTTTCTCGAAGCGATAATTTGTGACGTACGACCAAAGATCCAACGAACAGACTATAACTGTATTACATCTTGAAATGTAGGTCCCTATATTAGCGCAGCATAATTCATTAATTTACTGTTTTGCGTTATTTTATTGGATATGTCATTGATATAAATGATAAAAAGCAGTGTGCCCAAAACCCTTGCTCTTGTCAATGCTAAGTTTTTCAGATTCAGCAACTGAGTCCATAGCATCTACAAACTATGTGTAGTGAACCCTGTGTGACAATTACGACGCTGATAATTTCAGTATTTTGCTTATTGAGAATCCAATTCCATTAATCCATTGTGGTAAATATTTAATATCAACTGCAGACAAACAGCGTCCTCCTTTTGTGCAACTCGGCTCGAAATATAGAGAAATTAGAAACGTCAAATATACCATCATGTAACCATATTTCAGTAAACGCATATATTTTATTATCTGCTGTATTTAAGCATTTTATGGAATTGCAGCTTGATTTTGATTATAAACACGATAGCCGAGTTATTGTTTATAAATTTAATTCTAAAATTACTTTTACCATTTTTTTAATACTCTCCTAAACGAAACAATGATTTTGGGGCAGGGGAATTACCAAAAGGTTGTAGGATGACAGCAACTTCTGCCAGATCGTGTTTTGTCCTCTTGCTGTTTCCAACTTCATCAGATTCTGGTAAAATAAATACCAGTAAATTGTACTTTCTGCTGTTCCTATCGATAACTTCTACGATGGCTCCACTTACAGCGGAATAAGAGATTACTGATATTGTTTGACCCCATGATTTGTGATATGTGATGTTCTATTGTGTTAACCACATATAGTTTTCGCACTTTTTCTTCAAATGAAATTTTTTTTCGCTCAAACGTTGTGACAATATTACTTTCCCTATATAGAATATATGTATAGGGAAAGTATTGTTTTCGTGAATGCGAATGATCTGTTTGAGATGAAACTTTAAATTTAAAGTTTTATAATTAAAATCTAAAACTGAAAAGCTTTTGGTTACTTTACTTTTCTGTTTTTTCTCGATATTTTCTAAATCTGAAAAGTATTACATAACTTTTCGAACAAAAGTTAAAGGTAATGAGAAACTAAACAAGTTTTATTAAAACATATTTTTCATAAAGTTCTTAACTTGCTAGAAAAAAAATTAAAAATTAATAATTTTGATATTTTTTTGCCTATTGCTAATAAACTATAGGAGTTACGTGAAATGTATATAACAAGTGATTGTAAATAATACAAAATTGAGCAAATTATTGAGAATAACAGTTTTGCCTAAACCTCATAGTTTTCGAGAAAAATATAGGGAAAGTATTATTTTGGCCACATCACCATTAATTGATACAAATAACTAATAAACTATAAATAAAATATATAATACAAACCAAATAGCAGATTTAAGAACTCTGAAGATTTCATTTAATGCAAGTCGAAGCGATTACAATAAAGCGAACATTTTTTCCATAAATAATAATGGCGGCCGACATTTGTGCATGTTGTTTACTGGTTGCTAAGTAACGCCTTCATTAGTGCACTGTGGGTAAAATATGTTTTCATTAATTGAATTATTGAAATGACATTAAAATATTACTCATAAGAATATATTCTTTGAAATCCTTTACGATCGAAGATAAAATTTTGTAAGGCACACGTGTAAAAAGTTTCTTTATTGCACTCCTGGCTTAAAAAACTCGTTCGTTCCTCGCTCGTGTTTTTAAACGCCAGTTCGTGCAATAAAGCATCACTTTTTAAACTTGTACCTTAAATAACTATTAATATTTTATCTACGATCGTACAGAAAGTAGACGCTTTTTGCATCATTTTTCATTGTAAAAGTGGCTTTTTAAGCACTAGTGCTTTTTTACGTTTTTATTGCAAATTTTTTTTTAATGTCAAACTGTTTTTATTGCACAGAAATGTCAAATTTGACAGATGAATATATTATAGCACAAATTTTCGACGAAAAACTTAATTTTTTATTAATTGATACAAATAACTAATAAACTATAAATGAAATATATAATACAAACCAAATGGCAGATTTAAGAACTCTGAAGATTTCATTTAATGGAAGTCGAAGCGATTACAATAAAGCGAACATTTTTTCCATAAATAATAATGGCGGCCGACATTTGTGCAACTTGTTTACTGGTTGCTAAGTAACGCTTTCATTAGTGCACTGCGGGTAAAATATGTTTTCATTAATTAAATTATTGAAATGACATTAAAATATTACTCATAAGAATATATTCTTTGAAATCCTTTACGATCGAAGATAAAATTTTGTAAGGCACACGTGTAAAAAGTTTCTTTATTGCACTCCTGGCTTTAAAAAAAACTCGCTCGTTCCTCACTCGTGTTTTTAAACGCCAGTTCGTGCAATAAAGCATCACTTTTTACACTTGTACCTTAAATAACTATTGTAAGTTATTCAAGAACTTATCTTACCGAATGCCCCTCGGGCAATGATAAATACACGATAATTTTGACTAATTCCCTCAAGTGTGTTGCTTTAAGTAATTGCCCTCCGCCTGACGGCGTCGGGCAATTACTAAGCAACACACTTTCGGGTAGTCAAAATTATCGCGGATTATCATTGCCCTTGGGACATTATATCTGACAATTTCCTTTGCCTACAGATACAGAAATTAAATAAAAATAATCCTTAAAAAACACTGAATTGAAAAATTGTGGTTAAAACATAGTAGATTTTTCAATTCAGTGTAAGTATGGATTATCACGTATTAACCGTCGCAACCATTCTCTTTACTAAAAAAAAAAACAAATTATATTAAGATGTGAAATAATTACTGATTTTAGTTTACGTAAATTTAGGCTTGGTAATATTTTCTAATGTCTTTGCCCGTAGTTTAAGGAGCAATCAAATATTTATTATGACCCTTTATTCAGTACAGTATTAAATAAACTTATTGAGATAGGTGGTTTTATATCTCAATTTCTTTGCCATTTAATTTGTCTGAGTGGAAGAAGATTGGAAACCAATATTTGCGGATGACATAGCACACGCATCCACTCTTAATAATAAACTCCTGCAAAACTGGTTCTGCACAAAATTAACATTACAAAATCCAAACTTTTTATTTTCTTCCATAAAATTACCCCATCTACTCATCTATTAAACCAAAATTCCACCTTCTTACACCTGCAAATACCTACGAAGCCTACTGGATAATAAACTATCCTTCAAACCACTTACCCGATTCATTAAAGCCAAAGTTAGACTATGGCTTAATTTTTACCCAATGCCGTACTTTCACCTTAAATCATCATATCCAGGTGGCATAAAAATTCACCCTCCGAAATGTCACCAAAATTATGCGCCCAATTAATTCTCCTCATAGTCTATCCAATGAATTACTATATGAACGCTCCTAAATCTTTCAACTTCTTGATTAATATTATTTTCCCTATAATCACAATATCACATTAAAATACTAAGATCCCAGAAGTATTTTTGTCAATTCATTTCAGTTTCAATAACTAGCTTAAAATTCTAATTGTATTTTTGCATGTAAAACAAAGCAGAAAGGCTTACGGTGGATACCCCAGTCAGTGACGTACTAACAAAAGGTCACAGTTATGTGTTTTTGGAATTTTGTTTTGGCTTACTTTAACTTTACTTTAGGTTAATTAAGTTAGATTGGTCTGTTTAGGTTAGGATAGCATTGAACGAAAGAAAAACTCTTAACGTTGATCAATACTCAATTATTTTGTTCTATTAAATTTGAAAAAAATCATGAGTTTTCTTTGTTAGAATTAGAAGACTTTGAATGTCACACCATAGACGACATGGAAATTATAAACATAATAAATAACCTAAAAGAGTATAAAAGCCCTGTATTCGACAATATAACAAACCGTGTAATTATGGAAAACAAAACAGTACTCGTAAAAGTAATAAACAAAATCATAAAAGAAGGAATATACTCCGATTATCTAAAACAAACCATAATAATACATATACAAAAAAAGGAAATCTAGAGCAATTGCTCTAAAAATTATAGACCCATAGCTCTACTATCGTTGCTCAATAAAATACTAGAAAAATGCTTACAAGTTCAACATCTTAAAGAACATAAAGTCATTAGCAGCCAATAATACGCCTTTCAAGAAGACTCTGGAACATCATCAGCAACAACGAATATGATACACGACATAAAAACTACAGAAAAAAGTTATTGCGATATACATAGACATGAAGAAAGCTTTTGACACCATCTCGAAAACAAAACTAATTGAAAAATTGCAGAAAATTGACACACGAAAGACTAAAGACCTAAAACTATTAGAAGCATACCTAACACGTAGGCCACAAATAACGAAAATTGGAAACTAAACAGCGAACCCATGTACGCGGAATATGGAATCCGTCAAGGAGGAATACTGCCACTAATACAAGAGAGCAAACCATAATCAAGTAATGGGCAATTTTAACAGCTGTTCTAGTATTAATCCCATTATTTTTGTAGATTAAGCTTCTAAAGCCCTAGAAGTTATTTTATTTCTTATTCCAGCTGTGTGTTTTTTGAAATTGATTTTTTGGTCTATGGTTATGCCCAAGTATTTAACGGAAACTGAAGGAGGGATCATAGTTTGGGAAATAGAGACTTTGTAAGGTGAATTATTGATGCGATGATAAGGAATTAGGTGTTGTGTTTTGTGGGGATTGATTTCGATGCGCCATTTTGCAAACCATTGTTGAAGGGAGTCAATAAGCTCTTGAAGGAATTGGAGGGCTTTTGGTAGTGTGGGGACATGTGTGATTGTGTGATTAGGGCTGTGTCGTCTGCAAATTGCAGGAAATATTTGGATAGGCTAAAGTAGAGAGGACTGCGGTAACATACTATTATTACACAAAATAACGTGTTTGTGATTATGATCTAAAACAACATCAATATTCTTAAACCATATTGAAATAATAAGTTATTTAATTTAGTTTAGTTTTAGTTCCAAAACTTTCCGTTCATTTGTATAAAGTGATATGTTGTGCAAATTTAGTACTGAAGTTTAAAATACGTTGGGATATAAGTGGATTTGGGCAATTTCAAACAAGAAATCATCAATAGGATTATATATATTTTATATAGGCAAGTAAAAATTTTAGGTATGTGTGTGTGTCTGTCGGTGGGCGCTGTGTCTCAAAAACGAATGATCTTACCGAGGAGAAATTTGATACTCTTTTACTGAACTGAACAAGTTTTACTAAAACATATTTTTCAAAAAGTTCTTAACTTGCGAGAAAAAATTAATAATTTTGACATTTTTTTGGCCATTGCTAATAAACTATAGGAGTTACATGAAATTCATATAACAAGTAATTGTAACGAATCCAACATTGAGCAAATTGTTAAGAATACCTCTGCGTAAAAAGTTTCTTTTTTTCAAATTGTCCTACAGAGTTTTTTTGTGAAAACCGATTATATTTGAATTTCAAAAAAGTTACCTTATTTCGCGTACGCGAGGAATTGATTGCTGTCAATATAAATTAGATTCTAAGGTGGTAAAAACATTGGTTACACAGTCGAACCATCTGAACTAAAGGAGTATAATAAAAAATAATGGTTTTATAGGTTGAATACATAACAGAACTGGTATATCTTAAATTCAATCTTGGAACGTGAAAATTTATCTGTGAAAGTAAATTGCTATCATCTGTTCTATTGTTATTTAAATAAAATTAAAAAAAAAACAACGATGATGCTAAAGATCGTCGAGACTGAATGTTATGAAGTTATATTGAATTCTAGAAGTAAGAACTCGTAATTGTAATTTTTAACAGGAAATATTTTATATTTTTTAAAGTATAACATTTTCAGAAATTTGCGGTGGTGTATACACCTCGATAGGAATGGAGAAAATATGAGCGAGCAATATTCAAGTTTCGACCTGATAAATGCGTATCACACAGTTATTCGAGTAAAAGTTTCTAATAGGTTGTTGAAAAAATTCACTTGGTTTGTTTCACTTAATTGTTTATATTCGACTAGTTTCGGCACTGGGCCATTATCAAGAATAGTAAAAGTTTCGTTAAAATCCCTGGAATTTCGTGTAATGAAACCTAACATTTTATAATTGGAATTACATATGTTCATTATAACTATGTGCTTGAAAAGTTAAACTGCTATCAAGCAAAATGCTCATATCTTTGATAACAGTGTAGTTCGAAAGGTGATGACTGTCGATAAAATAGTTATACTTAATAGGATTTCTCATTCTATTAGAGCTAATAAAGTTATACATGTTTAAATTTAAATCCAATTCAATTATTCCCAGGACTTGCAGTAAAACTAAACAGTCGTTATGTGAATTAATCTTACGATACAATTTTATATCATCCGCATACAGTAAAATATTAGGTGTTAAAATACAAACCATATTATTTATAAAAGAAATGAAAATTAAAGATCCTTGTGGCACACCGCTGGTAGTGACAAATTCTAGAGATTTGAAGCTATTAAGTTCAACATAGCATGCTCTATTATTAAGATATGACTTATTAATACTATGTTTAATGTTATCGAAAGCTTTTTTAAAATCTAAATATATCACGTCCACCTGCCCACGCCTGCCCAAAACTTCAGCGAAAAATTAAGTAAAATTTAACAAATTTGTGGAAGTTGATCAGTTTGCAACAAACACGTTGTATTAATGTTTAAGACGTGATGATAAATTTTAATTAACACAATGCTTTTAAATATTTTAGTAAAATTGGATATATTTTGGCAACTTTTCAAACATGAGGAAACGACGCAGTTCCTATGATTAAATTAAATGTAGATGTAACAAGAGAAGCTATGCAATCTTTTACAACGGGTATTCCGTCCAGACCACAAGTCAAAATTTTTAGCGGCTGAAATAATATCATCTTTAGACATGTAGGTAATTTGCAAACTCGTGTTTAAACTAATAGATATTTTATGATTAACACTAGAATTACAGACTGGTTTGCATACACTCATAAAAAAAACATCGCAAAACTGTTTACAATTTCCTTCTGTATAATTGTGTATGATATAACAATATTACCGCTTTTCATAATACCAGAAATTTTGGGCGATGACCTTTTTTGTTAACAAAAGACCAGAAATTCTTAGGGTCACGTTTAATATATAATTCTTGTTGATCAATGTAACATTAATTTTTAACAATTTTTATTTTTATAGCACGACATAGTTTTTTTGATTTTTTAAGTGTAGAAATTAAGCTTGTGCTTTTTTATAATTCTAAATATATTGACTTGTCGAGAATTCGTAAATTACACTTTTGGTGCTTTGTGAAAACAATCCAGGGAATTTTGATTTTTCTTGATTTTTTGTAATGAAAATATCATCCCAACAATTCTCTAATATGTCATGGTATAATAGGGGAAGTTAGCGTCTTTTAAATTAAATTGCGTTTCAATTAATTTCGAATTAAATATAGGCAAGCAATAAAACATCGAAACAAATTGGAGGATGATAATTATCTATGGTTACAACTGAATTAGTTAGATGTAGTATTTTGGAATTAAGACTATTTGTATTCGAAATATAGAGAAATTTGAAGAAAGCAATTCATGCCACCAGGTAGTTATGTCTCAGTAAACGCATATATTTCATTATCCGTTGATAAAATATTTTAGCGTTTCTGTCTCTAAACCTCGAACGTTTTAATAATAAGTTTAGAAAAAAAATGTAAGTATTTAAGTATTTAATGTAATTGCAGCTTGATTTTGATTATAAGCCATAGTTGTGTTATTGTCTATAAATTTAAATTTTAAGTTACTTTACTAATTCCTAATTCCGCATACAATAGAAATAATAAATTATAACAATAATTTTAAATGAGGTGTCTGCATGACGGTTACATATCTTTTAAATTTTATATTATTATCAGTTATGTATTATGAAGCCTTTAAGGTGTTAGAGGTTGTTTCTTTTTCATTAAATGTTAATTTTAAAGAACTTGAATTTGATCCGGTTTTCTTTTTTAAATTAAACAATGATCTGGGTTCAGGGAAATTATTCTGTATTTTTTGTTATTTGTTGTCTTCGCTTCTCCTTCTCACAAATTAAAAAAAAAACTTTAAAAACAGTACTTGATATACATTTAAAAAATACAAATAATTTAAGACTCAGGAGTCACAGGCGAAGTTCACTGTTGGTTTTCCGTTCAAACCCAAGTGTTTCCATGGACAAGTAATACACTTAACAATATGTTGTAGGTTTACAGCAACTTCTGCCAGGTCGTGTTTTGTCCTATTGCTACTTTCAAATTCATAAAATTTTGATAGATTTTATAACAGTAATATTGGATTGATGAGGCTTTTACTTGGTGAAATTCCATTATATAGGTGATAAATAAAACACTTGGGTTTTGAGAATTTACACAATTTAATGTCGATGCACTGCGACAATTGTTTCGCCACACAGTGGCTTCATCAGGCAGATGATAAAATTTTATCATCTGCCTGATGAAGCCACTGTGTGGCGAAACAATTGTCGCAGTGCATCGACATTAAATTGTGTAAATTCTCAAAACCCAAGTGTTTTATTTATCACCTTTATAACAGTAAATTGTACTGTTGTGACTTCTACGATGGCTCCACTTACAGCGGAATCAGAAATTGTTGATATTGTTTGATCAACGATCCCGTGATTGGAGAGTTGTGATATGTGTCAATATTCAGCATTTCGGTTTCAGTTCAAAATGTTTTTTAAAGAGCTTGTCAAATATTTTTTAAATTTGTGTAATTTATTATAATGTATATAAATATATTACAAGAACACGACTTAAGTTTCGACTTTTGAAGGTCATTATCAAATGAACAAATTAATGAAAAGTTTACATTTATGTAGACACAAAAGTGGAGTAAAATGTAGGAAATTAATTTACAGAGAATAGTTACAAAGGATTAAGCGCCATTAAGAGATTGCAGGTTTTTTAAAAGTGGCGTGTATATTAAATCGGTTTGTTCGTTTAAAAGATTTACAAATGGATTATTACTCAATTTGAAAACTTTAGCGGATTCAAGGAGATAAAGCTACGCACCTTTTGGACAGGAATGTAAGATTTTAATATTCTGAATTTCGCGAAAAGGAAGTTTACAATCTAAAGCGAGGTTAGAAAAAGTGCTGGTATTTTTATTTATATACTGGATTGCCGAGGCTGTTACTTATTAAAACTAATTATCACTTAATAAAATACTTACACAGTATGTATTTATTATTATAAATATATTTTAGATCTACCTGACGAAGCCACTGTATGGTGAAACATTGTTGTAGAAATAAAAACATTTTTAAAACATCTGATTTCTTTAAGGGGCTGATTTTATCTTTTGAATTGAATAGGATATTTGATAGTTTACAATTTGTTCTAAACGCGACTTGATGATTTTGTTTTTGAAGGATGAGAACTATTCTTTCCGTAGTTTCACCATAATATGTTAACGTGATGAATGAATCTTTTGTCGATATTGGAAGTTTAGGATAAATATTGATTATGGTAACTCGTTGAGTCATAAGTAGCTAATTTGTGCGACAGAGGGTGATTGGAATTATATATGTTCGTGGAATTTATATTGGTGGCTTTCCTAAATGTATTGAATTCAATTTTGTTGTTATTGTGGATCAAGGTCAGGTCTAAAAAATATTGGATTGATGAGGCTAATACTTGGCGAAACTCCATTATGCAATTATTAAATAATAACGACTGTTTAGAGTTTTGCTTTATTTGTAGATACACTTGAAACAATTGTGGCAGTGTATAAAGCAAAACTCTAAACAGTCGTGTTTTTATTTAATAATTGCAGGTCTAAAAAGTTTATTTGATTATTTTGTTCGCATTCCCGTATATACTTAATTATTAAAACTTTAAAACTAAAAGTTTAAAATTAAAAACTATGTCGTCGACTTTCGATACCAAAATGAAATATGCTTTTTGTGAAATCTATGTTAAATATTTTTTCTTCTATATGAATGACTTCGCCAGAGAAAATGTAACTAAAGTAATACATAATTTTAAACTCAAAAAAAAAAAAAAGATAATCTCCTTAAAACTAAATGTCATTCATTATCAGTCACTGAAAATCACAACAGATCTTCACAGACAGTTTCCAAATTGATTAATTTACCAAAAGCTACTTTCAGTGCGAAAGAACAATCACTTTTATCCAAAAACCCTAACTACAGTCCTTACATTAATCACAAATCTGTAAAAACAACGATAGTAGTATGGCTTTAAAAAGATCCAAGATCCTTAATTATTCTGTGTAAAATAATTTCCTACCCTCTCTCCACTTTTGTACTTGTACAAATGTTAACTTTTCATTAATTTGTTCACTTGATAATGACTTTCAAAAGTCAAAACTTAAGTCATGTACTTGTAATATATTTATATTTATTACGATAAATTTTAGTGGCAAAAAACATTGTGCTTTATTTAAGTGTTTATGTCATGAATTACCACGTAGTAACGGTCGCAACCATCATCATGATTAAATTGTGAAGAAGATTGGTGACATTTGTTACAAGTAAAGTTACTGTTACGCCTTTTTTTTAAACGATCTATTTCATCATAAATCTGTGCATCTGGAGTGGAACCACAAAAGGTTCAATATAGTTCGTGTAGAATGAAGTTGTACAACTTATACAGTAAAATATTTTAATTTTAAACGTCGGTGCTGGATGATTGACTTTGTGAATAGATTTTGACAAATATGTCTAAATAATTTTAAGTTGCCGAATAGAATTAAGTAACGGGTGTCCAACAATTATTGCAGTCCCGGGTGGCGTTGGAATCAAAAACGTAGGTCGATTCTTACATGTGCCAAATAAATGAACTGACATTTTAATTGTCAAACATAACCTAAACGTGCATTTAAAGTGTTGTTTAAATGTACGTTTAGGTTATGTTTGACAATTAAAATGTCAGTTCATTTATTTGGCACATGTAAGAATCGACCTACGTTTTTGATTCCAACGCCACCCGGGACTGCAATAATTGTTGGACACCCGTTACATAACTGTGTTGTTAGAATGATATATGGGGCTCAATATGATTTTATTGTTGATTATACAGAACTCTCTTTTTTTAAGTTTCTTTCTCATTAAGATTTTTTCTTTGATAATTCACATTTTCTTTAGAGCCAAATCATGACGAAATTGTATGTTCTTAGTTTTCGATTTATAGTCGAAATTTTAAAAATCAAATTAAGGGAAATGTGTGCAGAGTCAATTTTTTTGTAATATTTGGGTTCGTTTCATTGATAATACAGGGTCCGGCAAGAAAATATGATAGTTTTGAAACGCTTATAACTTAGCGCAGGGACAGCCTAACGTTTTCAAAAAGATTGATATGTGTCTATCCGACTTTGCCATTTTATTTGGTTTAGTCGTTATGGAACCGTGGACGCCAGAGCAACGCGTATTTGTTTACTACACTTACATCAAAACTGGGCGTTATGTGGTTGCTACTCAACGCAGATTTCGAACACAATTCATTGTTGGAAGGTACGTTCTACGGTTCCTGCTCGAAACTCCGTCCTTAAGTGGGTGCAGAACCTTCGTACTAGAGGATCATTGAAGCAGTACTCCAGGCTTCAAGGTGGTGGAGAAAGGCGTGTAAGAGTCCCTGAAAATATAGCTGGAGTTAGGGCAGCTATGGAAGCAAGTCCACGCCAATCTGTAGTGCAGCTTGCTCGCGCGCTGAGGATGAATGAAAGGTACCAACGGTGAATTTAGCAAGATGGGGTAACTTGTCACACCTCAAGGGATTCTATGGCAGTTTTTAGAGAACATTTTCTAGGAAGACCATTTCGCTACGGAGGGACATCGTGTGGCCCCAACGATCGCCTGATATTATGCCTTGCGATTTTTTCTGTGGGGGTACCTAAAGGCCCGCGTATTTATTGAGAAACCACGGACACTTGATCAGCCGCCCAATGCTATCACCCGAGAAATTGAATGGATTCCGGCTAACATATTAGAAGTATGCATGAACAACTTCTCAACTCGACTTCAGGAGTGTGTGGAAAAGAACGGATATCACTTAGATGACATTATTTTGTCGTACATGAATATGAAATCGCAAATCCACACCTATCCATTAAGCAAATAAATGTTGATTTAATTGAAAATTCTCTGAGTTATGTTTTTTTTTCAAAAACGTCATACTTCCCTGCCGGACGCTGTATTTTAAGACCATATGTAGCTTTACTTATTTTTCTGATTAGGTACTCTGTATGCTGTTTAATACTGAGCTTATCATCTAATAGAATACCTAAACATTTAGTATTGTCATTGAAAGGATATAACATATACTATTATTTTATACAATATTTGTGAAGTTAGTGTTTTGCTATTCGCTTTGTAGTAAACACTGGCGGTTTTGATGAACCCATTATTGAATTTTTTGCAATAAATTATTTACCAAATTGGCGATCTCAACAAATGTTAATCCATATATTGTTGTAGTATACATAACTAAGAAAGTAACAACTGCTAGATATTCTATTTAAATTGTTTATGAAAATAATGAACAGTAGGGGCAAGTATACTTCCGTGAGGTATGTCCATGTTGGTATTTACTATCTCTGATACTTGCATTAATTTTTAAAAGTTGCTTCCTGTCTTGCATATACGACTTAACCCATTTACTTCTTATTCCACGTTTACCATAGTGATATAGTTTTATTGTTAGAATTGAGTGATTAACAGTATCAAAAGCTCTTGATCTAACAAGGCTCCACATGCATAACGGCCTTATATTGATGGTCTTTTATAAACCTTTTATAAACCCATTTTGTGTTTTACTCAATAGGTTATTTTAGTTACAGAATTTAATTATTGGAGAAGCAATTACTGTCTCCATGTTTTCTTTAGAACTGGGAATGAATTTAAAGATTGCGTTATGTTTTGGTATTGTGCACGATTGAAAACTTGGTTGGACAGAGTTTTTGTTGCAATTTCTTTAAGAAATAATTTAAAATTGTGCAGAAAATTTATCGTTGAGGGGAGTGTAGTCTTTTTATACTATCATTATTAGCAAATAAAGATTTTATCTGGTTATCACAAATAATATACAATAAAGAACAAAAACAACTGATGAAAAATTCGAAGCAATTACATTTTTCTTGAAAAATTATCATAAACACAACAATAAAATAAATACTGGATTGACGAGACTGTTACTTGTTGAAACTCCATATCACTTAATAAAATACTGACACAGTATATGGTTTCAAAAATGTATCATCTACTTAACGAAGACACTGTGTGGTGAAACACGTAGAATAATAAAAACATTTTTGAAACCATATACTGCGTCAGTATTTTATTAAATAAAATCAATAATGTAATTTTTCTTTGTAAAACTGCATTTGCCACTATTAATAATTAAAACAATGTAGTTAAAGGTTTAATTAGTTAAATTTAGTATTGTATTTAAAAATTTTCAACGCATAAAAATTTCAGTTATCAGGACACGTCCTAAAGAAGGAACGCCACAATTAAAAACAATAAAATTAAAGCTAATAAAACGCAATTGTGGAATTTAGTGCAGCAACCACCAGCAGCCGTTCGCTTGATGTCTTTAAATTGATTCCGCGAAAGCGCTATTATTCTGGTAAACACAAATTCCTACGCCGCGTTCATGTGCTATTTACTGAAATTACTTGGATTTTTCACCACCTGCAGACACAGAAGGTCATTTCCAAGCGTGCAATCATAGAAAGATCGTTATGCAAATTTCGCATTTAGATCCGTTTTTGAGAATGTGCAATCGGTACATTCGAAATGGCACATTTGATTACTCTCAGTTGCCTCATTGCAGATTTCCACTTTTACGTAATCTGTTGAATAAATATTGTTGTCCTTAATCCTGCATGCCAATTTTGCCACTAAATATGTTTAATTAAAAGGTTCTTGGAATATATGATCTAAGCGATTGGAATGTTGTGATTCATAGGTTTATTCTTAAATAATAGAGATTAATCACTTTTCGGAATCTATGAAGATTCATTTGTAATAGCGTTAAATCATTAGTAATTTTATTATTATTATCACAAAAAGTTTGCCATTTTAACGAACTTTTTTTTCATCCATCACTTGGTGAAACATAATTTAACGATAAGGTAAATTAGTAATTAATGTCACTTGGTTTTACTTGTTTCACAATTTTTATTTATTTAGTGATACTAATTACCATTTTACCTTATCGTTTGCCATTTTTTTATTGAAAATTTCTCTTTTCAGGTTGTCAAATTTTAATATTTTTTGAAAAAATATCTAACCATAAGCTCTATAGTTTAAAAAACGTTGATGGTTTTGATCTCAAACTGCATTCTTTATTGGAAAAGCTGATGTGATGTGCATTTGAGATGGTTATTTTTTCAAGGCAAGGGTTTTTTTTGTTTTAATCATAAATGGTTTTAACTTAAGATAAGTATGATTCAAAAACTTCACAACTTTTAAATTGGTTGCTTGAGTTACGTGAAGATAAAATTAATTTGACAAATAAAGCACTAATAAACTTTCTTCACAATTTTATTTGAATAACCAAATGTACATTTCGGACACAAAGTGACCATTATCAATGGATTACAGTGCTAATCCATTGATAATGGTCACTTTGTATCCGAAATGTACATTTGGTTATTCAAATAAAATTATGAAGAAAGGTTATTAGTGCTTTATTTGTCAAAATACACAACTTTTATTGAAATAACATTTTTGGACCATAATTTTTTGCTCATCACAATTATTTCAATCGAAAGGAAAATACATATTAAAGAAAGGAAACCAAAAACATTTAATTATAGTAATACAGGAAAGTAATAAGAAACAAGATGATGAAATTATTATAGAAAATAGCTAAGATGTTGGTGCTGCAAGTGCTGAAAAAACTCGAAACAATAACAATTGATCCTTGTAAAAAATAAATAGAGACGTCGCCCATATCAACGTCTTCCAAGAAACAGCGTAAGAAAAGAAGCACCTAGATTTAGTTATGTCCATGTATACTACTTAGACCCAACTTATCTACTAGCAAGTTAATTGAACTGAACTTCAACCAAATTAAGTATAACTATTAAATTTAAAGTTTAAGAAAGAGTACTCTTCCTTCATAATAGAAGTTTCAGTAATCAAGTTTGAGGATAGTTACGTTACTACTTATCTAATCTCAACGTCAACCAAATTAAGAATTATCTATTAAAATCAAAGTTTACAGAAGAGTATTCTTCCTTAAAAATTGGAGATTCAGTAAGTTTGAAAATCTTAAAAATCCAGAAATCTAGCCAAACAAGGATAAATATTTTTTTACTTTATCTCGGGAAGAAACATCCATAATGTTTAACATAAAATAAAATTACAAGAAGAGGATATGGAAGGGCTTCGACCTCGCAAAGGGATTTTTATTAGAGATTAGATACATAATAGTTATTTATTTATGTTCATGCAGATATAAATTTCTAAAAGCATCTGATGATTCGAGTTTCTGCTGTGAATTAATTTAATTTAATTTTTCATACAATACAAATTTTGCAATATGCAAAATCTTGAATGTGTCACAATAAGAATAAGAATAATAAAGAAGCATAGAGATTATTTTGAAAGCCAAAGAGTTTTACTAATAAAATTATAAAATATATAGGAATTTGCAGAGGAGATAAATAAATATTATCTACCTATATAAAGGGTAAAATATCCAAGATGCGTATTCTAAGCTCTTTTATTGAACTCCAACTACACAACATATGCGACAACATATATGAAAATTTCAAGAGCTGTTTCTTTAATTTATTAATTTAATGGTGCATTAGCTGTCAAGCTTCAGCACAGATTTATAATTCCTTAATATTTTTAAACTTACTCCTAGGTGACGTGTTATGAAAATGTAACTAAAAATGCATATTTAGAATTAGTGGAATTAACCCGTCAATTATAAAAACAATCAAATTTAATCGAATGATTTAGTCTGATAATTCTTGAGCTCATCTTCATAATCCATTTAATTTTGTAAATTTTAACTGATAAGGTAAACAATAGTGATATATAAAAATAATGTTTATGTTTTCATGGATTTTTAAAAACTCTAAGTACTCTCATTTATAATTTTTATCTTACACATCGAGTTTGGAGATCGAAGAGTATGTCCACATTCCTTTAGTGCTCTCGGCACACCTTTGCTGTTACTAGGCTTTTACTTGGTTTTGCACTTGGTCTACGTCTTTGAAACCCCCTCATATCAGTTGTAGTACTTTAAATAAAAATGCAAAAATCAGGTGTCGCCGATGAAGCTATAACTGCGACCTATATAACCACCATGATATTTCTACTCTAGGAAATGTAGGTCGGAAAAAGCATTCTCATTAATAATATACATCATACACCTCTAGTTGGGAGATCAATTAGCACGTCCACACTCTTTTAGAGCTCTCGACATACCTTTACTGTCACCAGGCTTCTACTTGGTTGTTCATGTGGTGAAACTTCCTCCTAACTTTTGTAACTTTGGACGAGGATTTAAAGATCAGGTGTCCAAGAAAAGTCGGTCCTGATGTTGGAATAAACATTTTCATCTATAATATGCTTCATATACCTCGAGTTTGGTGATCAACCAGCATGTCCACATTCTTTTAGTGCTCTCGGCACACCTTTACTGTCACCAAAGCAAAGTCGTCGTCCCGGTCGAAGGCTAAAAAGGTGACCAAGAGCACCCAAGCCGAAGAGGGCCAAAATAGCTCCGAAAACTGTCGCATTGAAACCGTCTGCAAAAAAGAAGTAGTCAACGACCATCATTATTTGTTTAATGTGGGTACAGTGACAACGCTAGAACCTGAGACAATGTCGCTCCCTTTGGCCTACTTTCTTGAAACCTAACAAGAGTAAATACTGTTGACCAAGATCCAAAGATCAAGTGGTGCTGATAAGGCCCTAACTATTACTGAGAGTTGTGATGGTCATGTAAACATCCTAATATCTCTAGAAAAAGAAGGTCTTGATAAACGAAGCTGCGTACATTTTAGACGATAACTAATACAATTGGCATGTTGGTTAGAAGACGAGAAAGGACTCAAGGTCATTCTTAAGGCTCCTGTTATGCTCTCGACGAACTGTGACTTGCAGGAAACCTTCTATTGATACCACCAATCACTTGACCATTGTATTTAATTTTAATCTTTCATGTCTTACATAAAGAAATATATAATTGGACAAAAAATGTAAGCTAAAAAATAAACAAATAATTTTGACTGCATGTTCACTTTTGTGAATAATCTTCCACACCCGTTGATTATCTTCTTCACTGATCCGTCGTAGAAGGTCAAGTTTCTGCTAATATTTTAAAGTTTGTAGTTGATAACTGGGGATGATAATCATCAAATAATTCTGGATTCCGAAGTAATATTTGGCCATTTCCGGCATATTTGGCGATTTCTGGCATAATGAAGGTTTAAATTATATTACACTTGGTTTGTTTTGCTTTTGCTTTTTAAAGCATTATCAATAGTTGTCGTTGACAAGGTTTTTCCCAGCTTTTATTTCCCTGTTTATTTCTAGGCCCTTCCTTTGATTCAAATCGAGACCCTTATTACCTGAATATAGAATTTTAAAATTATTTGTATCTATAAAATGGTTATTATTTATACAATGTTTTGAAATTCCTGTACACTGTTTGTTGTTTAATATTGATTTTTTTGTGTTCTTCAAGTCTCGTATGCAATGATCTTCCTGTTTGTCCGATATGAAAAGCATCACACTCACTGCACTTAGGCTCGTAAACACCACAATCTTCCTCAATATAAAAATGTTTCATCTACTGTTTTTTTTCTTTTTCTTTTTTAAAATGTTGTCAATTATTTCGCTATTGTAACCGTTGTTCTGGGCTATTGTTTTTATTGTATTTAATTCATTTACAAAATCTTGGCTACTCAGTGGAATGTTTATTAATCTATTTATATACGAGTTAAAAATACTAAATTTAATTTGGTTTGTATGATTTGATGAGCCAGCGATTATTGTATTAGAATGCTCAGTGAAAATTCTTACAAATTTAAGCAGAAAATAAGAAATGTATAAAGAAATAATTTAAATGATTTGGAAAAGAGACCACAGCTTTGACTTATTAGGCTTGGAAATATATATAATATTATTTACATGAAATACTTCATTTCTTAATTATTGTAATTTTTTATTAATTTTTTCAAAATAAAAGTGCTAGAAAAATGCTGTAATATTTTAGGAGTCTAGGAGTAAATGTACTCAAAGAATTCTAAAAATCTAGAAGGGACACAACTAGAAAAGACAAACACCTTAAAGAAAAAAATTAACTAG
This sequence comes from Ontholestes murinus, assembly GCA_963969525.1. Taxonomy (NCBI): domain Eukaryota; kingdom Metazoa; phylum Arthropoda; class Insecta; order Coleoptera; family Staphylinidae; genus Ontholestes; species Ontholestes murinus. The sequence continues at coordinate 93,948,888 of OZ018387.1, forward strand.
AAATCTGACCAGAAAATAAAAGATATTCAAGAAAATTGCATTAATTTATATGCAAAATATATTTCCCTAAATACAATGAACTTTACTTATAAAACATAGTCAACTACATCAACAATTTTTTATCTATTTACTAAATTTCAAATAGGGAAAAACAGATTCCAATATATAAAGGACTACAGACCATTAATGTTAATTGATAGTGAGAAAATTAAATTTTCTTAATGAGCATTTCTGCTCTTATGTTTTACATTTTACTGTAAAAACTCCAGCTAACAGTTAAAACAACTACTCCCCGTACTAAACCACCGCCAGGCATTGAATGACATAACTGTTAGCTGTCGTTACATGTCTGAAATAATATTCAGCACGATGTAACCATTTTTGTGGTGTTATCATTTTTTAACCGCTCCTCGAAAAGTGTAATGCAATGACAATCTGCAGACACGTGTTTCGCTGTATCACAGCTCATCAGTGCAGCTATGTCATAACTACGCGCGTTCTTTCTGGTGAATGACCGTCGCGAGAATGAATCAATTCCAAATAGAATTGACTTTTTATCTGTGGTGATATCGTTTTTTAAACGCGCCTCGAAAATCGAACATCGGCAATGGATCAATTCTATTTGGAATTGATTCATTCATTATTCATTCATCATTAATATTATTAAAACTGCACTAATATTTCAATATTTAGTTTGACTACAGACCAATTACAATTATACCAGTTATCTCAAAGATAATAGAAAAATTGATGTCAATGCAAATCTATGCATTCTTCACACTAAACAATTTATTTACTGAAGCACAATAGGTGCTCTACAAAAATTGTGTACAAAGTAAATTGTTTTAAAAATTAATTAGTGCAACAATTTTCTGGGATTTAAGTAAAGCATTTGATACCGTTCCGCATAATATCTTAATATCAAAACTTAGCATTACAACGCCCTAAAACTAATGGAATCATATCTCTAAAATAGGTAACAAATAGTTGAATATAAGGGAAAACAATCACCAGTTCTAAACATAAACACAGGTGTACCTCAGGGATCCGTATTGAGGTCTTTGTTGTTTATATATAATAAGAAATGATCTGGAAATCTTATTTTTTTTTTTCTTGAAACACATTTTTGTGTAATGATATGATATTTTATTTGAGGAGGTATTGAGGAATACCGTAACCTCAGAAACAAACGCCAAAACTTGGTTTGAAGTCAATAAACTGTTGGTAAATCAAGAAAACAATTTGTCTTCTCATTAAGGAAATAATTGAGAGGTCAACCAAGTTTTAAGGGGTCTATATTAACACCAAATTATCATGGAAATCACAACAATCTGGCCAAGCAAATAGGTTCAAATATATCTGCATTACGTTTAAAAATATGTAATGAGAACTGATTATTTTGCACTAAGCTACAGCAAAATTAGTTACGTCCTGTTTCTGTGGGTATGTTCATCGAGATGAAAAGAATTTTGGCACTCTAGAGACAAGCAATCAGAAAACTCAACAATTGAAAATAAAGAGAAAATTGTAAGAATTATTTGAGACTAAATATAATAATATTGAGAATAAATAATACTGTAAAAAAGTAACGAATATATTTACGAAGTAGCTTTTTATTCCTTTTAAACAATAAAGGCTTAAGTCTAAGGTTAAAATATTTCTTTTCTTTTCAAATATAACATCCACGGAGGACAAATACAGAAATCAATTCCGAATATATTATAAAGGATTAAGAATTAACTTCTACTATTTATTTTTATATATTAGTTTATCTTCCATTTTCAATCCATCAACAAGTATTTCTCATATTTTCTTATAACTCTTACATTGTAGTAAATTTTAACGACAAATAAAAAAAAAATGCAAACACATACATACATACACATAAATTCTTCCCATAAATCTTCTAGCAAATAAGCATCCTGCTACAAATTACACAGCAATTAACAAGTAATTATGACATAATGCGCACTCGAGCGTATTTTATAATAGTAATTAATTATTAAATGCTTACGTAGATAGCGCCGACTGTGATTAAAATAATTTTTCATAACTATCTGATGATGTGAAATTAGCGCGAGCACGCAATTTCCAATAAATTATTGCGCGAATGCAAAGCAAAAAAAAAGAATGGAGAGGGGTGGTGGGGCGAAATTACAAATTACACGTCGCCATCGCATCCCATATTTACGGTGTCTTCGGCTGTGTAATGAAACAGTAGTAATAAATTAATGGTGAAGTGGGAATGGACAATAATAATAATAATAATGATGAGTCGAGCTTTCGGATTGGTCGTTATCTAGATTTGCATTTCACAGTTTAATGCGGAATGAGTATGCACCGTACCGGACGCGAAACACCTACCGATGGTGCATCGTAATTTCTTAAACACTATCATCTTTAAATGCGCGCATTACAATTTCTTTTTTCTGTTCCTGAGAACGATAAGGGCTGAGTTATAGGGTCGCGTATTAAGTTATAAATTATTTTTAATAACAAGCGGCCGTGCCTACTAATCAAGATTTGAATGGAATAATGGGTATGTTAAGGTAGAATAACATATGGTATACAAAAATTAATTCACTTGAGTCTTAAATGTTGAGTATTTTGAACGCGATCATTAATGCAAACGAGAAACAGAAAGGGTTCTAAATTTGATCCTTGAGGGATACCACTTACAAACATAAGTTTGTCATGAACTGATTAGTTGAAAATCCATTAATTAGATAAGTTTATCAGATGAGATAGTTTCTATTTTTTGTTAAATATTGTTTTGTGGGTAATTGTTTTATCCATATTGGCAATAAATTATTTGGAAGCTACAGCATAGCAGTTAACACTAATTTATAAGTTTGGCAAACGGAAGTTGAGACATACATTATTACACTTCTTTGATAAATATAGGCGTGAAATATAAGGGCGATAAAAAATTTATGGTTCTTATCAGAGTTATAAAATTAAGAAAAACGTAGTAATTTAATTTTAGGTCGTAGAGGTGCTTTAACGCTCTAGACCTGGTTAGGTGTCACCCAAGCTTCTTGCGTATTATTGGTATAATCTACAAGAGGTGATCCTGTTTCTGCAGAACATACCGGATCTAGAGGAGTAAACTTTAACTAAAAACCCTTAATCCACGGAGATATATTTCTCTAAAAATGTTTGTGAAAAGAAATTATTTTCACTGTATTTCTTTCATAAAAACTTTAACACTGTTCTCTAATGTTATAGTTATTGAGACAAAAGTTTTAGCTTCAATTTTAATGCATATGTAGGGTGGGTGGGTGCTTATTATCCCACCCACCATTCCTAATATTATCAGCATCAATGTCTTATTGCGAAATAAAAATAATATTTAGAAAATAAATAAATAACTTTTTTTGTAATTAAAAAAAAATCTAAGTGATTGGTCTATGTGTTTGTGCTTGGAGGGTGGAATAACCACCCACCCACCCTACATATGCTTAAATACTTCAATCACTGTCACTGCTTTTGTTTCCAAAAACTTATAACATTTTTTTGGAATGTCATTTATATTTAAACCCAGTATTGTGGTTTGAGTTTCAATGTTTATGTAGGGTGTGTGGGTGTTCACATTCCCACCCTCCATTTCTTTTATTATCAGCATTAATTTTTTAATAGGAAATTGTCTAAACGAGAATATTGATGCAATAAATAAATGATAAAACTTCTTAAAATTACGCATTATTATAGCAAACCCTTCGCTACTGTATTTGTGATTGGAGGGTGGGATAGTGGCCACCCACCCACCCTACATATACTTAAATACTTCTAATACTGCCACTGCTTCTGTTTAAAAAAATACTTAACAGTTCTATTTGGAATGACATCAGAACATTTAAACCCAGTGTGTTAGTTTAAGTCCTAATGCATAATTAGAGTGAATGGGTTTTCACTATTCCACCCTCCAATTATAAAAACATCAACCAGAGATTTACTGAAGTAATCCCTAAATTCAAAAAGTCTTATAATTAATTCATTGCTTAAATATTTCCTGTAATACAATTTCTCACATGAAATATTTAGACATTAAATAAAAGATAAAACTTCTTAAAATTAGGGATTATTATAGCAAACCTCTCGTTGTGACTAGAGGGTAAGATAGTGGCCACCCACCTACCCTACATTTAAATATTTCCAAAGCTTTCTCTGTCTTTGTTAAAAAAAATCATAACAATCTTATTTGGAATGTTATCAAAATATTTAAACCCGGTGTTTTGGTTTAAGTTTTAATGCATATATAGGGTAGGTGGGTGGCCACTATCCCACCCTCCAATCACAAACACATCAACCGGAAGTTTGCTGTAATAATCCCTAATTTTAAGAAGGCTTGTCATTGTCATGTCTGTTCCCCAAATATTTTCTTTAATACAATTTTCTTTTTAAAAATTGATGCTAATAATAAAAGATATGAAGGGTGGAATAGTGGCCAACCACCCACTCTACATATACAATAAAACCCAAACTAAAACAGTGAATTTAAATGTTTTGAAACATTCGTAAATAAATTAATTATAATTTTTAAGAAACAAAAGCAGTGACAATGATTGAAGTATTTGAGAATATGTTGGGTGGATGGGTGGTCACTATTTGACACTCTATTTCTTTTATTATCATCATCAATTTCACAATAGGAAATTGTACTAATAAAATTAGTTTTCAATAAACACGTCTCAAATTAAGAGATTATTTCAGTAAATCTCTGGTCGATGAATTAGTGATTGAAAGGTAGGACAGTGGTCACCCACCCACCCTACATATGCTTAATACCTTAAATACTGTTACTGCTTTCGTTAAAAAAACACATAACGATCTTATTTGGAATGTTATCAAAACATTTAAACGCAGTGTTTTAGTTTAAGTTCCAATGCATATGTAGGGTGGGTGGGTGGCCACTATCCCATCCTACAATCACAAATACATTAACGAGAGGTTTGCTGTAATAATCCTTAATTTTTAGAAGCCTTATCATATATGTATTCCCTAAATATTTCCTTCAATATAATTTTCTATTTAAAAATTGGTGCATATAATAAAAGACTTGGAGGGTGGGATAGTCGCCACCTACCCACCCTACATATAAATTAATACCTAAATTGAAACTTTGGATTAAAATTCTTTGAAACAATTATTTATATAAATTAATTATGATATTTAAGAAACAAACGCAGTGACAGTGGTTGAAGTATTTGAGCATATGTAGGGTGGGTGGGTGGCTACAATTCCATCCTCAATTTCTTTTATTCTCAGCATCAATATCTCATACAAAGATGTACCAATTAAAATATTTAAGCGATGAGTAAATTGCAAGACTTCCTAAATTTAGTGATTATTTTCGCAAATATTTGGTTTGTGATTGAAGGGTGGAATAGTGGCCACCCACCCACCCTACACATGTTTAAAAACTTCAACTACTGTAAGTGCTTTTGTTTCCTATTAAAATATTCAAACCCAGTGTTTAAGTTTAGGTTTTAATGTATATGTAGAGTAACCCATTCTAAAAAGTGATTTGAAAAAAGGATCAGAAGAGTGATTCTATTCTAAAATTTCTGAAAAATAAGGTGTAGTAAAAAGAAATCCATTAATTCTGCAATAGATGGCAATCTCGCTTTCAATAAGTCCGATCGGGATCTACAAGATAGTGTTAGAAAGATGCTATTTCGTACTAAAAAACTTTTCTAACCATTTTGTGATTATTTGACTTAGTTGAGCAAGTTAAAATGAAATTTTCTTCAAAATGGCAACAAGTTATCGGATAAAACGGCGCATATTCGATCTAAATCGGATCATTCTAACTATGGTAATTTAAGCCTTCAATTTCATGCAAAAATAAAGAATATTTTTATATATAAATAGGATTCATTTGCAAAATATTTATCATCGAAAACCTCACATAAATTCTATAAGACAGATCCTGATAGATAAACTGTTAAATTGATGCGAAGAAGTGGTACAATAGATTATGCGCTCAAAATAATGAAGGAGTTTCTTTTAAAATACAGTTCATTCACATGCATTGTAAATTATGTTGCTGGCTCATTTCTTGAGTTTTAAGAAAAAAACTCAATTCGTTGTACTTCAGTACTTGGGTTAAGCTACCTGTTACCAAACCAAAATTGGTTGAATGAATATGTTAGTTCAAGGTTTCTGCAAAAGGAAGAAATTTTGAATATATTCTATTTCAAGAGGTAAGTGTTATAATATAAAGTTACATATATTTCGCTATTTGCAATAATACTTCTTTGATAAGACGTTAAAAAGTCGAAACATGTCGTCGAGTCTTACTAACGGAAGAAAATACATCATAGAAATAAACTTCTTCAGTACATCCTGTAAGTTAACGTTACACATTACCAAACCAAAATTGTTTAAAGAGTGGATATGTTGTTTCAATGTTCTCTTGAAACTACATTAGATCGAGGAAGAATTTTTGAATCAGTTACTTTATAAGAAACTGCACTTTGTTGATATCACACACAGGAGTAATGTTGACTATAATTTAAACATTTACAAAGCCATTATCAAACGTATAATGAATTATCAACAAAGTACTCTCTCTTTTCTTGCTTCTAAAATATATCACAAAGTAATGGCTTCCACCATTAATCATTTTTTTGTTCTATTATTTTTAAAGTATAAGATGATAATTGCCACACATCCGCAATAAAAACGTATAGTAAAATTAATTAATCTCTAGATATCGAAGGTAATGTTTGACCATCTAAGAGACTGTCGACGTTTGCATCTCATTTTACTAGCCTACCACACAAAAGTAGTTTAAAGAACTGGACAGATGCAATAGACCAAATATTACGTACTCATCCAGCTATTCACATAGAAAAGTAGTAGTAGAAAAAGATAGGAAAAGATAACACGTGTGTAACAGTATCGGAATTAAAGGTAAACTACAATATTATCAAAGTTGTGATGTGCTACGATTATTTAATCTAAAATGACGTGGAAGTCTCTTGACAACAATCACTTTGGGGTAAAGCGAATGTTATACATTTCAATTGTCTAGGCCCTTATGTTGAAATAAAGCAGTCAAGCAGAAAAATACCGAAGCCTTTAAAAGATTAAAACTCAGCACTCAAATGGATACAAAACGCATGTTCCAAGTACTATGTGATTGTGTGGCAGAAGATTGAAAATCGGAATTGCTGCTGTCTTTAGGTAGATGTTTAGAAGGTTAGAGGAGTTGTTACCATAATTTCTTACTGTTTAAATTGTAATTCAACTTACCAATTAAAGGGAATCTACTATCCAGTAACAAGAACATATACTTATCAAAAAATAACCTAAATGAGTGTATACATATCATTATATGCAAACATAAATTTACTTATACATTAATAATTTTACATGCACAAGGAATTGTCGGCAAGCATAAATTTACAGCCGATACTATATTTAACGTAGACGAAACTAGGTTTACCACTGTGCAAAAGAGTTTCCGAAATAGTTGTTCGTAAAGGAAAGCATCAAGTAGGAAGTCTAACAAGTGGTGAACGTGGCGTCAATACAACTATTTTTATGCATCATTTTTATGATTTTACAGATAATTTCTCAAAAATTCTAGTTTTATTCCAGTATTTCTTTATTTCTAGAATTTTGCTCAACTTTTCTGCAATTTTCTATTAATTTCTCCTCCAAAATTTTACACCTTTTTAATTGCGGTGACTATATAATATTCTCTAGAGAGATTAAAAAGTCAGTGTAGTACATTTCTTTCTCTTGAGAAAATCTATTTCAATAGGCATTTTATTTTTGATTTATTTACCCTTCTCTTTCTAATTAAAACAATTTAGAACCAATGGTTTTTATGTTTCCTGTTTTCTTCACAAATTACCAAGATCCTGTTTAGATTAAGATCAGGTGTGGTGCACTGATGGATATAAGCGATTTTCACAAAACTTATTATAAATTTTTAAAGAATCTCTTCTCCCGAAGTGTTATTAATTTGTAGCTCCGTCTTAAAATTATTTCTCTTTCATATATCTTGCGTTTTCTTTAAATTTATCTTTAAATTGTGAGTATTTCCATTAAGCATCCCAAAATTTGCTAACATTTTCTCAAAATTTTCTTAAAATGATCCTATTAGCATTTCACCTTCCAATTTTTAAAGAAATGATGAAAATTATCCATCAATTTATATTCTGAACTTCTAAAATTTCCAAAATTTTTATTTTAAATTTTATAGGGTCATTAAGGGTTCAAGTCAAAAATGTTTTCTAATTCATTTCAAAAGGAAATCGTCCAGCAACAAGGCTTTGAATAGAAGAACATAATTTGTGATTGTGAACTTCACCCTTCTTATTCTCAGAATCTTATATTTTGTTTATATTTATTCATTTGTTCTTTCTATATTAAAAAAAAAACAAACAAAAAACAAAAACTTTATCGTTTTTTCAGAAATGTATCTTCCAAATTGTGAGAATTTTTATCCAGGGTCATAGAACTTTTAAGAATCCTCTTCTCCTAATTTCCAGAACGTTCCATTAATATTTTTGTTCTTTTAGATTTGTTTTGGTTTTATTGGAAGAACATTTTGAAATAATGGGTTGATGCAATAAAATTTATATAAATTTTTTATTGTCTTGCTATTAAAAACGCAATTTTTATTTTACTAAAATTACACATCTAATTAATTTAATTTAAATAATAATTTACTGACGTGTTATAAAACTGATATAAACATAAAAAAAACAAATATCCTATTTTTAATACCCATCTAGGTGATAATCTATTAAGCACCTATTTAGCCTACCACGAGATTCACACCTCATCTGAATCGAGTCAAAATTTTTAGGTGATCAAATACAAATGAAACCAGAAGAAATAGCAAGTATGGAAAGAGTATACTTACTATTTGTTCCGGTTTCATTTGGATTTGATCTTTTTTATCCCTAATTGCTGTAATGTTTTTCTCCTTCCTAACCTTATACCCCTTATTTTTTATTCATAATACTGTCACCAGACGCGTGGGGAGAGGGGATGCGTCATGGACGTGCCGACTGGATCGAAATAAAAAAAAAAGTGTCAGATATAAGTGTCAGATAGAAATGTCAGATGTAAATACGTGCTGGTAATATTAATTGACTTCTATAAATCATTTGCAATTATTTACACACCCGTATAACGTGCAAAAACGTTACATTGGTGTCAGGTGTGGGGTGTGAAAAATTGCAAACAAAATGGCGAAGTGCGTTACAATAACGGACCTAAAAGTGGCTGAATTAAAAGTGCAACTGGAAGAACGGGATTTGGATACGAGCGGCAAGAAGAGTGTGTTACAACAGAGACTTAAGGAAGCGCTGCAAGAAGAAGGCCATGATCCAGACACATTTTTATTTGATATCGGAGGCGACACAGCATCAATTATGGAGCAATTTAGACAAAATTCCGATAAAATGACAGAGAAAATGTTGGAAATTTCTAGGAATCTGGAAGAAAAATTAACGGAAAATGCCGATACAATGAAACAAGAAATGCTAGAAATTTCTAAAAACCTGGAAGAAAAATCTCTAGAAAATTCAAGGAAAATTATCGAAATTGAATATAAAATTAATGAAAATTCGGAACTCGTGGAAAAGAAAATATATCAGAAAATGACAGAAAATTCCGATAAAATGAAACAAGAAATGCTGGAAATTTCTAGGAATATGGAAGAAAAATTAACGGAAATAAAAATAAATTTCGGAGGAATTGAATTAAATGACATAAAAAATTATCCTGTCCACTCGATAAAAATGAAACCACCTAATTTTGATGGCCAAACTTCTTGGAATAATTTCCTCAGACAATTTGAGGCCGCAGCATCAGCCAATGGATGGAACGCAACAGAGAAGGCTACAGTTTTAATTCTAACACTGCGTGGGGATGCAACAAATGTCTTGCAGAGAGTGTCCCAGGGTGAGATGAATTACGACCAATTAATCAAGCATCTGGTAATAAGGTATCGTCAAACACACCTTGAACACGTGTACCATTCACAACTTAAAAATCGCTGCCAGAAATCTGATGAGAGTTTGCAAGAATTTGAAGCAGATGTAGCTCGAATAACACGACTGGCGTATGCTGGTGCAACAGAGAACATCTTTCAAACATTAGCTGTGCAGCCATTTTTAGATGGATTGAAGGATAAAGACATACATCAGGCATTAATACTCGCTCGACCAATTAAATTAGTAGACGCACTGTCTCGTGCGCTCGAGATAGAAGCAGCGAAAAGTACAGTTAGGAGTCAAGGCCGTGTTCGGAAAATGGAAGATTCACGAGAAGGATTGGATGATCTTAGAAAAATGATACAAGATATCATCAAGGAATCGTTAGCAAACAGGAAGAAAGTGGAATGCTGGAAATGTGGAAAACACGGTCATATACAACGTCGGTGCAGAGAAAGATCAAATAATCGCACCAATGAAAAGTCGTAAAACTAGAACAAGCCGACCTCAGGGGGTGTCCGTCGGCTAAAAAACATCAAGCCCCTAGAAAAACTGCAAAAGTGGCATACTTGTCACACCACGTCGATACGGTTTTTGTGGATGGAAACATTGATGGAAACTCTTGTCGACTGCTACTAGACACGGGTGCTACTAGGACAATTATAAGACCTGATATTGTGTCAAAACCGCAAAATGTAAGACCAACGACCTGGAAATTACGAATAGCAACAGGAGAACCTGCTAATATTCATGGTGAAATAAAATTCACGATTACCATAGGAAACACATCATCCCAACATCAACTCATAGTAGCTGACATTGAAGACGAATTAATTCTCGGTATGGACATCATGAATACTAGAGGCTTCCTGTTGGATCTTAAGAATGGAATCCTAAAAGTTAATGGAGAGGAAGTGGTACTCCACAGACGGAATATTGGTAGAGTCCGTGTAACCCTTCCAACGGAAACATCAGTTCCGGAGAGAAGTGAGGTAATTATTGAGGGCCAATTGGAAGAAGCATCCCATCACAAAAACATTATGATCTTTGAACCTATCGTTGATGACGATAAACTAGGACGAGGAGTAGCAATAGGAAAAACACTCCTTTGCACCGATAACAATGTATTAGTTAGAATAATGAATACTAACTATTACTCTGTTCATTTGAGGAAGGGAGTGCTGCTAGGACATTGTTCTGCTGCTTCATCGATATTGCGGAAAACCACAGCAGAGAATAAAAACAATGGAATGAGTTACCCGGAACTAGAAAAGTTGATTTCCCTTTCGACCCAAGATTGTAATCCAACTAAAAAAGAAAAAGTAAAAAAGTTGATCATGGAATATCAGGACGTATTTGATATTGGACAAAAAGGAAGAACCAATACCGTTCAACATAAAATTAATACCGAAAATTCTCGACCGATTAGGCAGACAGCCAGAAGACTGCCACTGGCGAAGCGGGAGGAAGCTGATAGGATTGTGCAGGACATGGGGAGCGAGGGCATTATAGAACCATCTAGTAGTCCGTAGGCCTCGCCAGTGGTATTAGCAAAGAAGAAGGACGGATCAACTCGCTTCTGTGTTGACTATCGTCAACTAAATAATGTGACCAAAAAGGACAGTTATCCTTTACCCCGAATTGACGACACATTGGATACCTTGGCTGGATCTACTATTTTCTCCACACTGGATCTTAAAAGCGGATATTGGCAAGTTGAAGTAGCTCCCGAGGACAGAGAAAAAATAGCATTTACAGTAGGCAATGGATTATGGCAATTCAATGTTATGCCATTTGGACTATGTAATGCACCCGCGACGTTCGAGAGACTAATGGAGACGGTACTAACAGGACTATCTTGGAAAACATGTTTGGTTTACCTCGACGATATTATTGTAATGGGAAAATCCTTCGAAGACCACATGAAGAACTTAGAAGAGGTGTTCCGACGATTAAGGGATTCTGGACTGAAACTCAGCCCGAAGAAGTGTCACCTTTTCAAGAAAGAGGTGCAGTACCTAGGACACATTGTTTCAAGCCAAGGTATTGCAGTCGACGGCCAAAAGATCTCAACGGTGAGGGAATGGCCAGTTCCAAAGGATTTACATCAACTCCGGAGTTTTCTTGGATTATGCACGTATTACCGTCGTTACGTTGCGGGATTTTCAAACATCGCTAAACCATTAACCCGCCTCACTGAAGGAAAACAACGGTTCTTCTGGAACGGGGAATGTCAGGAGGCGTTCCAAAAACTGAAAAACGCACTTACCAGCGCACCAGTTCTAAGTTATCCGTTGTCAGAGGGAAGGTTCTTGTTTGATATCGATGCAAGCAATGTAGGAATTGGAGCTGTTTTATCACAAATACAGGATGAGCAGGAAAAATGATCAGCTATTTTAGCAAGACTTTATCCAAGCCGGAGCGGAACTACTGCGTAACGAGAAAAGAGTTGCTTGCAGTAGTCAAATCAGTAGAACACTTCTATAAATATTTATATGGAAGGAAATTCTTATTGAGAACCGATCATGCTGCTCTTAAATAGCTTCTTTAGTTCAAGAATCCGGAAGGACAAGTCGCAAGATAGTTGGAAAGACTTCAGGAGTTTGACTTTGACACTGAACACAGAGCTGGAGCGATCCACAGGAATGCAGATGCTTTGTCGATGCCTTGTTCTAAAGCCCCTGATGACATGGAAGGAAAGTGGAACCAGGCCAACATGGGATGAAGTCTCCAAATATTCGCCTGAATTGAAGTCATACTGGGCTCAGTGGGATTCTATTGTACTGGACAAGGGACTGCTTGAACGCATATTCAAAGATTTAGAAGGGCGCGAAGAACGAAGGCAGATTATAATTCCAAATAGTATACCTGAAGTGATGCAAGAGATTCATAGTGGATCTTCCGGTGGATACCTGGGTATGTCAAAGACTTTAAACAAACTTCGGGAGAGATTCTACTGGGTGAACTGTAAGGTAGACGTCAGGGAATGGTGCAAGAAATGTGTGATTTGTGCAGCAAGTAACGGTCCACAACGACGAAGGAAAGCACCTATGCATCAGTACAACATTGTTGGTAGTCCATCGCAATTGATGTCGCTGGGCCATTCCCCGAGTCTCACCAAGGAAATAAATACATCGTGGTAGTAATGGATTACTTCAGTAAATGGGTGGATGCCTATGCGTTACCAAACCAACAGGCTTCAACAATAGCGGAAGTACTAATTAAGGAGTGGATATGTCGTTTCGGCGTTCCCTTAGAACTACATTCTGACCAAGGAAGAAATTTCGAATCGAATCTTTTTCAAGAGGTATGCAAAATCCTTAAGAATCATAAGACAAGGACAACTGCTCTGCATCCACAATCAGATGGTATGGTGGAACAAATGAATAGGACCATCAATCGCTATTTGTCAAAAGCAGTCTCTGACCATCAAAGAGACTGGGACCAACATCTCCATCTTTTCTTGCTGGCGTATCGATCGGCTGTACACGAAACAACCGGGCAGACTCCAGCGAGCATCGTCATGGGTCGAGAGCTACGACTTCCATGTGATTTAAAGTTCGGCTGCCCTCCGGGAGAAAATTTGGCAGGGAAAGACTATGTGAGCGACCTGAGACAAAAAATGGATGAAATCCATAATCATGTGCGATCCAACATCCAACGTGCTAGCGACCGAATGAAAGAGAATTATGACCTAAAAACGGATCACAGTGGTTATAAAGATGGAGATATGGGGTGTGGTTATTTAACCCACAAAGACGCCGAGGTCTCTCCCCAAAATTGCAAACATCATGGGATGGACCATACCAGATAATAGAGAAAATCAACGACATCGTATACAGGATTCAAAAACCACCCCGAGGAAAACCAAGAGTTGTCCATTTCAATCGTCTGACCCCTTATGCTGGCGAAGAAGATGGCGCAGCGATTCGTGCGGTGGTTGAACAAAGCGACGAGAAGAACAACGAGATCTATTCCAAGTACCTTCGGACTATTATCTTGCTCATTGTGTGGCCCAGGATTTGAAGATGTCACGAGGAATTGCTAGCGTCTTCAGGAAGAAATTTGGAATGTTGGAGGAACTACGCACTCAATGTCCTAAAGTCGGAAGCATAGTCCACCTAGATGTTAGTAGCCACCTACCGAAAAGGATCATTTACTATCTGGTAACGAAGAAGTACTCTCATCATAAGCCAACCTACAGGGATGTATGGCTATCATTAAATGAGTTGAGGGATTCACTTCTACGTGAGGGTATCAAGAAATTGGCAATACCGAAACTAGCTTGTGGGTTGGACCAATTGGACTGGAGAACAATCAGAAGCATGGTGGAAGTCCTTTTTGCCAATTCTGGGATCGAGATTTTGGTATGCTGTTATAATTCCAGTGGTATACGACATAAGAAACCCATAGACTGCTATTTCTTTCGAACGTCAAAATGTACAAAGGGGTCCCAGTGCAGGTATCGTCATAAGGTGTCGGAGGACTCATTTCGGGACGAAACATGCTTAGGGAGGGGGCAGTGTCACGAGACGCGTGGGGAGAGGGGATGCGTCATGGACGTGCCGACTGGATCGAAATAAAAAACAAGTGTCAGTTAGAAGTGTCAGATAGAAATGTCAGATGTAAATACGTGCTGGTAATATTAATTGACTTCAATAAATCATTTGCAATTATTTACACACCCGTATAACGTGCAAAAACGTTACAATACTCTATTATTTGTTATATAGTTTTCCTGCAGTTCCTTTCCAAGCTCTTGCTATGTCCTTCTTGTTTTATATTTTACTATTCGCCTTTGTCTATTGCACCCTTCTGTATCCTCTTCTTCTCCTGTTTGGAAGTAGTTCTTCCATGCTACTTTTATCTTATGTACTTCTGTTTTCACTTCTTCATTCCACCATCCTCTAGTTTTTTCGATTCTATCACGATTTTTGATTCCACTTGTTTTTGTTGTTATGCTTTTTATTAAGTCTTTAAATGTGTTCCAACTTTCTTCCAGTGTCCATTCGCCCTTCTGGGTTTCCTGTTCGTTAAATCTTTCTTTTATTCCTGTATTCTTCTCATTGTGAGTTTGTGTACTTTTATTTGTTGAACCCTTTTCTTTATTAGGTTTCTCGTGAATATTATAAATAAAAATGTCTATTTATTTTGAATTTTTTGTTCCGGAAATTAGTTTCCTATTAGCAGGTCATTTATTTGATAGAATTCTAAAATTTTGACACAATTTCTATTTATTATATCTTCTTCGTGCTTTCGTATACATACCAGATTTCTATTTACATCTTTTCCTACTCTTGCATTCCAATCTCCTCTTATTATTACTTTCTCACATTTATTTCTTATTTTATCTATTGTTTTATGTAGTTTATTATTGAATTATTTTATTGCCACTTCTTCAGTTTGTTCCGTTTGTCCATATACTTGTACTAGTCCTACTTTCTAATTTAGTTTTATTTGGGCACTAGTGATTTTTGAAGATACTGGTTCGTATTATGTAATTTTTGCCTCTAATTTCTATCTATCTAAAAACGCTAAAGATATTAAATAATTTCTAGAGTTTGCAGGTTATTATAGTCAATTTATACAAAATTTTAGCAGTCAAAGTTTCCCTCTATCATAATTATTTAATAAACATGTAATTTTCAGATAGAATAATTATGGAGCGAACCACTCGTACAATACTTAGATTTTCCCAAGAATAGCATATACTATTCTTCGATGTTTCACAATTGATGTCGTGTTGTCCCAAGGGTTCCACAAAATTTATCAATAGCATGTTATAGTAAAACCATGAATAATTAGAACAAAATTATGACTTCTGATCTAAAAAAAATAGAATACGAATAACAGTACTAAAATATCTTTACATCGAAAAAGGTCAAGTTTATCAGAATATGACTAACAATATTGAATACAAACTTAGCTAAACTAATGAAAGTGTATTTTATTTTAAAAACCACTAGCCCCAATTTTGATCAAATAACTAAACACATTTCGTAAAGAAATAAATAATACACAATTAAAATAAAAACATAGGCTACTAAATCAGATTTTATTTTTATGTAATCTTAAACCTCTTTACCATTTCTAATGCAAGACTTATAGATTATGTTATGATTATGTTTTCATTCTGTACAATTTTCTTCATTCTATTCTGTATAGTGTCAATTTCTAAATTCCCTGCTATGTTATTCCTTTATTTCCTGCTTCTTTTCTAACTCTTTCTACCAAATTATTTTTATTTATTTTATCTATCATTTCAAATGTTGCTTATTACTAACATAAAAAAAATATTCTCAATGAAATGCATTTACTGTAACAGAAGTATACATATTGTTAAAACAACCCTCGCACATTTGCGAAATGACTATAATTTCGTTTCTGTTCATCCATTGTGCTTAATAAAATTACACACAATCGTAGGTAAAAATTAGTCATAATTACATGGCTTTCCCTTGTAAAAAAGAGAGAAAATCTGCACGGCGAATGGGAGGTGTGACTGAGGGGGTTGTTTAGGCCAAACAAGGGCGCGTGGCCACCTCCGACCTCCGACGGGGACGCAAACGAGGAGGCCGATCCTCGGCCGCATTCCTCTCACATAATGGATTTATAGATATTACGTATATGTTATAAGGTGTGTATATTGTGAGGGCCTGCATGTGTTATAAGGGAGGTGTAACTCCTGCACCGCCTCCTTTACAGGACACAAAGCGTGCAGCTGCAGGATACGCGACCATATGAATGGAGGAAAAGGGAGCAGAACAGTTAGTATGTAGGTGGAGTTGTCCTGTCACATTTTGACCCGTGCCACTCTTAATAGCGTTATTATTGTGATTACGAACAGGAAGGATATTTGATACTGTTTTGTTGGCGATCGATATTTAGTTAATGATGATTTATGTGCACTTCCGATTTTGGAATTTTTCATCGTAATCTGATATATTGCTAAGTGTTAGTTATTAATAGACGTTTCTAGTAAAATTATTAATGATATTTTATTTCTGATACAATAAGTCATACTTTTCGGCCTAGATGATAAAGATACCAGTGAAGACAGTAAAACATTGTTAGAAAATTACTTGATTTCAAAAGTCAAAATTTATAATACCTCTTCTTTTATGTTATAAAGCTTTAAAAAGACATAGATTCTTAGAATTCAACTGGGACAAATTATTGCATAATGTAAGGGGTTGTTAATATTGTCATAGTGAAACATGTTAAAAATTATTATGAAGTTATTCCATTTATCAAAATTCCTGCTTGGGTAAATTTATCTTGGATGACTGCTTTCATCATGGATGATCGTTGCTTCATTATTAAATAACCGACACAACGGCATATTTTATTCTTTCACCGCACCTTCCCCAAATACCTCTAGAGTTGCACGAAATACAAGATGTCTGCAGAAGAAGAGGAAACATATAATAGATAAAAAGATTGTGCATCTAACAATAGAAAAATGTAGATAAAATTAATCTAGTGGGTTTAAAAAAAATCATTCTGAAAAATTTAGACAATTTAATATAACTTATTTATATTGCAGTTTTGGATCATGACCAGCGAAATTCAATTAATTAAAATGTAACTTATTAAAAATCTAAAAGTAAAAAACCTCTACAGTCCCAAATTCGTATCGCGTTATACCGGACATAATTCAACCACTTTAGATTATCAACCAATTTTATTCGTGGCTACCGACCATTAAATTCCGCGCCGGTCGGGCACCAATTCCGACGAATCGATAACTTTACAAAATTCGCCCCCACTTCGATGATGGAAATGTGCAAAATTATTGAAGGACGTAATGGCAACTTCGTGGCGCTGGCATCCGCAGAGGAAAAACTATACGTCCCGCATTCAGCACAACACCAAACCATGAAATGCCAATTACTGTAATGGGAACACTATTTACTCGCTCCTTATTTACGAATAGAAAACATCAATTACTTCTTCTCCGCACGGCAATTTCGTTCGGAAATTATTCACAATCCGAGCGAATGCAAAGTGGATTTAATTAAAACGACGTTTACTTTTGAGGAAGTCATCAACAATTTGAGGTATTTATCAAGAAAGGTTTGCAATTTCGCAGACCGTTCTATTTTCTAGTGATATGAAATGCTGTTTGAGCCGTTCGCTGTTTTATTAGTTAATTGTATATTATCGTTTGTATTTGCCAATAACAAATTGAATGGAGTAGACCAACGACTCCATTCAATTTGTATTTATCATGTATATTTTTTTCATATGTGATAAGTAGAATTATAGACTTTGCAGGTCAAAAAGTCTGCATTGCATATAATAATAATAATTATAATAATAATAAAAACATAACCGGAACATTCATAATAAAACAATTGAAATTTGACTAGATGATAAAAATGATAAATAATTTGATACCCAAAATTTTAAATGTCTACAAATTAACCTTAATAGATGTCACTCTGTCCATGACATACTAAAAGCAATTAAAGATAAAGACATTGACATTTTGCTAGTAAGCTAGTAAGTCAAGGACTGGTATAAGGACCACGTAAACGGGGATGTAGCAATACTTTGTACAGGTCTGACCAAAAACCTTCCTACTGCTTCCAGTAGTCCTTGCAAGGGTATTGTCTGGATTACTATAAATAACATCACCTTTATATCATGCTACGCTTCCCCTAATGTAGATATGGATGAGTACGAAGTCTGGTTAGGTAAACTATCTAATACAATTCACAACTTAAAGAATCCTTTAGTCATCTGTGGCAATTTCAACTCTAAAGCAGCACTATGGATCGAAACAAGACTAGATTTGAGGAGGAAAAACTCATAGACGTAATCGCAAGCTTAGACCTCGAGGTTGCGAACTTTAACAACTTTATCTAGAGTAAACTCAGAATCTATTGTAGACCTAACACTCGTTAATTCAGGATCTCTTAACAAAATTATTAATTGAAAGGTGGAAACGGACATTGAAAGTTTTAGTGACCATCGTCACATAACATTTTCGTTCAAAATTAAAGATGTAATTCAAAATCAAACTAAATTTAATAGTATTAAATGGAGGATCAACAAAATTAATACTGAAATTTTAAATGAAATGATGTCAAGCCAGAGCGTAATATCAACAGATGCTGATGTAATGGCTACTAACTTTTCGGCAAAACTTTTAAAAGCATGCAACGTGGAAAGAAAGAAAAAGTAAGCATTACCTAGCCCTGAGCTTAGACATAAAAATGCATTTAATTCACTACCATAGCCCATTTCAATCAGAGCTCTCTACGAAGTGAGTATGCCCTTGAACCTTATGCGACTATTTATTAGCTTCATGAGCGAGAGGGAACTAACTTGTTTTGGCGAGGGTGGCTGCGAAATTATTGCAAAAATGACAGGGATTATTCCACAGGGATCGGTTCTTGGGTCATTTATTTGGAACATAACTTACGACGGGATTTTTAAATTAAATTTTCCAGATAGTGTCGAAATTGTAGAATTTGCTGATGACATACTTGTTATAATTAGTTTGAGAGACATTGCTGAAGTCAGGGCTGCAGCCAGACAAACAGTAAGGTTGATCGCCGACTGGTTAACCTCAGTCGGCTTAACAGTAGCCTTTGAGAAAACTAATGCTGTTTGGCTGGGCTTTAGAAGAGCAGGTAAAATTTTTAACGAGAAAATTAATCTTTTAGACTAAGAGATAGAAATTAAGAAATCAATTAAATATTTAGGTATAATTTTGGAAAAGAATCTATCTTGAAGTCTACAAGTGCTGGAAGCCGCCAATGGAGCATCAAAAACCTGCAAGACAATCTCTCGCTTACTAACAAGCATCGGTGATCCCTCTGAACACAAACGGAAATTATTAATGAGCGTAGGGACCTTAAAACTTTTATATGCGGCTCATTCTTGGTCAGGTTGTCCTACATCAAAAAGGAATATTTCAAGACTGAGAAAAACTCTTAGACCAGCTGCTCTCAGAATTTAAGCTAAATTTTAGAGCGAAATTACAGAATTTAATGGCAAATGGCCAAAATAAATTAGCAAAAAAGAATTTTGAAATTGAAGTGGCGCATTATCCCAAACATCTTACCATGAATTAGTTGCAAGCACGATAAAATTGACTATGTTTCAATTAATAATATTATTGCGTCAATAGATTGGGTTTTATTGTTCTCTAAATTAAAATTAGATAATCAAATTGATATTTTTTACAATATTCTTTACGATTGTATTAGTGATTTTATTCCAAAAATACTGTGTATATGAGAAGTAGCAAATTTCCAAATTGGTTTAATTCTAATTTGAAAACATTGATTAATAAAAAAAGAAATGCATTTAAAATACAAAAATACAGGAGATATATATTATTATAATTTATTTAAACATTTTCGTCAACAATGTAAACATTTAAATGACTCACTATACATATAGGGCCTACATTCAAAATTGTGAGAGAAATATTAAAACTGATCCAAAATCATTTTGGAAATTTGCTAATTCCTTTAGAAAAAGTTATAACACACCGAATTGCATGATATTTAATAATGTGAAGTGTACAGGCGGTTTGGAAATTGTGAATAATTTCTCTAAATTTTTTGCTTCCGTTTATTCGAAAGATGATTCATCTGATACTCCCAACTTTATATATAGCAATAGAGTTTTTGGGGGCTTTATTCATATTTCTTTAAGGGATATATATGAAAGCATTGACGGTCTTAAACCAAGCAATTGCTGTGGCCCTGACAATATTCCTAATTCGTTTCTTAAAAACTGTATTTTCACTACTTCCAAACCCTTACACTTATTGTTTATACGCTCATTGAAAGATGGTCACGTGCCAACTATATGGAAACAAAGTTTTGTGGCACCTATTCATAAATCGGAACGTAGTGACTGTATTGAAAACTATAGGGGTGTATGTATTCAATCAGCCATACCAAAATTATTGGATAATATTATGTCAAAATTTATAAATAATCAATTTAAACAATTACTTATTGAAGAACAGCACGGCTCTGTGGAGAACATCTAATCTTCTAGTTTATACGGATTACCTTGTGAGCGCCTTTGAAGGTGGACATCAAGTTGATTCAGTATATACTGACTTTTCAAAGGCGTTGGACAGGGTTAATCATTCAATATTAATTGTCAAGTTGTCTGCTTACGGATTCAATGAAAAAATCGTCGAATGGATTAGTTCTTTTTTGAGAAATAGGGTTCAGCAAGTAAGAATTAAAAATTTTGTATCAGAAGAGTTTATTCTGGTGTACCACAAGGTATGCATTGCGGCCCAATTCTTTTTCTTCTTTTTATCAATGACATAATACTAACTATAAATTCTTGCCATGTCCTGATGTTCGCAGACGATTTAAAACTCTATCGTGTAATAACACAACATTCCACAACAATATCATGGGTTGGTGCGATCGTAATAAACTACCCTTAAACTTAAAAAAGTGTCATGTGATTTCATTCAGTAAGCGGCAGGTTGTACATAAGTTTAGTTACACGATAAGTGGCTTAAGTTTAAATAGAATTGATGAAATTAAAGATTTAGGGGTAATTTTCGACTACAAACTAAATTTTAGATTACATATATCAAACATTGCTAATAAATCTGGTAAGATCCATTTTGGAATACTGTTCTATCATATGGAGTCCTTACTACGCTACATATATTAATAAAGTGGAGAAGGTACAGAATAAATTTGATCGCACTTGTGCATATAGAATGGGTATTGCTAGGGAGAACTTAGAAATTGAATCGCTAAAAGTAGTTTTAAATATAATACCATTAAAACACAGGAGAATTCATTCTAATTTATGTATTTTTACATAAGTTTATAGCAGGATATATAAATTGTTCAGAACTTATTTCTAAAATACATTTAGCAATCCCAATATCTGACAGACAGGGAACATTCGAGTAAGTATTTCAGACAGATTATTTGGTTTACAGAGACGTGTAATAAGATTACTTGCTTCCATAGGATATAGAGACGATTGCAAATCAGCCTTCAGATATTTAGGCATCCTTACATTACCTTGTATTTTTATATTAGAATCTCTAACCTATCTTCGTAAAAACATTTCGTCTTATTGTACACATCTAGATACTCACAAGTATCACACGAGACATAACGAAAATATTAACTTGCAATTCTTGCGTATTAATAAATGTAGAAATAGTATAAACTACCTACGTTAAAAAGTATCTCATAGAGAAGGCATTTGATAGTATATCCGAGTGTTTTGCCAATAATTTTATCGATTTTATAATTTCAGATCCGTAGTATGTATTTCTAAATTAATAATAATTTTAAGTATTGTATTTTTAGTATGTAAGTTGTATTTTTAACCTGTGACTATTTATATTTTACCTATACATTAATTTTAATATGTTGTGTCGTTATTTTATATTATTTTATGATTTTATTAATAAACCACTATTTATTTACAATGTCTTTTATTTTTAAACATATTTTAACGTGTTGTATTTGATTATCATTTTATCTTAACAATTTTAATTTTATCCTAATTGATTAATTATTTATTATTTTATCTACTGACATATTTTATATTTTATTTATTTTATCGTACTTAGCTTATTTGTACACAATATTTTTTTTATACTTTGTTCTATTAGCTTGTATACATACATATTTTTAATCTTTATGCCTGTTTGGAATGAATTATTAAATCATGAATCTTGTATCTTTCTTTGACGCGTGTAAACAAAATTTAAGAGCACAAATAAACATTATTATTATTGTTATTTTTACAAGACAAAAATCAACTTTCAAAATACAAACAGTTACCTCTAATTATGGCTTCAACAACCCAATATTGAGAATTTTGCGTTTTGGAAACATACTTTTAAATCTAAATTTTACAATTTTATTTAATATACCTGCAACGCTGCCTAAAAAACAAATTATTTTTTTAGATTATAACAATTTTATGTAAATAGTATAATTATTACATGTAAACCTTACAACAGTTAATATATCGTTTTATTATTAGATTGTATTTTGCTTCAAGTTGGGTTGATTTCGTGTAAGATAGGTACATTTTGTTTATTTTTTATTTTTTATTTTTAAGGTAGTAGCATTAATTGGTATTTTATTGTATTTACAATAATTTAGTTATAATTTAATTTATTTTAATTTAGTTTACTTCATTTAGTGTTAATTTGGTTTTATTTAGTTTTAGTTTTAACTTAATTTATTTTAGTTTAGTTAAATTTACATTTATACATGCTGCATAAGATTATTATATTTTTGTTGTAAAAAGGTTTTTACCGTAAATAAATAAATGAATAAATAAACAGTCACACTAATAGCATAAATAAACCAAACAGATTTAGCACTCACTCATATAAACCCTAGCAGAATCACAAAATTTACAGTCTATTTATGTGGTGTTTTGACTTAATATTTAAAAGAGACAAACCGATCATAGTTAAAAATAATGGCATAACTAAAACAAATTTTCCTAAAAATTTGTTGCAAAAAATCTAAAAAATCTTAACTGGTTATTGAAGCAAGTACCTAGCAATAATATTAACAAAAAAATATAAAAGCCTAAAAAAAGAAATTAATATTGAAGTTATAGAAGAAAAAAAAACATTATAATACTATTGTATCAAATTCTGAAAATAAAACTAAAGCAAGTTGGAAATTGATTAAAAAAATTGAAATTAAAACAACTTTTTCTACTAATTATAAAATTAATCATAATAACGAAATAATTGATGACACCAAAAAAATTGCTCAAATATTCGGAAACTTCTTTTCTAATTATACATCGAATAAAGTGAATGCACGTTTTCGAAATGATTTATCATACAATTGCACTATTTTATTCATTGAAAACAACAGTTTGTTCTTTGATCCTGTAACTGAAATGGAAATGTTAAATGTAAAATGTAGTTTAAATTCCAAAAAAATACTGGCCTAGATGAAGTACCATCTTAACTGATTAAGGCATGTGCCGAAGAAATAGCACCTATTCTAGCTGAGCTTCTCAACAGGTTTATAGAAAATGGTAAGTTTCTCAGTGTTTGAAAATAGCTGCTATAGTACCCATCCCTAAATTTAGATGATTTTAGATCAATAGCAATGCCCCGTGTATTTTCTAAATTATTTGAAAAAACTGTAGCAAATTATAATATTCTCATTCTTGACCAAATTTAATATTTTAACAGAAAATCAATATTGCTTTAGACCTAAAGAAACTAGTTCAATTAATTTTACACAGCATATTAATAATTGTCTAGACAACGGTGAATATCTTGTAGCTATTGCTTCTGATCTTACGAGAGCATTTGACACGGTTTATGTTGAATTTATTAAGGAAACATTATTTGCAATGAGCATTTGTGGACCTTTAAATGATTGGTTAATTTCCTATCTTGAAGATAGAAACCTTGTAGTAAAAATTAACCACATTATATCGTCAGATTATAAAATGAAAATGGGTACTCCACAGGGTAGTACTTTAGGCCCGTTATTGTTTTTGATGTATGTTAATGATTTACCATCTCATATAACTTACGGGAAAATATTTATGTATGCAGATGATGTATGTATAATAATATCAGACAAATGTTAATGCAGAGTACATCAATAAAAGTTATCGGCATTAAAAAAAATTGAAAATTGGTGTATACGCAATAGATTTATAATAAATCATTCTAAAAGTATCTTAGTAGAGTTTAATAATATAAACAAAAAGAGATTAAATTTAAAAATCTTGAAACTTGTTCATCATTAAAATTTTTAGGTACTCATTTTGACAATCGTCAAAATAACGTTTCATTAGAAACATTAATGAGCGTTTAGTATGCATCTGTGTATTATTATATCTCATATAATATTCAAATTGGGTAAATTAAAGCACTTGTTATGTTCCATAATTTTATTTTCAGTTTCCTGACACGTGTTTCGATCTTTTACGATCATTCTCAAAGTATAAAAAAGTTTATACTTTGAGAATGATCGTAAAAGATCGAAACACGTGTCAGGAAACTGAAAATAAAATTATGGAACATAACAAGTGCTTTAATTTACCCAATTTGAAAATTTCGTTCCATCAAGAATGTAGCACAAGAAGTATTGAATATATTAAAATCATATAATATTGTTCTATATGGTCAGTC
Source organism: Ontholestes murinus (assembly GCA_963969525.1). Classification (NCBI taxonomy): domain Eukaryota; kingdom Metazoa; phylum Arthropoda; class Insecta; order Coleoptera; family Staphylinidae; genus Ontholestes; species Ontholestes murinus. Next base: position 93,973,995 of record OZ018387.1, read on the forward strand.
TACTGAAATATCGCGTGTATTCATATTGCAGAAGAGAATATTACATCTCATATTTGATATTCCGTATAATAAATCCTGTGAAGAAATGTTTGTTAAACAAAATGTTTTAAATGCCACTTCAATATATTTAATGAAAATATTTAGAAAAAACACGAAAAATATTTCGTGAATCTACAACAAATGAGTCTTATTAAGATTACAAAAACAAATCACTTGTTGAAACAAATACTTCTCTGTCTAATACCTCGACAGACATTGAATGATACAAAAGTAATTTGCTTGTTACAAGTAGAAAGGCAAGACGTATTTGTTTCAACAAGTGATTTGTTTTTGTAGTCTTAATAAGACTCATTTGTTGTAGATTTACGAAATATATTTCGTGTTTTTTCTAATCATCCCCATAGTTAGTTTCGGTTTTTATTTCCTCAATTCCTGTAATAATTCCAATGTGTCGACAGTAAAGTTTCCAAGATGATTGTTTGTTTGGACACTTTGCAAAGAATCAAGTGAATGGCGAGGCAAGTATGATTTGACAAAATAAACTGCAAGTCCATTCACTATCTCCTCCGATGTATTATAGAGTTGCTCATTATGAGTTATCGAATCTTCTTCTCTTGAGAAATTGAAATATCATTAATCAAGATGCCCTCTAGCTATTTCTCGATTCCCAAGATGGCGACGAGTCGTATAAATCGGTCTCAATTAGTTAGTGATTTAAATGCAAGTATAATTAACGGAAACATTCAGTGCCAAGTGTGTAACATCAATATAGACAATAATGTATTTGAGTGTGACATTTGCGACATGAAATACTATCCGGTTTGTACAAAATCTGAAGATTGTCCGCCTGTACAAGATGTGAGAAGAATGGAGTTCAAAAGTGCTCACTTCAGGTATTAATCGCGTTGAAAAAGGAAATAGTAGCTTTAACAAATAAAGTAAGTTATCAAGACGTATGGATTTTTGCATCAAGATTTTATAAAAATGTTGAATGCAGCGATATAATAAAATTGTATCTTAATAAAACGGGAAACCACTCTTTCATAGTAGAAAAACTCAAACCCAAGTACGAGGAAGCACAATACATTCAAGATAGGAATGCCTACAACTGTGGAAAACGTTGTAATAAACGAAAATTTCTTACCAGAAAATATTATTTATAAATCGATTCTTTTTTACGCCAAAAAGTCGGAATAATGAAAATTTTCAGTTAAGTCAAGAAGCTAAATCAAAAAAACTAGATGGTCACAATACTGTAAAAGTATTACATCAAAACGTACAATGTCTGGCAACTGCTTTGCACCACGTGCATGCACTACTAGAAGAATAAAATATATAAGTCCTTACGTTGTAGAAAATTCAATAATTACTACTAGAAGAAGTTGAATGCAATATTCTGTATTTAACAGAACACTAGTTAACAGAGGAACAAATTCAACAACCGAAAATCATGGGCTTTAAAATGGCATCAAGTTTTACAAGAAACTATCGAGAACATGGAGGAGTGGCAATATACATTTCGGATTCAATGCAATTCACGCCGATGGACGTCCATGCATTTTCTCAATCAAGAATACTTGAGTGCGCTGGTGTAAAAGTTTGTGTAAATCAAGAATGTATTAATGTCATGTGTGTATATGGGCCACCGAATGATGATACAGCCATCTTCTTTGAATTATTCGAAAATTTATTAAATGAACTCACAAATCAAAATGTAACCTTTTTTTATATTCGGTTTCTAAAATTTTTGAAAACATTATTTATGTGAGATTGCTAAGTTTCTTTAAGAAATTCAAACTACTTTCGCCTACTCAACATGGGTTTCTTAGAAATTAGAGTACTGAAACCGCGCTCTTTGAATTAACTAATTGCTTATTAAATAATATGGAAGCCAACAGTTTAACATGTGGTATATTTTTAGAACTATCAAAGGCTTTTGATGTAATAAACCACAGCTGGAAAATTTGCTTTACTTAAATTATATTTATAGTTCGACTGATATGATTTTAAACAAGACGTGTTAGTTTTAAGCTTAACGAAAAATTCAATAGTGAGTTGGTGTCTATCTTCAGACACTAATGCGCCATTGCATCTTTCAAGATTCTAAACACAATCAGAAGATTCAATAATAAAGTCTAAAAAATGATTGTGAGTATTTGCGATGTTCTTATATTGAGCATAATTGTTGTATTCTAAAAATGCATTAAATGTTTCTAGTGTATGTGATATTGGCTCATTCGTGAAATTAAGAATATTAAAAATGACAACCGATCCAATAGTAGGGGTTGACTTTGACACTATATTAACAATATGTTCACGAAATGTAAAAGTTACTCCAATGTTTTTAACACTACTCACTCTAGATAACTGTACATCATTAAAAAAATAATTTAAACTAAGTTTATTCTTGATGGGCAGAACGGTAGATTACATTTTGCTGGATTCATAAATAATTTATTCAGCGTACACTACTTCATTAGATTATTAATATGTTGTTGAACAAGATTACACTCATTCGCAGTAACATTTTTAAATTAGCCGCATACATTAATATTTTACAATTTGTAATAAAGTTGCTAACATTATTAATCAAGAGAATAAAAAGAATGGGCCCGCAGTGTGAACCTCGAGGAACCCCCCGGAGACTACATCAATTGTTCTAGATACTTTATCGAGGACTCTTACATATTGTATTCTGCCCATTAAGAACGAAGATACCCAATCTAAAGCTTTTACTGAATAAATAATTTATTCTAATTTTAAAACCAGTACTGAATGATGAAGATACCTTATAGGAATTGGGGGTATAACAATAAATTTGTCATGGTACTAATTACATTTTTAACATTGAAATTGTTTTTTTTAACAAAACATACCTAAACTAACTAAACAAATACTTTTTTGTATTAAGAGTGGTAACTGATAAAATATGTAAAGGCTGCAATGAGGAAGCAGATTTGGCAAAATGCGTTTTATTTAGCAGCTGTAAGAAAGAAAAATCTTCCAAGTCGATTCTATTAGCGAGTAGATTACACTGAATTGTAAAAGTCCGCAAATACAGTGTCCAAAAGACAGCTTATATTTCTTTATCTTCCTGCGTGAATGGAACAAATCCGCAGGGCGCGGAGGGTATGTCAATCGGTAGTCTACCTCTTTAGAATTTGGTCGCTACAGAGCGTTTCTCCAGAAGCGTGTCACAAAAATTTGATTCGACGACTTCAACAGAGGGTTTTGCTACTTAAATGAGGCACCAAGCATACCTCTCATTCAAAAATGAGTGAAGGAGAGTATAGAAACCGGTACGACATTGGAAATACCAAAGAACAAGATCATTACGAACAGTGTTGACTGGTCTTTTCGTGACGATCCAAAACTGTTTCTGTCACAACCGTAAACATTAAAATCTTCCATCAAAAATATTCTAGGTAAGTCGTGTTTCGGTCAATATTAGAAAAAAAAACCTTAATTTAGAACTGCGCCTAGACTTGCTTGCGTTCTTTTTTCTAGTATTGACCGAAGCACGACTTACCTAGAATATTAATTAAGGCTGGAAGATTTTAATGTTTACCGTTGTGACAGAAATATTACCGTAACTGAGGAAGAATTCTTTGCCCTACCATGAACCATGAACTCTGAAGTTCTACAAATTTAGATGTACATCTTCTTTTTATGAAGAAGTTTATGTATCCGTCCACCAATATTTCCTTAAGACAAGTACACAATTTTACACGATTTAATTTTATATATTTTTGATTTGATAATTTACTAGAATATATTTTCGATTATCTCTTAAATGTAGATGGCACTTTTTTCTAATAAAAAAGACATGTAAGCCATTGATTGATTGTCGAATCTAAATTTAATGTATTCCGAAGTGGACTCGATATGTCGTGAGAAAAAAATATACGTGGGCCACGTTGTCTTCCTGAAACTAGCAGAATCAGTTCCCTGTGTAACGTAAAAGTTTAAAATTATCGCTGGATGCCTATAATTCCGCTCGTACCGTTTCTATTATTATGATATTCCTCGTCACAGGTAGTTTTGCTAATTGAATCCGAATGAATGTAATGCCGTCGTGCACACACGTCTACCTACCACATGACATTATTTAAATGATACGTTCGGTGCCCTGATTCTCATAGATGAGCTCGAAAAAATGACGAGTAATCACGCACATTATAGACGACGAAAATGATTATGTTTATCGAGGGTTCGCGGTATTGTAACGCAATACGTATTACTATTTCAAATTAGCTGAAATTATTGTCCCGACGGTTTTTATTATTACTATATAATGTTTACGTGGGGACTCCAGAAAATCACTGGCATTAAGGAATGAGACCGATTTGGGGTAAGTGACCATCCGAAAATGTTATTAATTCAGATGGCCGGCACACACCAAACCGAAAAAAAAAAAACGCATTCCCCGTCCACGGCATAATTCCACCTTTTCGAATGTATCATTAGGCACATATTTATATAATAAAAGAGTAGTCTCGGTGTATGGAAATTGATTTAATTGATTTAAACTGTCCGACGAGCGGTTCCAGAAAACATTGTTATTCGGGCAATCGTGCGCTTTTTGGGGAGGGAAATTACAGGTTGATTCATACCGAAAACGTCGAATTAACGGTTTTTATTTATTAACTGGGATGATTGTTCAGAAGTTACCGACGGACGTAAATCGCCTCTGATTGACTCGTCAGAGTTTCGTAATTATATAACTTCTCTACTTGGATATGTTACTTATATTTGTATATATTTTCTTTATATTGTATACGTTAGACTATTAAATAGGCCAAAATTATTATTAATATTTGTATATTTGTAATAAAAATCATCCGCGTATTGATGTATCGTGCAAAATTTTAAGCCATTAAATATATAGTATATTTAGATGATGAAAATGAGCTGGCCAAAAATCGATCCTTGGGGTACACCAACTTTAGAAATCATTGGAATTGCGACTTTATCATCAAGAATTAAAGCCCCAGGATGCCGGTCATAGAACTGATTTCGTAAAATTGCATTTCAACCTTTATTAATATCTTGTTTTTAAGAGAAGCTAATTTTCATTTTAATAGGCATGCGAATAAGCCAAATTTACGCTACTGATATGCAACGAATCCGAAATGCAAGCTATAAATATCTTTATACATTCACCATATGGGCTGCGATATCAGCGCTAGGAATGATCGGCTCTTGCTCTTTTGACGATAAAAAAAAAATTCGGATACAGTAAATTCAGAGATGTATGTAGAGATGAACATAAAAGGACAGTGTTTAGTCTATCAAGTAATACTTTTTTTAACTGAAAAAATCCCTTATCAGGAATCTATCTAACGGACTTATAAAATATATGGGTGGTAAACCTTTTTTTCTGCTGTTGGATACTCCACTGGAGGTGGCGTACTGCTTGCTGTTGATGAAAGTGTCAACATTGTTCCCTTAATTGATATAGTTGCCTGTAGATGCAAAACTGGTCATTTAACTTTTTATACGGTTGTTCTCTATATACCGTCTGATATATCAAATGAGTATCTAGCCATTTTCTTAGAATGTTTAGAAGCACTTCTTGTTGATTAACAGGGTGATTTTAATGTGCCACAATACAATGATCATGCACAATTGTCAACTCTAATTCCTAAAGTCAACATTCTGAATAATTTTATCATCACTTTGGGTCTCTAACAGTACAACATGATCTACAATGAAAATTGTAAATTTCTTGACCTTGTGATCTCTAATATCGACACTAAATTTGTTATCGAACATGATAAGGTGTCACTCAACTGAAGATTTGCATCACCCTGCTCTCTCTGTGATTATGGATGTTGAGTGGCCTAGGAAGGCAGCTTTATTTCCTAGTAATAGTAACAGCTTCAGAAAAGCCAACTACCTCATTCTATAGGATAAATTTTCTTGTGCTGATTGGTCTTTTCTAGAGAGTATTACTGATGTTAATGAAGCTGTTCAAGAATTCTATAATGTCATTTATAATATATTTGATGCTTCTGTGCCGAGATATGCTCCTAGAAATACATCTTCTCCGACATGGTTTACCAGTGATATTAAAAACTGTATTACAATTAAGGAGCAGTATCGCCGCAAACGGAGAGTAACAAATTCTGCGGTATCATTCGGAATTTAATAGACTTCGCGTCATAATTAAGCTAAAAATTTCTGATTTATATAAAAACTGGGTGAGTGGCATGGAACGTAAAATCATTACTGAACCCAAGGTAATTTGGAACTTTATGCGCAGTAAGTCTGGTAATACTAGGATTCCGTCTCAACTTCATGATGATGATAATGCTGTGTTTAAAATACCAGAAGATATTGTTTCAGCATTTAGAAGCTGTTTTCTTCTGACTCTCTCTCTCTCACCACCTGTTGAAGAAAGAAGCGATGTGACAATCAATGCTGTTCCATTTAATAGTTTTGTGATTAGTCTAAACGATTTGCTCAAAAGCATCAACAAATTAAAAAAAAGAATGTTACATGTGGAGACGATCAAGCGTCAAGTATTTTAATCAAGGATTGTAATTTTTTATTTGTAAAACCGTTATTAAGTAATTATTTTTAATTTAGCAGTACATACCAACTCATTTCTGAATATTTGGAAGCGGGCACGTATTAGGACTGTGCACAAAAAAGTGATAGGAATAAGTATCGTCCTGTTTCTATACTTTGTAATTTTGCTAAGGCATTTGAACATATTATCTATTGTGAGGTTTACTGTCAAGTTAAGGGCATGATCTCTGAACATCAGCACGGTTTTATGATTGGACGATCAACAGCTAATAACTTGGCAGTTATTACACAGTGTACCAGTGAAGTCTTAGACAGTCGTGGTCAATTAGACGTCATTTATAAGGATTTTTCCCCGTGCATTTGATACAATTTATCACACCGTTTTGTTAAGTAAGCTGGAAGCATTTGGGTTATGTAACTAATCGCGTCGTATTTAGGTAATGGTAAGAGTTATGTGCAATATAATGGTTACAAGTCATTTGAATTTGTTTCTACTTCCGGGGTTCCTCAGGGCTCAAACCTAGGACCTCTATTATTCATAATATACATTAATGACTTAATTATTTTTTTTAACATGTAATGTTAAGCTTAAGCTGATGATTTGAAGATATTTGTCACTATTAATAATTTGAATGACGCACTTTACTTCAGGATAATTAAAATTAAATACAACGAAGTGCTCGGTCATATACTCGTAAACGTTCTTATTTTAATTTTTGTTATAACTTAAATGGTATTTTGTTATATAAGCTTAGTGAGATGAGAGGTCTTGGGATATGGTTTGATAGTCAACTTACATTTATCTGCCATATAACTCGGTTATGCTTGAGTGTATCTAAATCACTTGGTTTCATCATGCGTATTTGCAAATATTTTTCTCATCCTTCTGCTATGAAATTTCTCTACTCTGCTTTTGATCGAAGCAAAATAGAATATGCGTCTGTTATTTGATCGCCCAGTATGTATATCTAATATTAACAGTTGAATGGATTCAGAGGCGGCTTTTAAAATATTTATCATTAAAAATGGAATATATAGCCGTAAAGAAATATTGATTATAATTTTTTATTAGAGCGCCATGATTTTTAAGCACTCTCCAGTCGTCAAGATTATAGTGGTGCAATAATGTATAAATTCATACACAATTGACTGTCCAAATCTCGCTACACAAATTCGCTTCACTAACTAATCTCTCGAGTCGTGTTACTGTAGATGCAGTCAAAGTGAAGGGATTAGCGATATGGCGTGATAATAATCTCGTCACGAAAGCTCTAGATGTTACAATTTATGAAATTGATAATATTGAAGTCTGTGGCATGATCTGGGTAGTAAATAAGTCACAATGTATTCACATAATTACCGTGTATCGGCAACCTAAGGGATGCATTGATACATTTTTAATCTAACTTCAGACATTAATTGAAAATATATTTACAATAAACACTATGAGGGGATTTTAATATAAATTCCATGGTAAGCTCTCTAAATTCAATTAGATTATTTAATATTCTAGAAACATTCAACATAAAATTAATGAATGTCCATCCTACAAGGATTACAAATACAACGTCTACTTGTATTGACTATGTTTACTCGAATATTTCATTTAATGTAGTATGCACAACTGTCAATAATTAAATATCAGATCACGAAACAATATTATGGAGAATAAATTTAAAATGTTCGGAGCGTTCTTCTAATTACAAAATTCAAACATGGTATAATGATGAAAATATGTGTAAATTTATCAATAAAATAAATGAAGAAGATTGGTTGGACATGTACTAAAAAAATAATATTAACGGAAAATTTGATGTTTTTCGCAACACTTTTACGTATCATTTCAACACTTGTTTCCCCAAATATAAATGCCATACGAATACTAATAAGAAAAAATGGGTAAATTCTTAAGTTAAAAAATCTAGCAACAATCTGTACAGCTTCTCTCAAATGAAAAAACAATTCCCTCAGCTTAAAACCGAATATATTAAACTTTAAAAAAGATCAACCAATTGGTGCATAATTCTAAAAAGACATATTATCAGAATAAAATATTTACATCAGACAACATACATAGAAATACATGAAGAGTAGTAAATGAACTTTCAGGAGCAAACAGATTAAATACCGATAATATAGAACTTGATTATAATATAAATTTAATTACAACTATCTTAAGTTTTCAACAATTTCTTTATTGAAGAACCTCTAAATATACAGTCACATTTATCCCAAATAACCCAACTTATGCATCTCTAAAAATAGTTTCTCAAAGTATACATTTGAAACCATTTACAGAAATGGAAATATATCATATTTTAAAATATAAATTAAAAAGTAACCTTTCTCCTGGATTTGATGATATTCCTGATTATGTAATTCAGAAGTCTGCGCATCAATTACTAATGCCATTAACACACTTAATAAACTTCTCTTTAGAAACTGGAACATTTCCTGATTTAAAATTAAGTATTCTAATCCCAATTTATAAAAAGGACGATCGGTCAAACATTTTTAATTACAGGCCAGTCTCCCTACTTTTACTTTTTCATAAAATTTTTGAGCGTATGCTTATATTTATTAAAAAGCATCAAATACTAAGCAATAGCCAGCATGGAAGGGCAAATCTACAATTACAGCTATTCACTCATTTTACGATAAAGTAGTAAAGTACTTAGATGCAGGTGAACATCCAATTGAATTTAGATCTTACAAGACCGTTTGACTGCGTTGATATTGATATTTTACTTGAAAACATAAACATACATAACTCAAAATTGGATTAGCCAATATTTAAAAAAATAGAGACAAGTTGTCCGGATTTTACAAAATGGTAAAACTATATTCTCAAAAACCGCTAATGTACACGCTGGTGTCCCTCCAGGGTCCATTTTGGAGCCAGCCTTATTCATTATATATATACATATATATACAGGGTGAGTTTTTTCGATGTTCTCTATGGGGATCTTGGAAACTATAAGAGATAGAGAAATGGTTAAATGGGGAAAGAAGAGTGGATTTATGAGACGAATTAAATTCCACTTTCAAAGTTTTCAAAAAAGTCAAGGGTAACCAGATATTTTGAAAAAAGTAAAAAGTGTCAATTTTTTCAAATCAATAGATCTCGGATTTTATAACAGGTAGAAAAAACTGTAAAGAACAAAGTTTTAGATAATTTTATGCAGATTAATAAAAAATAATCAGAAAATTTTTATCGCCATTATTTTCCGAGATATGACGCAAACTTACATTTTCTTAAATGGAAACCATAGTTGGCTGTGACCTCATTCAAAAGGTAATTTTTTTCTCTTTAATCCAATATGGCATACGACATAGTTATTTCTAAAAATGAGTGAGTTATAGTCATTTTAAATTTCATTATAAATAAAAAATGGGTAGCCATGAAAAAGATGAAAGTAAAACAATTACAGTTGTTTATAATATTAGCAATATTGTAATCATTAGTTTTACAGAGATAAATCAAAATAAAACAACTGCATAAAGTAAGTCTGTTATTATCAATATATCAATAGGAGAGAAATTTTAATATTAAAAAATATAGTCAAAGAGTCCACTATTAATAATATTATGACATAAATTATATCTTTTTAAAATTGAATTTATGGCTTTTTGACTATTCTCATGTAAATTGAAATAAATGTTTCAATAACAACTAGTTTATGATCCTCCACAGATTGATATGATTTTTCATATACTTTGTTTTTTACATAACCCCACAGAAAAAATTCTAAAACGCGCAGATCGTGTGATCTAGGTGGCCCTGGGATTGGTTTATTTCTTCCCACTTATGAGTTAGGAAAAGCATCATTTAAATAATTTGTAAAGCCAACATGTTATTAGGTGGAGCACCGTCATATTGGAACCATTTAAATCTTGCTTGTAATGATAAATTTAAACAATCGAGCGTATCTTAAAATGTTTTCTGAAGAAATTGAAAGTAATCAGTTTCACTTAGTGAGCTTTCAAAAATATATTGACCGAGAATTATTAATCCAAACACACCATGGATTAAACCCAAATTTAATTTGTAGTTTCCTCTATAAAACTTCTAGTGGATTCTCTTAAGTTCATCTATGTTCATTGTGGCGATTAAAAATAACACAATTAGTGAATCGCGATTCATCTGTTCATAATATTTTTGTAAGAAACGTATTATCCTCTTGACAAATGAGTTTATACCACATACAGAAGGCCATTTGATAATTACAAAATTATTATACTTATGCTGCTTTTCCATTTTTATTTAACTTTGTAGAACTAATCATTACAATATTGCTATTATTATAAACAACTGCAATTGTTTTACTTTCATCTTTTTCATGGCTACCCATTTTTTATTTATAACAAAATTTAAAATGACTATAACTCACTTATTTTTAGAAATAACTATGTCGTTTGTCATATTGAATTAAAGAGAAAAAAATTACCTTTTGAATGAGGCGATAGCCAACTATGGTTTCCATTTAAAAAAATGTAAGTTTGCATCATATCTCGGAAAATAATGGCGATAAAAATTTTCTGATTATTTTTTATTAATCTACATAAAATTATTTAAAACTTTGTCCTTTACAGTTTTTTTATATCTGTTATAATAACCGAGATATATTGATTTGAAAAAATTGACACTTTTTACTTTTTTCAAAATATCTAGTTACCCTTGACTTTTTTGAAAACTTTGAAAGTGGAATTTTATTCGTCTCGTAAATCTACACTTCTTTCCATATTTAACCGTTTCTATATCTCTTATAGTAACATAACACCTACCGAATTATTACTTAATATAAATAAAACACACTATATAAGGTTTAAAACAAGACAAGCCTATGTGAATTCACTCATAAATCTTGCAGTGAATAATACAAAAATTAGTCCACCCAATACCGTAAAATTTTTAGGTTTTTAAAGATCAGTGCATTAAAATTGTACAGAATTTGAACAAAACATCATATCAGATGAAATGTCTAAGAAACAGATGACCATACCCTCACTGCTAACCTCCCTCCCGACGCATGGAAATGCGTTCTTACCTTCAAATATTTGGTTAATCGCATAACATAAATTGAAACTAATGCCTAACTACTGAACTAATCACTCTCTCAGCAGAAAAAAAAGCACGTGTTACTCTATACAACCAGTCAACCTCCATCATCATGCCAGAAAAGAACCGGCACTTCCTCTCCTCACTCAAACGCTACCCCAAGAAACTCAAACATAACTTAATGGCTGATATGGTTGGAATACTAAAAGGTATATTAGATAAGCAGGTTGTAGAGATATCGACGAGTCTTAGGTGTAGTTTTATGGTATTGATAAGAAAGATAGTTCTTATTGATTATTTGAAGATTTTCGTAAATGGCATTTATTTATTTATTTATTCTTTTACCCAACAGCCAAAAGGACAATTACAGAGTAAAATTAGCATTAAAAATTAAATTTAAATTGAAAATATAATAACAAAAATTAAATTATAATAACTCTCTAGACAAGCATAAACTGATGATTTTAAGGCAGTAAAAGTAACCATATGGGCTGGGATATCAGAGCTAAGAATGATCGGCCCTTGCTTTTATGATAATGAAAGAGGACGTGCAGATGCAGTCAATTCCAAGAGTTTTGTGGAGATGAACATAGAAGGATTTGATGGTTTCAAGTCTATTAAGCAAAAGTTTAATCCAACAACTTCCTCATCCTGCCATTAGCACATATGCCTACAGGGGTCATTATGGAGATGATTAACCGTATAATATAAATTGGAATAAAATGCCTCACTACTCAACTAATCACTTTTTTAACAGAAAAAAATCACAATCAGTCAAACTCTTTCAACATGTTAGAAGATCATGAGGTAGTGGTTCGTGACGCCCCACAAATCTTCCAATCACCGCGTCACCGCGCATTAGGACCCTAGGACTCGCTGCCAGATAATCATCAGCCACCTTCATCACACTTATCTGAAGAAATTCACGTTTACCACCGAAATCCATCTAGCGGCCTTGGGATAAGGAGGTTTTAGAGTAATGATAAGACACATGATTTATCTAAATTATCCGAAGATTATAGTAAATTGAATGACGTAGCAAAACTTTAGCAAATGCTCGGTTTTTATCAAGTCTTGACTCTAATCTGCATATTGGCAAATTTTAGTAGAGAAACAATCCTGTCCAATCCTGGACACAATCTCTTCCAAACCAAATGTCTTAGAGAGGTACTGTATTTTGCAAAGATGCATACATATTGTATAATACAGTTCAAATATGTATATACATATAATTATTAAAATAGTCAAATACAAGAAAAAAAAGTAATAAAAATACTTAATAGATTGTCTGTATAACTGGATTTAATCTTTGCTGACTATAGTTTCGACAAGACACTTGTTATTTTCAAAACATAAGTCAAGTATCTTATCAAAACTATAGTCAGCAAAGATTAAATCCAGTTATACAGACAAAGTATTAAGTATTTTTATTATATAATAAATATAACGATATACATCGCTATACATTTTATCATATAATAAAAATACTTTCCTCCTTCTTTTAAAATTAGGAATGGTTACAAAACTATACTCAACAAGAAAAAAAAAACAAAATATAGTAGTCATCAAGTGAATATGGTTCTATTTCCACCAGTAAAAAGGTATTACGTTGTTTTAATTTGTCTTCTATTGTAATTAACTTATTGGTATGTAGTAATGCATTATATAATTTTATAGAAGCTATTTTTATACACGTTTAGATTGTGTTTAGGTATATTATAATTGTTATGCCTGGTAATATGTCTTTCTTCATGCAATTTGAGAATTAAAATTTATTTATAAAATTGAAAAGTCCAATATACTCAAAGCACTAACTGTTAATAAATGAAAACTTGTAAGGAAAACCGTGCCAAAAAAATTAATTTAAACCTTTATACCTAAAAAGTATGTTATGTGTCAAGGCTAATAACCTACAAAAAGCGCTAAGCAACACGATCGTTGGAAATGGTTTCAAAGTATTTTAATAGATGGCGGATTTGTCAACTTCAGCGGTTCGAGTAAAGAAAGCCGTGCTAAGTGCCAGACGTATTATAACCTCATTATTATTTCCCGTTTAACGTGTGTTGTGTGTTTCAACTAAATTGCTGGATACATGAAGGCTGACACCGCTGAACTATCTAGTTCATCCTCTAAGAGGAAAAGAAAAGATGGAGAAGGAAGCAATAAAACTCTCAATAAATTAAGAAGAAGCTAAGGAAAAGAATATGTGGGAAACAAAAACAAAGTAGTGCCATTAAAGAAGAACCAGCAGCAACAGCAAGTAAACTTATAATAATTATTAAACAAAAGTAATGAATTGAATAACAATTTTTTTAGTCGATTTGCAAGTGTAAATATCAATGCAAAAACATTATACATATAATTCATATTTAATGGGACTTTTGAATGTGTGTCCGGTAAAAAGACGACGCCACGGTAGTTATGAGAATCCAGATGCAAGCAGAAGGCAAGCGACTGTTTATTTAACCGTACCTAATGGAGCTGGAAAAGTCGTCCAAGTCTGTAAACACATTTTTACAAATTTTTAGAATCAGCCGAAGACGTGTTAAAACTCTCGTGAAAGTAAAAAAAAAAACGGGCCAAGTTACTTATGTCGAAAGAAGAGGCAACAAAACTCAACATAAGAAATACTCAATCCAAGATGAAAATTTAGTGGTAGCACACATTTCCCGGTTTCCCAGAGAGGAAAGTCACTATGGAAGGATGAAGAGTAGCAAAGAATATTTGAGCCAAAATTTAAACATTAATCGATTGTATCGCGCTTTCAAAGACACCTATCCGAATTCTGATATAATCTACGGTTTCTACTATCCCACTTTTAATAAACAAATTCCAAAGTTAACATTTCACCACCATTCACGCACTGATAAGTGCCAAACGTGTGATCTATTGAACACAAATCCAATCCCAATGACAAAGATTCAAAGAAGAAACTTGAACATCATCATAGGAATGCTGAGAAGGCGATGAAAGTAATGAAGGAAGATCATGCCCAATTCCAGCTTCTCCTAAGTAACATTTGTACCATTTCTATGGACCTTTAACAAGTACTTTCCCTACCAGCCCTTACATACAGCCAAATGTATTATTTATGCCAACTTTATTGCTATAATTTTGGCGTCCACATTGCTGATACCAATAAAGGGCACATGAATTTATAGCATGAGGGAATATCTGGGAGAGGAGGTAACGAAATTGCGTCATGCATTTGGAAAGCAGTTACAAGTGGAATAATAAGAAAAGAAAAATTAAATATATGGAGTGATAACTGTGCTGGACAGAACAAAAATAAAATCATGCTATTTTTATGTATATACATGGTAACAAAAGGATATGTTCAAAAAGTTAACCAGAAGTTCTTGATCAATATTCATTTTCGTTTTTAAGTTGCGATCGAGATTTCTCCCAAATTAAAAAACGAAAACTATTAGAAAAGTACGAATTCCCTCTAGATTTAGTCCACCTAATGACATATGCAACCCCAAAACATTTTTATTGTAACTTTAATGCAACCTGAGGATTTCAAAGATTTTAAAGCTGCTGCTGATTCAACACTAAATACCATCAAGCATCAGATTTCAAAAGCTGCGTGGATTTAGATTTCCACAGCACATCCTGAATCTGTAAAAATCAAACAAACTTTAAACGAGATGGAGCCTTGGAAATCTGTTAATGTTTTCAAGAAAAACATCAATTCGCAAAAGAATAAAAACATGACTTTATCACAGCTTGATTGTGCAACTCGTAACAAATGCACCTCACTTGCGAAAACAATCATTTATCTCAAAGTTATAGGTTAGGCACTTAGCGCGGTTTTCATTACAAGTCTTCAAATTATGCTGTCTAAATAGGCCGTCTGTGTACCTTTTACTAATTAAAAGTCGTAGTACTCTCTTCTGCAATACAAACAGATTTTCACAATCGTACTAATTCCCAGAAGATAATTCCAAACCTTATAATGGATTCAAAGTTCGCATAATAAATATTTAAAAGAGCCTCTAGATTGACTGTATGCTTTAGAACTTTGGCGGAATAAATTACATCATTTAATTTTGATTCCACTTCATTTATATGTTTTTTCCAGCTTAAGTGCTGGTACAATTACACACATAAATATTTCAAATTTGTGCTAATGGTAATAACAGAATCGTTAGCAGTGGTTATCTGTGAAGGATATTCTTCTGTGTTATAGGTTTAGGTCATCTAAATTGTTGCCAGTAAATAAAACACTGGTTTCATCAGCATAATTTATGAAATTATGAATGCTGCTTGTGAATAGATTGTGTAAGTCGCTAATATAAATCACAAATAAAATTGGGCAAATTATACTGCCTTACGAAATTCCATAATTAATATTTCTTGTTTTTGACATTTTGTTATTAAAAGAGACGCATTGAGTTCTGCGAGTCAAATTTGATTTAAACCATGATAACGCCCTACCTCTGATACTGTGTAATAAATTATTGTGACTAATACTGTCAAAAGCCTTAGATAAATCAAAAAATATTCCAAATGGAATATTCTTATTGTCCAAGACATCTGTAACAGCACAAATTAGTCCAAACTGTCAGTTGAAACATTTTTTGTTATTGTTTATTTATTTATGTTATTGGATTTATTTATTTATTTAAGGTTTTCTGGAAATATTCTTCGTTGAAGTGATTGATTAATAATATCTCTCAGAGGTTCTGCTACGTATTTTATTGGGGCTATTGGTGTTTTTAATTTCGACTTTAATTTTTTGGCTAGATGTTCAAGAAAAAATGTTTGATTTGCTACATCTTGAAATGCAGCTTTCGAAGGGAATTTAAGGAATTTTTTAAATTATATTTTTTATATTATTTATAAATAATCATTAAACTCAGTTTCAGTTTCGTCACTAAGATTTTTGGATATTTTGGAGCTACTTTTCGTACAGTTATTTTTTATGGTTCTATTTATTATAGACCAAGTTGCTTCGGTTTTATTTTTAGAATCAAATCGGAGAAATATTTCTCTTTCCGTGAATTTACAAGTTGATTATACTCTTTTCTAATTTTTTTAACAACAGTGCCTTAATTGTTTTTATCTCATTATCGTTATACACTGTGTCCCAATTTCGATGCTCACCATTGGTATCTCTGTTATTAGAAGAGATAGAGCAACGGTTAAATGGGAAATGTTTAGCAGAAAACAGTGCTCATAACAAATCCTATTTCAAATTAACCTTAGCTCTTTTTAATTTTAAGATATTTTGAGAAAAAAACAAAATTTGCCAATTTTAATTTTCCTCAATAACTCGATAACGCCTAACGCGACCTCTATTAAACCTTTACATTATTCAGACACTTTTTTACAAATTTTTTGGTGTAGGCAGAAAAAACCAAGTGTTTTATTCAATTATACCATTTTTTAATTTAAATAATCAAAAAATGGCTAATTGTTGCAGGTTTACAAAAAGTCTTCGTATTTTTAAATTTTTTACTTTTCGGATTCTCAACACCAGAATAAACTGATAGTGTAAAAAATCTAAGCATGGTCGCAATTCTAGCTTGAAAGTATGTTTTATGTATAATTAATAGTAATAAGTACTTTTTTTTAATAATTAAAGAAACTACGACATTTAATTTCCCGTCACTATCCCACTTGATTACTTCTATTTTAAACGCCTTTATAGATGAAAACGTTTTCGCAATGTCTAATCATACCGTTCATGTTGGATTATAATAAAATACATATTTCTAAGCAAATTACAAGTTGCGACTGGAGATCTGTGTAATAACTTCTCTTAATTACGCCCGAATAACGTAAAATAACCGTAATGATAGTATTCTACAAGAAAAAGTCAAAAAGCAAAAAGAAGTATGCGAACGCGACGTAACGACAGTTCTTGCATTGAAGATTAGCCCGCAATTAATCCAATTACGAAACTGCGTTTTCGTCTTTTTTCAGGTTGGCGTAATGGCGGCGCGCTGGGTTATCTAAGCGCAATTTAGCCGTATAAAATGAGCATTAAAAACGTTTCGCAAACAATCTGAACGCCTTCAGTCATAATAAAGGTGGTATTGTCATAGGTATGCAGAACGCAGACGGAGAAGAGCCCGAGGTAGCAAATCAAGAAAGTCGGTATCACTATAATCAAGGCCCCGGCAGCTAAGCAACATGGCGGCGTCCACCATCATCAAACCATATGGAAATTATGAAAGCACTATAATACAGATAAACGCTCAGCACGAATCCATAAAATGCATTAAATGATTGCGAACCGTTTATTGGAGATGTATTTAAATTGGGCGTTCGGTTTTATGGCGTGCATTAAATATTCAGACGAGGAGTGGCTCTAGTGGCTAGTGCCTAGTGGATAAACTAAGCCCATCATGCTCTTATATTTAATCATAATATTTGATTCCTATGAATACGCCACATATCAATTTTATGTAGCGTGTATATGCATATTAGGTGACTATAAAACGCAGCAAAAATTGCGGTCTCAAAAATGAATACTGGTGTCCTATTAGTATTAATACTGTTAACAATAAAGTAATTTGCAGAATAAATTTAAAATTGAATTAGATTAGATTTCAAAATTAGATTAAATAAACACATAACTGCCTTTCGACGTAATAATACATTTTTTCTCCTTTAAAATCTAGAAGCTTTCTTTTGGATGGCTGTGAAAATATTTGGTATTATGTTTATATCGACAATTTTAATACTAAAATTAATAGGTGATAAATAAAACTCTTCGGTTTTGAGATTTTACACAGTTTAATGTCGATGCACAGTGGCTTCATCAGGCAGATGATTAATAGATTAATAAATAAGAGTTTTATTTATCGCCTACATAATGGAATTTCATCAATCCAATATAAAATTAATATTTCCTAGGCTACACTCTAAATAGAACTAGTATTTTACGGTGTTGTTAGGTATTAAACACTTCCTCCGTCGCTGCGAACAGTTGCTTGCTGCATTTCTTGAACAACTATTCACGTCGTCTATATTACAGTTCACCCAGTAGAATAGTTCTCATAGTTAGTTCAAGGTTTTTGATATATCTTAATTGTCATCGTAAGATTAGTTGTGAATATTTTTCATGGATTTTGATTTTCTACTCTTAAATTTTCTGTCGTTCTTCTAAACCCTCTGAAATTGTAGGTGTTAGCAGTCCGTCATTTAATAATCCCACTGAGCTCAGTATGATTTCAACTCTGTAGAATATTTTGCAACTTCTCATTTTGGTTTGGAATTATTTTTCTTCCATTTTATCAGTTTTTTTAGGATGAAATAACTAATAATAAATCTCTTCGATATTGCGGTTCTTACAGTGCTTTTAGTGTTCTAGACTTAGTCTAAAATTCATCTGCGTGGACATAAATTTTTAGGTAAATTCTAATTGTTATAAATGAATTTTCAACGTTTATATTGTTATTGCTTTAATTGTTGTTGTTAACAGTTCCTTATGATTTGTCGGTGGTTATCTACCCAAACAGGGATATAGTGCAACATTAAGACAATAGATGGCACCTCTTTGGAAATATCTTGATTGAAGTTTTCTTAAGTAAAACTTCGTTTCTCCAGCTGTGCTACGATGATGAGGTCCAAAGTAGAACGAAACCGGTCCGTGACTGTCGTTGACAACAAACAATAATTAAGATTTATATAATTTATAAAAAGCACATCGAGGATTATGATACTCTAAATACTTGCAAAATACAAATTCGACTTTTGGTGATTTTTAGTGTTTATGATTTGACGTTGAATAGCAAAGTTGTATTTTCATTTTATTACAGAAAAAATAAATTGAAATATGAAAAAAAAAGTTTGCACAAAATCAATATTTCCAAATTGAAATTAAAATTAAACAAATATTGAAATTTCTAGAACTTTTGAATAAAGACTCTAGGAATCTGAAAGAGATTGAAATATTCCGAGAATCTGGAAGAATGCTGTATAGGTTTATAAACTTGTTCCTATGAGTTTATTTAAAAATAAAATACACTTCCAAGAAAGATCTAGGAATCCAAAACAGAAATAGCTAAAAAAATCTAGTGAAAAGTTGTTGAACTATGGAAAAAAATGATAAAAAATAATTTGAAGAAGGCTGAAAGACCTCAGGTCTATAGCCTAGACGGACTAACACCATCTATTTGTATTGTATTCATATTTATTGTTATTATGTATTTTGTTGTGTCCAAATAAAGATTATTGTATATAATTTGAAGAAAACAAATTACTAGAAAATTTAATATCTTTGGATAAAAATATAAAGAATGACCAGAAAATTTTTAAAATTCTAAAATTGATAGAATACTTTAAAAGAAATAAAAAAATGCTAGAAAATTCCAAAACTTAATACAGTATAAATATTTTTCTACCATATAAATTGATATACGCAAAAATCTTAAGCTCACAATTTCATTGTGCACAATTGTTTTTAAGTAAATCCTATGTTGATGTTAAAGAAACTAGAGGGTGGGTTAGAGTACACCCACCCACCCCCACTTTATTAAAGCTACTAATAGTGTTTTAGTTTGCACGAATCAATCTGTCAATAAGAATCAAAATTTGGGAAACTATATAACTGTCACGTATGTATGTATGCCTTTATTTTATAATAATTAGTTTACAAAAAATGAAAACTGATTCATATAAAAACATCAAAACAGAAAAAAAATGCAAATACTAAATATAGCTACAAATACAAGAAAAACATTTATTTATATTGCACAGTAACCTAATTAAAACTCTTTTTATTTTATTATAACTGTTTATATGTTTTATACTAAGCGGGAACCATCTCCATATATTTTTAATATAGAAAAAATACAACCTTTTTCATATTTTATTAAACGTTGGTAAGGTAAAGTATATGTTATATTTGACTGTGCCGAGTATTGTGGCATTAAATATTTATCAAACTTGTGTTTATGTTTCATTAAAAATATAATATCATGTATATACAATCCATAGATCGTCAGAATGTTGGCTCTTTTAAAAAAAATCGTCTGCAGTATTCTTTAAAGCTTAGCTTAAAAATAATTCGAAACGCTCTTTTTGAAATAAAAGCCTCTTCTACTTCAATTCCACAATATTCCCAAAAATAATAAACCATATCTCAAGATCGAGTGAATATTTGCGTAATAGAACAGTTTTGCTATTTGTAAGTTTGTTCTTCATTTTGATAATGTGTTTGTAGTATTTTGTGGGTATCGTATAATTGTCGATGACTTTGGTAGTTTGTTTAAGTTACAGACAAAATATTTACTTCTAATTGTTCTCAAGAATAAAATCATTAACTTTGTTATAACTATCCACAAGATTAAGAACGTTAAAACGCTTTTAAGCAAAGGTAGAGCCTTCAAATTTATCTAACGCAAAATTGTCCAATGAGTTTCTATAAAGTATATAACAGAACTTTTAATTTTTCTTTTTAAAAGAAACTAAAGTTTTTTTGGAATTTCGAACTCTAACAATTATTGAACAGTATGTTCAATGTGAATATTATCAGTTAGTATTTTAGTTATGATAGTATACTTGTAACTAAAATACTAACTTTTAAAGTCTTTTAAACAACATGCAAAAAGTTTTAGTTTTAGGTTTCGATTAGATGACCAACGAGACCCTGTTTGATCTTTAGTTTCAGTAGTTTCTATCTTCCTTAGCAGAAAAACTAAGTATCGATAGTGTGAAATAAGTTTTCAGTCTATCGATATTTAACGTTACCAGAATTTAACGTTTACAAAGATTTAACGTTACAAAGACAAACTTTTTAAATAAAACACGATTTGTCGATCTTCAAAAATAAGAACTACCCCATGTAGGTACAAAAAATTTACAATTATATCCGGACGAAACCATAAGCAGTCTTATCAAATTTGGAAAAGATAGGAATACAACAAATTCTAAGGGCACACATACATTACACATTCCGACGAACAATCAGCATGAATGATTCATTTACAATAATTTGAACTTTGAAATAAAAAAAAAAAATGGAATATCATTGGATTGTGCAAAACAAAAACGCTTTACTTGGGAGTAATTCTGTATCAGAAAAGATTAGAAAACAAGTAATAATATCCTAAATTATTGTTTACACTATTATTGTTATATTTTTCGCTGTTGACATTCCTTATGATTTATTGGTGGTTAACCGCCAAAACAGGGTTCTAATGCAAAACTAAGATAATAGATGGTACTTTTATAGGAATATCTTGCATTTACAAAAAAGTTTATTTCGTAAATTTTTATAAGAAAGAACAACTGCAGCAACATCCAACTTATACACTGCTATACATCAACACTGGCCACTGAGGAATAACTCGTGAAACAACTATACGCAGATATCACAACATCCAAAGGTCAATGTAATTTGTACAACAATAATAAAAAATAAATACTAAGCTAGAGATGAGTATTATATAAGACTCCAAATATATAGAAGTTTTCTGGCTAAAATCGTGACATGAAAGAGAAAAAATTGACTAATTCCTAAATAGAAAAAAAATAATAATTTTCCTTTAATGCCTTCTATTCTTCTTCTTCTTCTTCTATTCAGCGTTTCCTTCGGAGGTTGCTAATCAACACAATCCTTACTTTAAAGATGGCTGCGCGAAATAATTCAGTGGATGGTACTTTCTACGATCACGAGATTCTGCGACGGCCTATACTTCTACGTCTCACAAGTTTGCCTTGTATAGTGAGCTGAAGATTTTCATATTTTGAATTGCGAGTTATATGCCCAACGAATTGAAATTTCCTACTGAATAGGACTTCGAGTTCTTTATCCATTCTTTCTAGAACAATTTTTTTCATGATGTGGTCCGCCCAGGGTATTTTTAACATGCGCCTATAGATCCACATCTCAAAGGCTTCAAATCTCTTTATGTTTCCTTATTCAAAGTTTATCCTTTTAGTTAATGCAGAAGTACTGGGAAATCATAACAAAGTACCATTCTTGTTCTCAGATTTAAAGACAGGTTCCGGGCTGTTAGCAGTGTCAATAGTTTGATAAATATCCCTCTCGCTTGCTCGATTTTTACCTTCTATAAAATATAAAAATAGGAAGATGGATTTGGAGACATATAGATTGTCATACGCTAATATATAAAAATGTGTCTGTTCTTAATGGATTTAACACCTTAAATGAAAAAATTTCGAAACTAAATACAATAACAGAAAAAGCAATGAAGGATAAGCTATAAAGAAACATCCGAGTACAATGATATAAACAAACTAGTGAATGAACAAGTTGGAGACATATAGATTGTCATACGCTAATATATAAAAATGTGTCTGTTCTTAATGGATTTAACACCTTAAATGAAAAAATTTCGAAACTAAATACAATAACAGAAAAAGCAATTAAGGATAAGCTATAAAGAAACATCCGAGTACAATGATATAAACAAACTAGTGAATGAACAAGTTGCGTACATCAAAACCATAGTAAATAATAGAACGATGAAAATACTAGAATGGAGCTCGTGTAAAGGGAAATATAAGATCCACAAAATAAAAAAGACAAATGGGAAATATTGTGCCTTATAAAAGAGAACGTATTTATACAGAGCTGTATAAGCGAGCGCTCAGAAAGCATACCAAAAATCACAGTTTTTCAGATACGCAAACTAAAGGCGTCAGCAGATGATCGAATAGCATCCGAAACAATAAAACTGGGTGGGTGCACTTTCACAAGGTACTTGTAATACTACTAAACAAATGACTGTCGGAGGTACAATACTTAAGGCATGAAAAATCATCGAAGTGATACTAGTACAAAAGAATGAAGCATCACTAACATAAAGAATTATTGACTAGTAAGCTTCCTATCATAAATTCTTTAAGAAAATTGCAACATACTTGCTTGACAAAAATTAGGTCTATCAGTAAGTTGAAAAAGCGGGCTTCAGAAAGGGCTTTGAAATTCTGAATTGTCCCCAAAATTTATAACCAAAGCAACGGAATATATTACACTGTAAAATCGAGCATACACAGATTATCAAAAAACCTTCAACAATATCACCAAAATAAAGGCTTTTTTATTTCAGTTAATATATCAACACATGATCTTTTATATTAAAATCGATGATGAAGTCATTACACAGAAAACACACTATAGGGATACTATATGTATTCATAAGCTTATTGTGGCGTATGTAAACCTTTGAGTGTCAGCATGAATAAAGATTATTATTATTATTATTAAAAACAATTAAACACTAAATAAACATTTATTTTTCTTCCATCCAATAAAAAAACTATATATTATGTATTTACATAATAGGGTGACTTTGTTCGATTATTGCTATATTTGTATCAAAAAAACCGGCCGATTTTCTTTCGAAGCAAAAATTTGCATGTCGCCCCCTCTATTGTTTTTTTTTCCTTACGAGAAATCCATTTAATTCCGAAAATGATGTTGTGAAATTAATTGGAGACACGGCTTGATGGAATGCAGACACGATACGCCAAATTATATGTCTGCAAAAATGGTTCGGTCTTCATTAACTTAATTGACGTCGAGGAAATAAAACTTGGACGACGACGGGCCGCACGATAAAACCCTCTAAACCGCTAAAACTGATGTTGGCGTAATTAGCCATCAAATTGAATTAGCCTATTAAAATTTTATGGCCGTCACATTTGCACACACGCGTAAATGTAATATTCAATCCGGGTTTTACAACTGCATGCGAACTTAACAGGTCAAATTATTATGCAATTCTAGAAATTATTCAGGAATGAAAATAACATGAAATCTTAAACATAATTTTTACCAGCGGTAAGGAGTGATGAAGGTAGGTTTTTCAGTCCATCTACCATTGAGATCCAAAATGATTCAAAAGATTAATAATTGATTAATTTTTGTAATAAATAAATAAAACAGTTCTTATAGAAATTTGTTGTTGAGTTACGTGAAGATATGATTAAAATTTGATTAAAACACTAACACTTTCTTCTAGAAATTTATAAGCTATTGATAATGGGTGCATAGTACCCGAAATGTACATCTAGCGAAATAAAAATTTAATTGTCAAGAAAGTGTTAGTGTTTTAATCAAGTTTTAAAACAGTTATTATTAGGCAACTTTGAATCAATATTTTCTATCGTTATTTATCGTCGTCCTCAGTTTCATAATTAGAAAAAAAAACGACTATTTACTAATAGCGTGAATTATTCTTTGTTAACTTGTTACTCAGTTTATTTTTCTTAATTATCCTTGGTCTGAATATTGGCTTTTTCTCTGCATTGTTTTTGTAACGTGTGTACTTTTTACATCAAATTTTGCTTGAAAACCTTTATTACATATGGTACCAATGTTAAGTTTTTTAAATTTTTATAAAATATTTTTCTTTTGTATTTAAGGGTATAGTGAACTAACCTATAAACGATACATGTTAAAATTTGACAGCAATAAATTTAACAGTTGGTTTGTGAGTTACTACAGCATTTTGAGTGAAGCAAGTTTTGTTATTGGAAATAATGGATAAAAAGAAATTTCGTGTGTTAATGAAATACTGTTTTTAATGGGAAAATAGTGCTGGAACAAAAACTTGGCTTGCTTGGACTTTGCTTCAGCGGAAGCAACCATTCGTAAGTGGTTTGCTAAATTCCGTACAAGTCATATGGGCATTGAAGATAATGAGCGCAGTAGGCATCTAAAAGAGGCAGTTACAGACAAAGATATAAAAAAATCCACAAAATAATTTTGAATAACCGTAAAGTGAAGGTGATCGAGATAGCTGAGACACTGAAGATATCAAAGGAATGTATTGGACATATCGTGCATGAATATTTGGGCATGGAAAGCTTTGTGTAAAGTGGGTGCTACGTCTGCTCAGAGTCGTTCCAAAGCAACAACGTGTTGTTGATTCAGAGCACTGTTTGAAACTGCTCAGGCGAAATAAACAGGAGTTTTTGCGTCGGCATGTGACAATAGATGAAACATGATTCTATCACCATACAATCCAAATCGAAAAAAAATACAACAGTTATGGCGACTGTATTTTGGGATACGCATGGTATATTGTTCATCGATTATCTTGAAAATGGAAAAACAGTCAACAGCCACTATTGTATAGCATTTCTGGAGCGTTTGAATAATGAAATCGCTAGAAAACGGCGAAGAAGAAAGTGTTGTTTCATCAAGACAATGCGCCGTGACACAAGTCGATCAAAACGATGGTCAAACTCAATTAATGGGGCTATGCACTGCTTCCCTACCCTTCATATTTTCCAGATTAGGCTCATAGTAACTATTTACTCTTTGCAGACCTGGAGACAATGCTCGCTCGAAAGAAATTTAGCATCAATGACCAAGTAATTGCCGAAACAGAGGTCTATTATGAGGTTAAAGACAAATCATACTACAAATATGGTATCTTAAAGTTAGAAGATCACTATTATAGGTCTATCGCTTTTGAACGCAACTATGTTGAATAATAAAATTGGCTCTTGTCAAAAATATGTTTTTTTTTTCTTCAAAACGATACGAATTTTTCATTTGTATATTTAAGTTGCAAATAACTAAAATTTCAAAATGTGTGTTTATTTTCACTACAATTATTTCGCAATATTATTCAGTTCAGTTTGTTCATTTAGCAGGAAGCCCCTTTTTTCGAATCTGTTGATTTGCAGGTTTTCGAGTAGATTTAATTTTTTTTCTTTCTTCTCTGTGTGGAGAATCTTGAAATCCTGGTTGGACTTTTCAACCAAATAATTACCTGTGCGTATATTTTATTTGATTCATTTAATTTTATATGCTGTAATTATTCGAGGTTTTTGCTTCTTAAAACATTTTGTTCCAATGTATTTCTTAAGAAAATATTCTTCGAAAAGAAGCCTTGTAGAAATTCTAGCGCTGCCTTACTCATATTAAATAGCGTTATAGACCTCTTTATGAGTCCCAATTTGATATGTTATGAAAGTATTAGCACCGCTCCAATTTCAAATTGCTTTTTCCCACATTTAATTTTTTCTAGGCAATTCTAACGGGTGTCCAACAATTATTGCAGTCCCGGGTGGCCATGAAAACGTCGTTTCTTACTTCATAAAAATTAACCTATTTAATTAAACATATTTGAAATGAAGGCTCAATTTATTTGGCACATGTAAGAATCCACCTACGTTTTTGATTCCAACGCCATCCGGGACTGCAATAATTGTTGGACACCCGTTATATGTAGTAGCACAATTATATATACCCATAGTCACGCAGATTAATGTGGAATGAAAACATTCTGATAAAGCCATCTTGAAGACCTATCAAAAAAACTTCGTCGATGTTATAACTCTTTTTAGTTCTAAGTCCTTGGCTAGACCCTTCTTATTTATCAGGGCTCCCACACCGGCGTTGCGTAGGGCAGCTTTAGAAGACCCACGCCAATAAGAAGTCAGGAATCTTCCCACTGCCCTCGTTGCCCTTGCTAATCCCACCGCTACACCCTAATATGGTGCGTACATCGGGGATTCGTGTCTATAGTCAACCCTAGGTACTCCCCGCTCTTTAGTTCTGCTCACCATCGGGACAGCCAGGCGGCTACCATGCTAATCCTCCTCGCTCTCAGCCCCAGTCATTCGCCGAAGATTGCCACATCCTCGGCCGCCGTCAGATCCCTAATGTTCTTTTTTCTTAAGACGTCTAGGAGGTCTTTGTCGGTACTTAATATGTTCACTCCTTTTGAAAGAGGCCGCCTGAACACTACGTTTCAGAGGAATTAGCCAAGGACCGATCTTGAAGACCTATCGAATAATCCTGTGTTATAATCCTGGACACTTTTAGTTAGCTCCTTGCCTTAAAACTTCTAAATCCTGGACCAGATAGTTTTCATTTACCAGCAAATATATAAGACTCCTCCTACACCGGCGATATTAAGGAGTCTTCTTGTGGCCAGGAGTCTTCATCTGCCCTCGTTGCCCTTGCTTACCCTGCCTCTGCACTCTAACGTGATAATTTATGCTGATACCGAGTTTCACGCCCTGGCTCAGCAACAGTATGCGCTCCCCGCTCTTTCGTCCTGGTCTCTGTCGGGACAGCCAGGCTGCTGGCACGCTAATTGCCCTCATCCCTAGCCTTTCGGCCCACAGTGCAATGGTCTCCTTCAGGTCCCCAATGTCTCTTTTTCTGGTGACGATTAAAAGATCGTTGGCATAGCCCACTATGTTCACTCTATCCGGAAGTAATAGCCTGAACATCCCGCTGGAAGCCACCTTTCAGGTGTTTCAAGCGTTCTATCCAAGAAGTACCATCTGGAGCAGGTACTTTTCTTCGCCACTAGTGCCTCCGTTATAACAGGCCACGCTATAGCGTTGAATGTGTCCTTTGTATCCAGTATTATGCCTAACCTGTTGACTTCATTCACCAACGCTTTCACCCTCATCAGGCCATTTTCTGTGAACTTGCCTTGCGTAAAGTCGTACTGATGCAAACTTATTGGACTTCTTCGCTGTTAATAAGTTCTCCCAAAACCATGGAAACTCCTCACCCTTCTGCTTCGGTATAAGGACCCTTTTGCTCTTTGCAATGCCGACTTGATAAGTGATCATAGATTTGTTTTTTGTATTTTTCAATTTGAAGTGGCTTACATTAAACAAAAAATATATACTTACCATCAATTCAAGCATTTTAATTATCTTGCTCGATTGTGTACTTAAACAATATTGATGAAAAAGTTATATTTTTAACTAATAACATAAATTATTTATTTGAATAATAATTAGGACTAATTCTTCTGAGCTTTGTAAAAATGTAAAAACTGCTGCTGCTGTTGCTGTTGAGAGGGAATGAGAAACCTTAGGGCTTCTTTTCCGTCTTCTTGGGAAGAAAAAAAGAAAAAAAATATACTATCCAATCATCTTGCTAACTGTAATAAAATAAATAACTAATTTCTCAGTTCTTACAATAGTACTGCTATCAGTATTGGTGCCAAAATATATTATGAATAAAATAAAATTAAGAATGACGTAACGTTTTCATTCACACTGGTAAGCACTGACGAAATTGTAAAGTATTTTAATTCATCAGGATGTGACTGCATTAGTATTTACATGCTCAAATATTGCTTACCGGCCCTAATTCCTTATTTTACATATGTAATTAATTTCTGTTTTGAAATTTGGAATGTTTTCTTTCACTCACAGATCCTTAAACATTTAAAACTTAATAATTTTTTTCCCGACCATCAGTCTGGTTACAGATCTAACCATAGTAAATTCAATGAGGTAAAAGACTTGTTAAGTTCCATAATATTTTTATTTTCAGTTGCCTAACATCGTTTCGATCTTTTCTGATCATTTTCAAAGTACAAAACTAATTATCAGGCAACTGAAATTAAAAATATTATGGAACTTAACAATTATTTTACCTCATCAAATTTATATATCTCGTTCCATCAACCAGTATTAATTATACTAACCATAGTACTTCAGCTATATGGATGTCGAAGAGGATACTTTACTAAAACTTTTGACTTAGTAAACCATAAATTGCTGTTAGCCAAACTTAAATATCTTGGATTTGATGAGGTGTCATTAAAATTTGTCGAGTCCTATTTTGATAGTCGTTGTCAGTTTGTAAAAATAAATGGCATTTGTTGACCGGCAGGTGTTATTACATCCGGGGTCCCACAAGGGGCAATTTTAGGCCCACTTATGTTAAATATACGATAATACCATAAAGGTGCCATCTCTTCTCTAAATGTTTCAATAGATCCCAAATGGGTGGATTATGTTTATTATTTATACGATGGATACAAACACAATAATTAATTATTGTTCTATTTTTTGCTATGCGGATGATACTCAACTGACTCTTAGTTTTAACGAAGGGGAAAGCTTTAACGCTGTGGAAAATATTAATAAAGACTTACGCCAAATTTAGAAATAGGCTATTAATCATAATTTAAAACTGAACGGTAGGAAGTCTGTAGAAATACTTTTTGTGGTAAAAAATCTTCGCAATCAAGCGTAGATATACTTGAATTAACTAACGAAGTGATTCTAGTTATTGAACATGCAAAAAACCTCGGCTTAATAATAGATAATAAATTAAAATTCACAATCCATTTAAATAAACGTATCGTATCAAATTAATTCATAATTCTTGTTGTAGGTTTATTTATGGCTTAAGAATGTATGACCACGTCGCAGTGAACTTATATAACAAACTAGATAGGGCAACAACGTTACTTTCGGTATATTCTTTTAAGAAGCAGCTTCGTGCAAATCTGACTAGTTAACGTTATCTTGTATAATTAAGTAATTTTATTTTATTATTATTTGCAAATTGTTTAGTTTAGAATAGTTTAGTTTTTTTCTTTTTTTTTGTTAAGTGGTAGAGTAGCTTTAATAGCTAAACTTCGCCCAATTATGTGAGCAAAGAAAGGCGTTTACTATTATTATCTTCTTGTAGCCTCACTCGGTCCTTATACTTTAATCGAAGTTATCCTTGATGCCTTCGCCGCTGCCCCCTAATGTGTCAAGCACAATTTTGGTTCGCGTCTATCGTCATACTTAAATACCTCAGGCTGCTGCTGGCCAGCTTCATCTTCTGGCTCAGCACCACGATAATCCTCTTTGCTCCCAGCTATGTGCCACTGCCTTGGCCGCAGTCTTCTTTAGGTCCCCAATGTCTTTTTTCCTAATGATGAGTAGGAAATCGGCGAAGCTCACTTGGTCCACTCCATCTGGAACCGGCAGCCCTACCACTCCGTTGTACGCCACGTTCCAGAGGAGTGTTCAGGACCGATCCTAATGGGATTCCTCGTAAAAGGTACTTCGTCTTGGTCCTCCTGAACTGTTCATATACCAACGTCCTATCCCATAGATACAATCAGGCGTAGATACTTTGGTACCTTCTTCTTCCGGGAAATATCCCCAGGTTTTCTCTCGTTCTTCCTCTGTTTCGGATTGAGCACTGGCCTTGCTCTCTTGTATGTGGCCGGCATGCAACCCTCTTCAGAACAGTGGTATACTTGTTCATGATGATCACGAACTTCTGGGGCTCCCCCTCTGCCTCTGTCGATTTTTGAATCCGGTATAGGCTCCCCCATATGTTTGTCTCAACTTTTGGACTACCCTTATTTTTCTCTTTTGCTTCTTGCTATCGCGACCCTCCGTGTGTCCTCTTTTCCGGAGCGCTTTCTTGAGAATAGAAAAGTCGCTTTCTCTCCTCCTACACCTGGTGAGGTCCCTCCTCGCGACATTTTCCGGCCTGTGCTTCCGCCACGCCTTCCTTACACCAGTAAGCCCTGTTCCTAATTCCCGTTCCCCTCCTTTTCGGGATTGCCGTCGGTGTTAAAGATAATGCAACAAACAAGTGATGTAACAGTTAATGGGTACACCACCAACTAATTGGTGCCTAGAAGTCCCCGCTCTCTCTGTATGTGCCTGAAGATTCTCACAGCGTTTGTTGTATAACAATAGAAGCACGAGGAGACATGTTGCGTCCCCATATAAAAACTAATCTGTTATTAAAACTAATCTGTTATTTTTGTCTTTAGATCTCTTGATATTTTAAATTCCAAATTCTCCTCTTTGAGATTGACTAACGAAACGAAGGAGGACTCTCTTTAAGAAGGACAGCTATTAAACGTTCAATAAACGGAGTTGAAGAGAAACACCGATGCCGCTGAAGTGTCTAGTGAGATCCTCGTAAAATAAGAGGTGGAAAAGAAAGAAAATTTCTTATAGTTCCCCGTAGAATAACATACGTGGTATTATATAGTGTTTATATGTAGTGAACCATTAAGAAAAGTAAGCCATCTATCGAAAATATGTTTATTATTTATTAAACTATATAATTTAGGAAATTATTTCTTAAAAATGATGATATCAATTTGCTACAGAAAACTTCTCATTTATCGGCATCCTGCGGCTTTAATTCTTATACAAATTGAATTTGATAGGGAAGCAGCTTTAGGCATAATTCGATTTAATAACGTTTTAGGCATATTTAAAGCGCTTATCATAGGCAGCTTCTAACTGCTTCAAATCAAATCACCTGAACTTGTAGAGCTTGATCTATTTGTTGTTAATTTGATTGAACTAAAACACTTGGTATGATTTCACTTGTTATTTATTTTACTCCGACTAGTTTCGACTATAAGTCATTCTCAATTTAATCAAATTAATACAAAAATGTTTTACACGAATTAAGTGAGAAACTAATTCACTATTGTTTTTTTTAATTAGCTGCTTCTAGCTGTTTTCTTCTGAACGCAATAATCTATGTCCTTGAGAAACCCGAAACAATTGAGCTTAATCGAAAATTTTCTCATTCTGAATACATGCATTAAGAGCTCATTCACTTTCAACAAATAAATCATCAACTTTGAACAAGAACCCGATAGGTTTCAAACGGCTGTTAGTAAACTAGATAGATAAAGAAGAGACTTTAAGGATTAAAGAGTCTAACCTAAATCGCTAGCATGTATTTGAAGCTGATCTACCTGCAAGAAACGAATCCTCAACTTAGACAAGAAACCCAAAGGTCCGGGTAGTGATGGAACACCTGTTAATAAGCAAGCTAGATGAAGGATATACTTGAAGAATTGAAGAGTGGAACATAAATTGCAATTAATTTAATTTGATCCAAAAACTCAGTCTAGGTACATGCATTTAAAGCTGATGTATCTTCAACAAATAGACCTTCAAATTTAAACAATATGCCTAAAACTCCTAGAAGTGATGGAACGCCAGATAAATGAGAGATATATTTAAAAGATTGAAGAGTCTAACCTAAATTGCAAGGTTGATCAAAAAAATCCCAGCCTAAGCACATGCATTACAAGTTGATTTACCTTCAATAAGTGAATCCTCTACTTTGAACTATTAGTAAGCTAGATAGATGAAGAAGGAACTTTAAGGATTGAAGTGTCTAACCTAAATTACCAGCAGTTAAGTGTGATCTAAAAAAATCTCAGTCGAGACACATGTATTTAAAGCTGATATACCTTCAAGAAATGAATCCTCAAATATGAACAAGAAACCCAAAGGTCCTAATAGTGATGTCAGTAAGTCAGGTGGATAGAGAGTCTTTAAAGATTGAAGAGTCTAATGTAAATTGTAAGCAATTAATCTCGGTCTAGGCTCATGTATAAAAAGCTGATCTATCTGATCTAGAAGTGGTAGAATACAGGCTAGTAAGCTAGATAGGTGAGAGAGAGATTTACAGGATTGAAGAGATTAACCTAAATCGCAAGCAATTAAACTCTAGACACTCTAATCTACCTTAAAGAAATGAATTCTCAACTCCAAACAAGAGACCTAATGGTCCTAGAATTGACGGAATGCCTATTAGTAAGATAGATAGATGAAAAAGAGAATTTGAGGATTGGAGAGTCTAACCTAAATTGCAAGCACAGGAAATGGCCATACGTTAGTGATCCCGAGACTAGCCCTAACCGGAAAAATGGCAATAATATAAGAATGGGTCAGGACATGGCCTCCTAGGCAGTTAATTGACTTTGGCAAAGAAACTGATTTCCTAGGAACATACTAATGTTAGAGTATGTAGTTCAAAAGATCTAACCAGATCACAGTGCTATAAGGATGTGTTTAGACAAACGTCTAATCTAGTCTAATCTGAGCTTGATCCAAAAAATCTTAGCCTAGACACATGTATTTAAAACTGATCTACCTTCAAGAAATGCATTCTCAACTCTAAACAAAAACTCTAAATGTTCTAGAAATAATAGGTTAGTAAGGTAGATAGATGAAGGAATGAAGAAGAGACTTTAAGAATTAATTTGCAAGCAATTAAGTTTGATTCAAAAAGATCTCACTTAGAAACCTGCTCTACCTTCAAGAAATAAATCCTCAACTTTGAACAAGTATTCTAAAGGTTCTCAAAATAATAACCTATCGCTCAGTTTAGGTTAGACTCTTCAATCCTTTAAGTCTATCTTTCATCTATCTATCTTATTAACAGGCGTACCATAACTGGAAATGAGTCGTTCATTTGACAGGATTATTCAATTGATGCTTGATTTATGATATAGAAAGAAATATAGACTCGTCAAAAGTTCAAACTCTAAAATAGAGAAATAGCAGAATTAACTTGAGAGGCTACCACATGAAGGAGATGCCTGCTAAATTCTATAGAATGCAAGCAGACCAGATTATTTCTCCTGTGCAAAAACGAAAAGAGAAATATCTTGAAAACTAACTAAATAAAATGAAAATTATAAAGTGCTTATAAGCGGAGTAGAAGGTCATTTTAGAAAGATGCAATTTTCAAGGTAGTAGAAAGGATTTTAAAAGGTTATTCGCAGCAACTAACAAATTTGTTTAATGGATATCCGGTCTTAATGTTTCTTCTGGTTATTCTGAGGAAATATAGGTTTGGCCATGGTCTCACAAAATAGAAAAATAAAAGAAGAAAGTTAGAGAAAGACGATTTAGGAAATGATTCGTAGAAACTGATAGAAGTGTTAATGAATGCCTGGTCTAGATAAAAAAAAATAGAAGAATGAACTTTGACGACTTGCCTA
Organism: Ontholestes murinus; assembly: GCA_963969525.1. NCBI lineage: Eukaryota > Metazoa > Arthropoda > Insecta > Coleoptera > Staphylinidae > Ontholestes > Ontholestes murinus. Next base: position 94,008,063 of record OZ018387.1, read on the forward strand.
AAAGTGCATTCTTCTAGGGAAAGTAGAAGTAGTATAAATGTATCGCAACAAGTGACAAAATTTTATTTAACATGCCCAGCTTAGAGGATATATTTGAAGAAAAATACATCTGGCTTTGACTGCCTGACATATGATCAAGACGGCTAAGAGAATTTTTGGAAACCACTGGAAGAAGAAAACTCTTATTATGAAAAATCTTCCTTTGATCCTCCTGTTCAAAACGAAATAAGGAAATAGGTATTAGGTATTATTTATTTTATCCAAGATGCTAACAAAAGTATTCAAATATTATAAATAATAATTCTTTACAAAAATTTCGATCGCACTTGAAAAGGTTTGAATTCACAAAAAATGTGTTCTTCCATTCTCACCCTCTATTCGTCTGGCAAAAGTTCTGCTCCACGAAGACTTTCTTAATGAATATTTATCAAATGATTTGCCAAATTTTTTTTGTCCTAAAAAGGGATTATGATTTGACACTACGTGACAATATGTTATTTATTTGTTGTTATTTAACACCTGAATTTATTCGTAACAACTGGCCAGTGTTTATTGGCTGTCTGTCCTAGAATATTCTTTTGAGAAAATATAAGTCTAAAATTAGTTCTCCTGTCAAAAATCACCTAATTTGAGGTGGTGCAGAAAAATTCTTCTAAATAAATTCTAAAAACTATCAGTAGTGTTTAATGGATGGCCTCTTCTGAGTCTTGTATTGATCTTTTTATTCAAAATTTAACTTTAAAAAAATTTAACTTTAAAAAAATGTAGAGTAATAGTCTGGAAATGATTTTCTTGTAGAAAGGTAGAAGTGTTAAATAGATGCATGGTCTTAAGGAATTTAAATTACTTAAGCTTGATATAATAAATTCTTATCATTCTCACTCTAAGAAGATGCATAACAGACTGCTTCTACCTCAATAAAACAGTAAATTTTGTCTAGAGACATCTATTATAGGCTACTTCTAACTATTTTATTTACAACAAAAGAGTCCACACCTTTGAAAAACCCGAATCAATATAAATCAAAAATCAAAATATCCTCAGTTTATATTAAGGAATTCTACAGGTTAGAGATGTGCATCTTAAGCAGCTTCCGAATGCTCTATCTTCAAACACATCAGTTCATCAATTGGACCATCCTGAACAGACTTAATCTTGGTCGACCGATAATATTGTGCCGGTCCCTTCAAACTTTTTTGTCCATTTTCGAAAAAGAGGTATGCTTGATGCCTAAGTGGCGAAAACCTTAAATATTGCATATTCTTCTTCTTTTGTAAAACTCTCAGACGCACAACACGAGGTCCGCTCCCGAGAATCATTTCATAGCATTAAATTCCTAAAAGATAGACTACGCCTAGAACTAAATATCTAAGCATTAGATTGGTAAAAAGAAGGTTACAGAGCAAAGTATGATTATATTTTTCATTAGAATGTTAAAAAAATATCTTAATTTAGAATCATCGGGGAGATCAATGTGGCAGAGGAGCGATTGATGAAGAGGTAGCGGGTTAGTTAATAGCCTGCTCGTTTATTGAAGGAAAGTAATCTCCTGGTTGCTACCATGTCCAAAGAGCTGTAAATTTGATAATATTCTTTTCTACTCTAAACCAGCCTTAAAAATGAATATTGCTACTTCTGTAATATTTTGAAATAATTTAATATAATATGTACTAATAAGTAATACGTGTATATTTAATAATAGGTAATATAATAAGGTTTTAACGTACTTTCCAGTTTTACTTTACAATGCTCACAAGTGATGGGAGTACTTATGATTTGATCTGATCACCAAGATTAATAGATTTTAGAAAGTACTTCTGTACTTCAATTTATGAAATTCGCCCCAAATATAGCAGAACTCATTTGAAGCTTTATGTCATGAAATGTGAATTTCAGCATCCCTCCTTGGTTTAGATGATTTAGTGTTTTAAGCATTTAGATCTTTCAAAACCGATCTAAATATCTACATACTAAGTGTACTTTAATGTTCATGTTACATGCAAGAGCTATGTATATATCATAACATTTGTTCAAGATACTTAACCTAATTATCATCCATTTTATTATTTAAGGCAGTGCCCCTCAAAAAATACTTGCATTTCGCATGTTTGGTCATAGAAAATTGTGAAGTAATGAATAACAATTTAGAAAACATATTTTGCATGCCGAAAGACAAAGGTTAAAACTAGGTTTATAATAAGTTATAATTGTTTAAATATTGTAAAATTTTGGCGTGAGGCACTTACTGCCTTAAAAAACATTGAATAAGCAGGAAAAAAAAATTCCAAGAGTCATCCCCAATATCTAACATTGAAATTCTGAATTTGGTATTGCTTACCAAATAGTGAAATATTAGTGTAGGCTTTCTTAAAGTTTCCATTAACTCTGATTAAAAATACTTCCTTGAAATATACATCAAGCATTTACTGTTTTTATTTATTGCTTTAAGAAAAAGGATCAAATTTTGAAAGAGTAAGCGCAATTAATACAAGTTAAATTATGACATTAATTAATTAACAAATATGTTTTAACGTTTTAATAGAGGCAGTAATAAATAACAAAGGTAATAAATTTGACTAATAAATGCAAGAAGAGAACGATGAAAATCGGGGATAATTTTTTAACGCTCCTCAACGCTCAATTTTCGCAACCATCAATCGTTGATTATTATATAGCGAGAAACGGCAAACGGGCAATTTAATAATTCGTACCGTCCCACACATATTATTGTATTATCATTTCCCGTCATTACAAAATGATTACAACAGCGGGCGGCGGCGGCGGCCGCGGGGAGCGGCGGAAAAGTGCACGGGAGGCGAAACGCAAAATGGCCGCAGAGTTCGTGTAATAATTAGAGACTGTGCGGCGCCTATGGACTGGAATTAAAATTTTCAGCTTTTATAAATTCATTCATATCAGATGTGAATATGAAAACAGTTTCGCGTGATCCGAACGATTACTGCCAATTACACGTGTACTCACATAAATTACCCTCTTCGTACCCGGACGGTTCTAGTGCAAAAAAATCGTTGCCAACGAAAAAGGTTGGCGTTATTACGTGACGGGGTGGTAATTTCTCCAAGAAAATCATTTAATCCTTGTTATTAATTGGTAATGCGTGATGTGCACCGCAATTGGAATAATTGCCGTACGTAATTTATGTCTTATTATGTTTATGAAGGAAAAAATTTAAAAAAGAAAAAACGGTTCAGGTGTACGTGCAAATTTTGATGAGCTTTAATAAAAAAATTAGTAGCATTTGGACTCGACATAAATCATTCCATTCTTAATTCTAGAGAAGGATTTTTTGAAAACTGTAAGAATGCTTAGTGCTGAAATTACACACCTGCCTGTGGTACTGAGTTTATTGTACGGTTCTATAATGAGATAATACTGTAGGTACTGTATAGATATGTTTGTAGAAAGTGTTGTATTGCATTTTATATAGACTACAATTCATAGGTAATAAATGCTTTACCAATAATTTCTAAAACTATTAATTTTTTAAGTCTTTCTGGTGCTCCCTTCTTCATGCATAGCATTATCCGCTCTCCCTAATTTATAGTAGTGATCAAATGACTAGAGATTTGGTCACTGCTGTCAATTAGTTTCAACTTGCTAGAGGAAATAGAAAATACTGTGCGACAATTTAAAATCAACTGTGTTTATTATTTATTTCGTCATTTAGGAAGTTCGCTCTGTGATTTGATTTTTGAATGCAAAAACCATTCGTCCTTTAAAATCAATCAGCAGCTCATATAAGTGTATTAAGATGGTGTACTGATGATGATAGATACCTTCGTTCTATCGAAGAACTTCAAAATCACTTTCAACATATAATACAGAAACAATTAAGGTGGCTCCGTAGTATTTGTTGAAGCTTGATGATCTAAATGAGGCATCTATTTGTTATCTGTATCATCCTGGTACCTGCCAAAAGAACTTTGATGCATTCGTCATTGCAGAAAATGGCTATTGTATGAGCTTAACTTGAAATATTATTCTCCTTGTAGTCTAATTAATGTTGGAAACTATCTCAGCAAAACCATCAGGGTCTTTTGCAGCTTGGAACCGGGAATGAGCATCCAAACCTGCCCAATGACGTATATGTTTTAGCCGTGAGTACATCTTTCTTTCCTTTCCTTTCCTTCCATTATCAGTTTCAGAAGGCCGGATTTATTACTGACTTGTAATATACATTGATGTATTTGGACTGAACATCTGTTTCCATATAAGATTATGTAATTTATGGTTGGTAATCTTGTGGGAACATGGTTCTCTATTCTGGTACTGGTATACTACTTCAATGTCACAGGTCTTTCTTGCTTCCCGACGTGGTGGGTTGTATTTGTAATTTTCCTAGCGATAATCTAAAGATTATAATACTCTAATTATTCCTTATATGATCTCCAAATACCGTGCTAGTAAGCTGCATCAACTCAGATTTTTTATCGGAAAGTATCCTTTCAAGGTACCGTGTTCTGATCACCTCTGCCTTCTTAATTAATGTCTTTTTTATTCGGTCCGTTGATAATGAGTTATTTTTGATAGGATTTTGTAAGGGAAGGTGATAATAGTGGAAAAGATCATAGACTCTGTACACAAGAAAATAATCGACACCTATTACATTCAACGTCTCAGTAATATTTGTAATGCCTAACTTACTACAAAACTTGTTATATTTAACTAAATTTAAACTCTTAGTGAGAATGTCAGCAGGTATTTCATTGGTTTGAAGATATTTGATATTTATAAAATTGTTAGAAATGGCCTCTCTGACAAAATGGTACCTTATATCAATGTGTTTTGCTCGTTTGTGGAATGCGGGATTAACACATAATTTTTGTGCACTCTGGTTATCATTAAACATCGTTATACATTCAGGATTTTTTACAAATTCATCGAACACATTGTACAGACAAATAGTTTCTCTAGAGGCCTCTGATGTCGCTACATATTCAGCCTCAGCATGGGAGAGAGCTTGATTGTTGCGTCTTACATTCCCACGATACTAAGCAATTTGAAATTTTAAAACGGAAACCTGTAAAAGATTTTGGATCATTTATATCCGCAGTCCAATCTGCATCTACGAAACCTTTAAATTTTAGGTTTTCTGTCTTTGGAAACCTTAGACCATAGTTCTTGGTACATTTTAAATAGCGTAGAATTCTTTTCGCACATTATTTTCACTATCAAACTTCTCTTGAATACCCATTTACACTTTCTAGGTGTAGCACTTCCTGATCTTTCCACTTCTTCCCAGGTGTCATTTTCTTCAAAAGATGCCAGTTCGGTGTCAATTGCTTCTTTCCATTTGTCACTGTCCGGTCTTGATAATGGATCAGATATACTCAATGGAACATCCTCATGCTAATATCTGTTTGGCATGTATTGTTTATTTTCTTTGTCTGCTGGATTTTCTAATTGCTTCCATTTCGTCAGTAATTCCAATTAATTCTTCATGCTAAGCTAAACACTTCATTTTCCTCCATGATGCTGATGTTTTTATTCGTGTTCTTCACTGTTCTTCACAACTGTCATTTTCCAAGGTTAAATTACAAGGGTATGCTCTTTCTGATGTATTTTCATTTGCTTTGATATCACGGCTTGTGACAATTGACTTTGTTATTGGACCAAATAACTCCTTAAAACGGAACTGGTACTGTTCACAAGGAGAAGGAAGATTAAATATTTCAAACCACCAAGCTTTCGGGTCGAAGAACTCACCCTGAAAGATGAAGTCAAATATTTGGGCTTTCTTCTAGACAAAAAACTAAACCTGACGGAGAGATTTAAGAAAGCATGCATAGCCCTCTGGCAATGCAGACGAGCTGTGGGGAAAATATGGGGACTATCTTCAAATGTAACCCTATGGATCTACACAGCCATAGTGCGGCCAATGTTGGCATATGCATCATTAATATGGTGGCCAAAAACGACCACGAAATCAGCCGCAAGGCTCCTAGACCACGTTCAACGTAGCGCCTTTTTGAGCGCGACAGGAGCCATGAGAACAACACCAACAGCGGCTTTAGAAGCCCTGCTGCACCTGTCGCCCTTGGAAATATCAGAGAACAGGCAGCAGCGGCGGCAATAAGGCTTCGAGCAACAAATACATGGCTTGTAAGCAACGGAGGAGGTGAACACCACATAATCTTAGAGGATCTAAGGAAAAGTAATCCCGAGATTATGATGCCGGTGGACAACATCTCTCGAAAATACATTTTCAACAGGAAGCTTCAAATAGACCTGAGATTCGAAAACTCGGGAATAGGAAGCAAGCACAACGACATTCACATATACACTGATGGGTCGTCAACGAAAACAGGGGCTGGTATAGGAATTTTCTGCAAAAACCTATCCCTAAAAAACAGTACTGTAGGTAAGATAATGAGCACACCAACAATGGTGGAACTCGTGGGTATACTATATGCAGCAAAAGCAATCTCTGACAAGAAGATTGAGGATAAAAATATACACATTACAAAGGATAGCAGAGCGGCAATCTTGTCATTGCCAACTGCAAAATAACCTCAGCATTAACGTTGGAATGTTGCGAAGCCCTGGAAGAAGTGACTCGTGACAACGAGATAACTCTATGCTGGGTAAAAGGACACAACAATAGCAGAGGGAACAGAATAGCAGATGGTTTGGCGAGGAAGGCATCCGGACAAACGGTAAGCGGACCGAACCTCTCCTTGCTGCCCTCTCTGCTAGATCTGAGTACCCTACTGAAAACTGCATCAATCAGATGCCATAAGGATCTATGGGACAACCTACTTGGATGTAGAGTCTAAAAAAATTTCATCGCAATAAACAGCAAAACGGCCAGATACTGTATGCAACTGTCTAGAGAAAATCTACGGAAGGTGGTAGGGCTTCTTACAGGACACTGCAATTTACGATCACACCTGTACAAACTAAGACTACAATCTAGTCCTATCTGCAGAGGGTGTGAAGCAGAAGAGGAAACCGCGGAGCATGTACTGCTAGATTGCCCCGTGTTATCCAACCTACGTAAATCTACAATGGGAGAGGGATGTATAAATCCATCAGACATCCTCAGAGTCCCTCTTGCTGCAGTCCTGGCATTTGCCAATGCCTTGGGTTGGCTTGACCGTGGCAAGGAATGAGGACTCAGATGGGAGGACTCACAAAGGGCCCATTGGGGTCTACGTGCCCTCCCATCGATTTAAACCTGAACCAGAACCAGAACCAACCCTTAACATTTTCACAAAAACCGATTAATATTCTCTTTGATTTTTTGTCATATTTCCGCCTTTTTTCGTTAGGTATTAAGATCAGAACCTCGGTTCCAAAATTTTTAAGATTCCTAGCATAAAAAAGCAAGTTACGAGCTTTTTCTACTAGTGTCCGATTCATTCTTTCACACATAACTTTCTGTTGAGGTGTACAGCTGTTCGTTTTTTGATGACTTTTTAAATGATAAACTGCAAAATTCGATTCTATTATCAGTTTTATTATTATCAGAGCTTTTATTTTAACATTTGTTTGGTTCTCAGCCAATAATTTATATTCCTTAAAATTACGTGTTATCTTGATGAATAATGGTCTGATACGCACTGAAGTTCTTATAGCCTCCACCGCATGTATGAATTGTTTTCTGTGGCATCTGTATTGAGGGACGAGTATGTTGTGGCTGGCTTCCTAAGTAGTCGTACAGGTATGTTTCAGGATCCAGCTTCTTCATAAATAATGCTTCGTAAGTTTCACTGCCGATAGCAGGTCTATGGATCTATTAGCCTAATGAGATCACGTGGCTAAAATGCTTGAAAGGGTTATTCTAGGAAGGCTTAGGGCGGAAATCGAGAGAACCGGCGGGTTAGTCGAGAACCATTTCGGGTTTAGGCCGGGCCGCTCCACAGTTGATGCCTTAAGTGAGATACGTCGAACAGTAGATGAAGCCAGGAAGGAGATCTGGAGAACCAGGAAATGGTGTGCCCTTATTACTCTGGACGTCTGAAACGCGTTCAACTTAGCCAGCTGGCAGTTAATTCTAGAGGAATTAAAGCGGTTGGGAGCTACGTTAACAACAGATGGATCAGGGTTGGCATTAGTGACGGGGTGGAGGGTATAAAAATAATAGGTGTGTCCCAAGTGTTGTACGACCGTGTTCTCAGACTGAAACTTCCCGAGGAAGCTAAACTGGTGGGATTTGCTGACAACCTGTCGCTACTCGTCACGACCAGGAAGGATTTTAACCTCAAAGCTAAGGCTGACTGTGCTTTGCGCGCAATTGGCACCTGGATAGAGGACCACGAACCACAGTTGGCTCCATAAAAGACGAAGGCGGTAGTTTTCTCTGGTAGGAGATTTGAGGAGACATGGTTCCAGGTGGGGGAATACAAAATCACCCCAACAAAGGAACTGAGGTGCCTGGGTGCCACCCTTAACCCCAGGGGATAATACGCAAAGCATATAGAGGTCACGACGGCATGGGCGGCGGATAAGGTCCGGAGACTAAGGAGGCTAATGCCATATGTGGGAGGGCCGCGCGAACGAAAAAGAAGGCTACTTTGGTCCGCTGCGAGCTCGTGTCTCCTTTATGGAGCAGAGGTGTGGCTGGTTAGGTATAAAGGAGTAGGAAAAGGTTACTGGCAATGCAGAGGAAGGCAGCACTCAGAATAGCCAGCTTATTCAGGATGACGACCACAGAAGCTGCCTTACTCATTGCAGGAGTAATTCCTATTGATATTTTGGCAAAGGAAAGAGCACAGATGTACCGGGATATCAGAAGCCACCCGCTGTGCCCCAAGAGAGCCACAAAGAGGAAGGTCCGAGAGGATACGCTGACGGACGGCCACACTCATCCCAAATTTACGGAAGGATTAGAGAATGTCGCCCACAAAAAGCGAAGACGTCCAAGAGCCCAACGAATATACGGTACTGAAAACCATTGGCATCCAGAAACGACGGTTAAAACTTTATTGAAAAACAAAAATTTTACAAAATAAAAAATCCTGCAGAATATATTTCGTTTAAGGTTTTGAGTACCAATAAGTGATCACTAGAAAGACTCGAAGTTACATTTACGAGTTTCTATTTTCAAAATTGCATGATATAGGCTTGAGAACGGTTGCACATACGTGGCTAAAATCCTAGCTTACAGCAAATTGTAGAAATCAAAAAAGAAACAGGGATCGTACAATCAAGGATCTTGGAAATAACGGAAGGGGTCCCTCGAAGCAGTATTTTGGGGCCTATATTGTTCAATCAACTACCCGGGTGATACTAATATTTGTATTAATGGCCAAAATATGGAGGAACTGTTCCAAAATACAGTATATAAGAGGTGTGGCTATTTAATAACCGGACTGATGTCCCTCTCAGTAAACTGCGAGTGTTCCTCGACGTGTTTGAATATGACTGTGTTTGATGGTCCTTCCTCCACACTGAGCTCGCTGGATAAGCCAGCAGGTAGCTCAGTTTGACTGTAGCAGCTCATTGAATTAGCCGACGTACTAGTGGCGCGTTGGAAACTTGCCTAGTGGTCCGACGGAACAACGGGGTAACCTCAAGATTCTTAACTGTTTGAGGTTGTAGGCACTTACTTCGTGATCCATTTTAATTAAATAAAAAAATACTTTTACTCAGTTAATATAACAATGTTTATTAAATAGTGACTGTAGTTTCGATGAAACAATGCTCATTATCAAACTACAAGTAATGTAAATACAGAAACAAGATTTTATTTATACCTCGTTGAACAAAGGGGAGAACATGAGGTTTGTTCGTTAATTATGGGGCTGTCCGGATTATCCTTGTGTTTGTGGATTTCGAAGGATTCGAGTACGCCCATTGTCTGCGAAATGAAGAATTTGAAATACATCTCCGTCAAATGTATGCCGGTTTTCAATAAGGTGATTAGCGAATGTTGAGTCTTCTTTTTTTTAAACGAAACGACGTTAAATGTTCCTTTAACCTAATATTAAAACTACGACCTGTCTGCCCTATGTAAATCGAGGAGCAATCTTTGCTATTAAATTTATCTTAGGGAGTTTTTGAATTTAAAAATGTGTTACATATTTGATTGTACGGTTTTAAGGTTACATTAATGTCTAGTTTATTTAGGATATTGCGAATTTTGAGGCTAATATCTCCAAAATATGTTAATGACTTTAAAAAAAAAAATTATAGAATGTTAGCTGCATACAACATTTAATTAATATTTTGTTTTGGCGGGTTTTTATTAAGTTGTCTATTGAAAATAACACACAGTTTATTCCTTACTTGTTTGGAAAACAAGTGAAGAAAGGAATAAACTGTGTGTTATTTTCATTTACAAAACACTTCACGTAAACTCAAACCAACAATAGTAAGTTGTCTATTGTTTTATTTGTATAACCGTTATTATTAGCAATACTGTAAATTATAATAATTTCTTGTTTTGAAGCCTCTTGTGACAAAGGCAAGGAAAAAGCTCCTTGAATCATCAAATTGAAGACTGTTTTTGTATGTTTAATGGGATGTCTTTACTTTGCTGGAATTACTGAGTCTGTAAATGTGGGTTTTCTATATATTTCAAAATTGTATGGAAATTGAAAGATATAATAAAATGTATTAAAATCCTTTAGTTCGTTGTAGAAAATTAAAAAATAAATTTAAGTATTTATTGTTTCTATTGTGTTCAGTTTCATGAGGAAATGTTATGTTAAGGTGAATTGTGTTTAAAAATTGTAAAAATTGATTAATCTGTCTTTCTGTGCCCACAAATTCCGCTAGGATATCATCAACATAACGATACCACAACCAAATATATTTTTTAGCTAATTTTGAATTAAGGATTAAGTTTGTAAGGTTATCCATGAAAATTTCAGCTAACAATGGGCTTAAGGGTGACCCCATTGGTAGTCCTTTTTTTGATTGTATATTTTATTATCAAACGTGAAATAATTATATTTTAGTAAAATGCTTATCAAATTTATGATTTCTGACTGAATAACCGGGTTGACATTATTTTTCTGAAAAGTTGTTCTAATTAATTTAATGCAATCTTCATAGGGAATTTTTGAAAACATGTTGGATTCATCGAATGAAACCATTTTTATATTTTTATCCAACTTGATTTTGTTCAAGATCTACAGAATTTATAAAGGCATGTGGATCACAAAAGTTGCCAGTGATTTCTTTAAACAATGAAACTAATTTAGATGCAACTATATGAAGTGGTGCATTTACATATAAAATAACTGGTCTTATTCGACTATTACGTTTATGAATTTTTACTAGGTAGTATAATCTGGGACATGATGTATTCATTGGTAAAAGTTTCTTTTTAAACTAGGGAAAACTGCCATAGAAGCTTATGAAATGATAAAAGAAGTCTTCGGGAATGAATGTTTGTCCCGCACACAAACATTTAAGTGGTTAAAATGGTTTAAAGAAGGGCATGAAACGACGGAAAACAATTGGCGCCCAGGACGGCCATCAACGTCAAAAACGAACGAAAACATTGCACAATTAGTAAATTAATCATCAGCTGAGCATTCAAGCGTTTGCTAAATGAATGAAAGTGTTCGCCAGATTTTGCATGAATCATTTAACATGCGGAAGGTTTGCGCGAAAATGGTGCCGAAACTACTCACTATCGACCAAAAGGATTCAACACAGAACATATGTACCGACATCCTAAACAACCTCGCCACTGATCCAGATCTGTTAGACAATGTGATTACTTGTGATGAATCGTAGTTTATTACTTACGATCCTGAAATAAAGAGGCAATCCACGCATTGAAAGAACCCAAGACCGCCAAGGCAAAAAAAGCTAGAATGAGCAAATTCAAATTCAAGGCAATGATGATTGTCTTTTGCGACATTCGTAGCATTGTCTACGTTCACAGGGTTCCCGAGGGTCAGAAGGTAAATTAACATTCCTACATAGAGGTTCTGAAGGCCCTGCGTGAGAATGTGATAAGACGAAGACCCGATTTGTAGAAGACCAATACAATGCACCAGCCTATTTTGTGAGAGCTTTCCTCGCAAAATACGTCATAACCGTGTTGGAACATCCAACATATTCGCCTGACCTTTTTTCTATTTCCCAAGGTCGAGTCGGCGCTGAAGGGAACACAATTTGAAAGTGTGGAAGCGGTTAAAGCAAAAGCGAAGGAGGTTCTCAACCAGCTAGCAGAAGAGGGCTTCTAGCACTTCTTTCAACAATGGAAACGTCGTATGGAGCGGTGTAAGGATCGCCAAGGGGGGTACATTGAAGGTGATCAAACTTCTGCTGTAATTGGTGACGAAAAAAAGTGTTATGACTTCATTCCGGTTATTTAATAGCCGCACCTCGTACATTGGAATAAGTATTTTATCGGTTTGTTCAAAATAGATTAATTATAAACAAAAATAAAACTAGATGTACCTTATTTAAAAAAAGAAAATATCCATAATCCGCAGAACCTTATCTTTGGTAATTTTAATCTGCCCCTAACACGCTTAGCCAAATTTTTGGGGCTCTTTATCGATGATAGATTAAAATGTTTAAAGCATTTAAATTACATTACTAAAAAATTATGTAAAACCAATTATAAGCTACGCGTCTTAAAAGAATATGTCTCTTTTAGGATTCTAAAAATGATACATCAAGCCAATTTTGAAAATGTAAGTATTACGTTTCGGGATAATTCATTGGGGAAGGTCTACCACTATAAACCAAATTTTCATCTTGCAGAAATAAGCATTAAGAGCAATACTTGGGTTAAGCCTAATGATTCATGTAGAAATCTCTTCAAAAGATATCATTTACGTTCACTTTTTGCAATCCTGGAAAATGTACTATTTATAAGGAACCAAAAACATCTTTACAATAAAAACATGGCCAAGCGTTCACATAATACCAGACATAAAAATGGTGATGTATACTTGGAAAATAAAAACACTAACAATTTCTTCACAATTTAATTTTATTTTGCTAGATGTACATTTCGAGTACAATGTACTCATTATCAATAGCTTATTGATAATGATCAAAATAAAATTAAATTTTGAAGAAAGTGTTAGTGTTTTTATTTTCCAAGTGTATAAAATAAATCTTCACGTAACTCAAGAACAAATTTCTAAATGGTGATATGGCCAACATAATACTTCCTCTATTATTTTTGATGATGTTTTACTGATTGGAGGGTGGGATAGAGGCCACCCACCCACCCTACATATATATATACAATTAAATTCCTTATCGTCTCGCGGTTTCCAATAAAATTATTTACAATACTTTTTTAATAAAAAAGAAATTAAAAAGGTAAAACTTTGAGTGATGAAATTAGTAAAAATTTAATGCATAATGGGTTGGCAGACTTTAAATCCAAAATAGATAAGTTTAGCTATAGAAAGTCATTTATATTTAAACTTAAACTTTGATTTTGTTCTATGTTTTATTACATAAAGCGTTTGATTGTTTTTAGCAGCAAAATCATCAACGATTAGCACTTAAAGTTATCATGTATATGTAGGGTGGGTTTAGTTAAAAGTAGTAAAATGTAAACACAAATTAATTGCCTTTTATAAATGATTCATACAAATATTTCAATTAATTTTTGATTATGTTTTACTGATTGGAGGGTGAGATAGAGGCCACCCACCCACCCTACATGTACATACACATTTCAATTACTGATAGTCTCGTGTGTTTGAATCAAATTAATTACAAAACTTTTTTAATAAAAAAGAAATGCAAAAGGTAAAATTTTTAAGTGAGTAATTTAATAAAAACTTTTATGCATGCTGGGTGGGCAAACTTTAAATATAAATTTAATAACCTTAGCTATAGATGGTCATTTATATTTAAATTTAAATTTGTATTATGCTTTATTTTTTATTACAAACAAGGTTTGAATGTTTTTTGCAACAAAAACATCAACGATTAGTAATTAAAGTTATCATGTATATGTAGGGTGGGTGGGTGGCCTCTGTCCCACCCTCCAATCAGTAAAACATAAGCGAGGGTTTTAATTAATAGTTGTAAAATATAAACACAAACTACCTGCAATATTTAGAGATATATTCATATAATTTGTTCAAATAATTTTTGATGATGTTTTACTGATTAGAGGGTGGAATAGAGGCCACCCACCAACCCTACATATACATATAAATTTTAATTACTGATAGTCTTATGTATTCGAGTAAAATTCATTACAAAACTTTTTGAATAAAAAAAATGCAAAAGGTAAATTTTTTAAGTGAGTAATTTAATAAAAACTTTAATGCATGCTGGGTGGGCAAAATTTAAATCTAAATTGGATAAGCTTAGCTATAGAAGGTCATTTATATTTAAACTTAAATTGGCTTTTTTTTTATTACAAGGTTTTATTGTTTTTTTGTAGTAAAATCATCAACGATTATTATTCAAAGTTATCATGAATATGTAGGGTGGGTCAGTGGCCTCTGTCCCACCCTCAAATAATAATTATTATTTATGTTATAATATTAGAATTATTAAATTTAAAAAAAAATGATGAAGAGTTTTGAAAACTTGCGGTACGGTAATTGGCACGCATAATCATAGATGGCGCATGGCGTATTAAAAGTAGAACAAGTATGTATTTCGCCGGGTATTAAATTTTCTAGAAAACATTTAAACAAATTGAATGTATAAAATTAATCTGACCTTAAATTATGTTTAAATAAATTATTATTACAAATAATTTTAAGTTAATAAAAAAAACGTTTAAAGCAAAAAAAACTTAAGACGAAGAAACACAATAATTATTATAATTATATATTGTAATACTATCTACAATAAAGATGTTTTCTCTCTCATAAATTAATTAAATAGACTGAACATTAAATAATAACTGATTTAAACATATTTTCATAAAAATAAATTTCATATTAAAGTTTAAACAATTAAAATTAGTTGTATAGGTTACAAAATCGATTTTTTTTTCTGTTCGTACAAACATTTTCGAATCCAATCAGACAATCCACGCTTAGACTTAATTAAAATCGAAATTTCACAATACAAAAGCGCATTCGATGGCACACGGTGCTCCTGCATGGGCTTTGCCCCTGCACCCAATTATAATATAAATTAAAGGTAATAACACATAAATAAAGCGCACCTCAACGTGTATATTACCTATAATTATATAGGAACGTAAGCTTTGATCATTGAATTAACTTAATTAAAAGAATTTTTTTTATAATTAACGGCGCATTCGTTCCCCCACACACACTTACGCACGGTTTTAATTAAGTCCGGCCATAAGCACTCCGTCCAGCAATAATCAATAAGTTGTGTCATAATTGAATTTTGTAATAATTATATGCATCGTATTATTAAGGTGGGTGCAACTAAGGATTACCGTTTATGTCGCATAATACTTATTATGTTTTATGTTTACTATCGATAGGGTAATTTTAAGTGTTTATTAGAAAAGTTGGTAGGGTGTGTAATACAAAAAAAGGTAATATACGTATATATTAATTTAATTTATATTGTAAATTTATATTAATTGTTAGAAAATATTTTAAAGTGAACATGTAATGTTAAATCAATAAATCAATCAATCAATTGATAGTTAAGAAATAGAAAGTTTATTAATAGTGTTATTTATATTGATATAATCTTCACGAAACCCCAAAAACAAACATGCACATTAGGCGAAGAATATTATTAAATAATAATAATTGAACATAACAATTTTTTTCGTCGCCAAAGTTACATATCTGGTTTCATTAGGACGATAAATAAAATTTACTTTGTTGTTATCACACACGTGTGAATTTTATTTATCGTCCTAATTTTCAAAATGTATCACATGCTTCAAGCATCAACTATAATATCTGGTTTCATCAAGAGGGTAGCTCAACAAGTATCAACTATATCAACAATAGAAGATTGTCATATTAAGGTTGTAAATATGAATATTTTTCTTTAGTAAAACACCGACATTTCTACTATTTTTCATTTTCATATTTAATAACGTCAGTTTTAAAACAACGTAACGAAAATCGAATCGATCTTTTATAATTTATTGCGCGCGGCGTGCGTTCAAACACACAAAAAAAAATAACCAGAAAGAAGTTTGAAAATTAAAAGTGGTCCACTCTCGCGGCCGGTCGTTTTGTTCTTGTGGCCGAGGACTCAAAGAGGGCCGTCCGTTCAAAGAGTGACCGCACCGGCGCCTCGGAAATGACTTTTTCGGGTTGGAAATTGGACCGACCAGACGCAAGACAAGACATTAGACGGGACCTCCTGGTGCGCGGAACGGCCCCGCTGACACATGTCACTCTCCCACCTGACATTCGGAACGGCCGGCACGGTCATAATACCTAATAAAGGGTGTTGCCGTCGATATAAAATCGGTTAACGTCCTAGTTGTGACGATGGCCGGGTCGACAGTTTCTGTTATAATCTCTTCGGATTGGGGCGGTCGTCGCTAATGCGGCGGTGTTGTTTGAGATAAAAATTTGGGGGGCGAAGGTGTGTTTACAAGAAGTTTTTACTACCTGTATAAATTTATGAGCAGATAAGTTATTGTAATAGATTAGATTTTAACTTTCGAGTTTTATTCTCATTTAACACGTTGTATAACACTCTGCTGTGGTACTTGAAACCACCTGGTTGAAAAAAAAAGATTGCAATCAATTTTATGTTAGTCTGGTTATTTGATCAAATATAAAAAAAATGGTGATGTGGCCATCATAGTACTTTCCATTTTTATTTGGTTTACGCAAAAAAATTTTAATGATGTTTTACTGATTGAAGGGTGGGATAGAGGCCTCCCACCCGCCCTACATATACATATAAGTTTCAATTACTGATCGTCTTGCGGTTTGGAGTAAAATTAGGTACAAAACTTTTTGGATAAAAAAGAAATTTAAAAGGTAAAAGTTTTGAATGAAGAAGTTAATAAAATTTTTATGCATGATGGTTAAATCTGAATTAGTCAAGACTAGCTTATACTTTATTTTTTATCACATACAAGTTTTATTGTTTTTTGCAGCAAAATCATCAACGATTAGTATTTAAAGTTATCATGCATATGTAGGGTGGGTGGATGTCCTCTATCCTACCCTCCAATCAGTAAATCATAAGCGAGGGTTTTAATTATAAGTTGTAAAATGTAAAGAAATATAAGAGATGGTGATATGGAATTGAACTATGAGGTTAACGCAAAAAGGCTATTCTTAATAATTTTTACTTACTATATTACTATATAACTTTCATGTAGCTCCTATACTTTATTAGAAGTAGGGAAAAAATATTTTCAATTTTTAATTTTTTTCTAAAGTTAAGAACTTTACGAAAAACATGTTTTAATAAAACTTGTTTAGTTTCTCATTTCCTTAAACTTTTGTTGGAAAAGTTATGTAATATATTTCAAATTTCGACAAATATTGAGAATAATAAAAAAAAATCCTGGAGTAAACATCCACTTCCAGTTTATGTTTATTAAAAACATGTTTCTATTCATATAATGAAATATCATGATTATAGGTAACTTTTTGATTATGAAATGTAGTACATTGTATGTTATGTATACATTATAGATTCGTTGTCATAGAAATAATTGTAGCACTAGTGCCACATACTCGTGGGCAATTAGTTTCATTGTATGCTCATTATACAATATACTATTCCAGTTCTAGTTTTTATTGATATAAGTTGAATGTTTCATTTCAATCGGATCATTCGTTTTTGAGATACAGGGCCCTCAGACATTCTCATTCACGAAAACAATATTTCTATATATATTCTATATAAGAAAAGTAATATATATATATATATATATATATATATATATATATATATATATATATGTAGGGAAAGTAAAAACACGCTTCGAAACATTTCACCTAAGGTGGCTAATTTAGAAAAATCTGGCGTTTTATTTTCTATAAATTGCAATAACTGTAAAAACATTTATAAGCTTTATTACCCTTAAGATACCGTAATAATGTAAACCTTTCAATGCACTTATAAACCTAATTGATTGCTATTTTTTCCGATAAACTCTCTATTGTACATAAACCGCACTAATAATTTTAAGAATTTTGTTAGTTATTGATAATAATCACTTTGTATGCTAAATGTACATGTAACATTTAAAAAAATAAAGTGTTTAATTTTACCTAAGAAAAAAACTTGTATTTCGTAAATGTCCAGGGATTAATAAAAATAAATATAAATTATAAAACCAATTATTCCTAAAAATTTCAAGTGTATATTTTGTAAAAATCTATGCTATATCTAAAATGCGTAACATCTTTCTATTACGCAGTGTAAAACTAGTATATTGTGACTTACATTCTATTTGATTGGATATCACAGTACCAAAACTAATAGTACTTCATGATAATTCTATTTTAAATTAAAAATGATAATTTAATTAAGGTTATTAATAAATGAAATTTAAATGCGTTTTAGAGAATACTTATAAAATTCGTAGCATATAGAATAAAATACTTTTTATGGTTATATTAATTATAATATCTATTTTGTACCACAATATGATTAAAAATGGTGATGTGGCCATCATAGTACTTTTCCTATATTTTTCTCGAAAACTATTAGGTTTACGCAAAAAGGCCATTCTTAGTAATTTGTTCACTTTTGAATTATCATGTAGCTCCAATAATTTCATAGCAATTGGCAAAAAAATATCAAATATTTAATTTTAATTTTTTTTTCTCAAAAATTAAGAATTTTATGAAAAATATGTTTTAACAAAACTCGTTCAGTTTCTCATTTCCTTTAACATTTGTTTCTCATACTAAAAAAAAAACAAAAAACCCTTTTTTCGGGTATAAATGTTAACCAAAAGCTTTTCAGTTCCAGTTTTTAACGATAAAACCTTAAGTTTAAATTTTCATCTCAATCGGATCATTCGCTTTTGAAATCAAGCGCCACCGACAGACAGACACACACACACACACAGAAACATAAAATATTTCCAGAAATCAGTGCAATGTACTTAGGGGACCCCAAAACGGACATTTCCGCAACAAAATTTTCAAAGAAAAAATCACGAAAACAATACTTTCGTTAGGGAAATTAATAATGTAAAATCAGTACATTACTATTAAAAAAATTAATAAACGATCATTTTTAAAGGCGAAAAAAATATTATCTGCATCTAACCCTGTCGAATTAGACCTAGAGGAAACCTACTTTAGTTAACTCAGAGCGGGAAAAAAGTTTGCACTTAGCTATGCTAAAATCGTTCTTAAAAACCTCAATGTATACATTTATCATCATCACATTATTAAAAATTTTGAATTCATAATTAGGCACCAATATTTTCCAACAAGACGGAAAAAAATTCATATAAGTAATTCTGATCGATGCAGTCTCCAGCTATTACCCAATCATTCTTCTTTCGGTTTCGAGCAAAATCTTATAATTTATCTTAATAACTTTAACCGCGAATACCAATTTGCCTTTAAATCCTAACACTTAACCATATTGCTACTATCCATATTAACATCTAAATATCAGCTAGCATGACAAATATACACTCTGTCACACTCTTTTTAGGTATCAAGAAGCCATGTCATTTAACTTTACACAAAGGTTTACTATACAGGGTCCTTCTCGTAAGAGATAGAAAAAAATGTTTCATATAAAAATTTATTGAATTAAAAATCTCTATGCCGTAAAATTATTTTCAAATATACAGGGTGTCTCAATTTTGCGTTATAACAAAAGCAAACATTTTTTTAAATGGAACACCCTGTATATTTTTTCATTTTATAATTTGGATAGTATTTTATAACTTAAACCTTTTTTTGGTTTTTAATTTCGATATGGCATTTCCGAGTTATTGACGTTTTTCTGAAAAAAATGTAAAAAGCGGAGGTTCACAAAAAAAAATATTCTGATGTTGTATTTAAAATTTAAGAAATTTTCTTTTTCCTATGGTTGGTCATAAGTACTGTTTATGTACCAGTGTTAAAAATTTTCACTTTTGAGGAACCCTGCCTTTGTATCAGACACGCCATTTTCTAAAATTTCAAATTGTCGTAACTCTTTTTTTTTAATGGAATCATATATTTTTTTAAATTTCATATTATTCTGCATCTAATTTCCTACAAAAAATATTAAGCATACCCTATACTTAAAAGTGATATTTTTCAAGATATAAAAAAAATTATATTTCAAACGGTCCTTGAATACGAATTTGTTTTTGAATAGATAGCCATGACTGAAAAAAATGCATCTGTCAATTAAACAATTAGTTTGACATGTAAATGGGAGGTGTGAATTACAAAAAACAAAAGAAGAAAGCCTATCATCAACGAGGAACCAAAAAGACATTGGTGAAGGAACTGGCATAAGCGAGAGGTCAGTACAAAGCATTCTGAAGAAAAATCGATATCAAGCATATCATATTCAGCTACATAAAGAACTGAGTAATACTGATTTTCAATTTCGTTTCGAATTTTGTTTCTGGGGAAGACAGAAAATACAGGAGGATCTTTCGTTTTTCCAATATATTTTATTCACGGATGAGGCGTCATCCCATAACAACGGATCTGTCAATAGGTACAATTTTTACTATTATTTAACTGATAATCCGCATGTTATGAGACAAGTTGATCATCAGCATTGAATGTCTGAGGCGGAATTTTTGGAAACCATGTTGTAGGTCAACATTTCTTCGAGGGCCATCTCAGTAGGTCTATGTATTTGTACTTCTTGCAAATTGAATTACCCGGAACGTTAGCTAATGTACCCTAACTAACAAGAAACAGGGTGTGATTTTAACAAGACGGAGCACCTGCCCAATTTTCACAAGACGTGAGGGCATTTCATTTTTCCCAACCAGTGGATTGGTAGGAATGGACCCACCAAATGACCTGCTAGATCTAAGGATCTAACAAAACCTGAAATTGTTTATAAGGAATCACCAATAGCACTGAATATCATATGCTTGGTATCGATTTTTCTTCAGAATGCTTTGTACTGACCTCTCGCTTATGCCAGTTCCTTCACCAATGTCTTTTTGGTTCCTCGTTGATGATAGGCTTTCTTCTTTTGTTTTTTGTAATTCACACCTCCCATTTACATGTCAAACTAATTTTTTAATTGACAGATGCATTTTTTTCAGTCATGGCTATCTATTCAAAAACAAATTCGCATTCAAGGACCGTTTGAAATATAAATTCTTTTATATCTTGAAAATTATCACTTTTAGGTATAGGGTATGTAACATTTTTTGTAGAAAATTAGATGTAGAATAATATAAAATTTAAAAAAATATATGATTCCATTTAAAAAAAAAGAGTTACGACAATTTGAAATTTTAGAAAATGGCGTGTCTGATACAAAGGCAGGGTTCCTCAAAAGTGAAAATTTTTAACACTGGTACATAAACAGTACTTATGGCCAACCATAGGAAAAAGAAAATTTCTTAAATTTTAAATACAACATCAGAATAATTTTTTTTGTGAACCTCCGCTTTTTACATTTTTTTCAGAAAAACGTCAATAACTCGGAAATGCCATATCGAAATTAAAAACCAAAAAAAGGTTTAAGTTATAAAATACTATCCAAATTATAAAATGAAAAAATATACAGGGTGTCCCATTTAAAAAAATGTTTGCTTTTGTTATAACGCAAAATTGGGACACCCTGTATATTTTAAAATAATTTTACGGCATAGAGATTTTTAATTCAATAAATTTTTATATGAAACATTTTTTTCTATCTCTTACGAGAAAGGCGCTAGGAAAGCTTGACGCACTGTTGCAGGACCCTGTATAAGCCAGCACATCCAAATATTCGACCCTACTTAATTAACTTAATTTATTATTTCGTCACTAACCTATCCCTAAAAATGAAAATAAATAACTGTCTCATCTATATTTGATCCCAACCAAGATCTCCCTCCTTCCTTATCACCCTTGCCCTATAATATTTATACCATTATCTTTATAATACCAACCCAAATTACTTCGACCCCTTAAAATACGTCCTACAGTTTGAAGATAATACCGCGTTAATAGCTCACTCCAGCTCTATCAAAAATACATTGTACTGTCTACAAAAAATCCTAAACTTAACTATAGAATGGTTTAGAAGAATACTGGATTGATGAGGCTGTTACTTGTTTTCATCTACCTGATGAAGTTATTGTGTGGTAAATAATTGTTGTAGAGTAATAAAAACGTTTTTGTAACCATATACTGTGTTACTATTTTATGAAGTTTAGAGCAATCTCTCAAAACCAAATTATTAATTCAATTCCACTGAATTTACCCCATCTACCCATCAGTAAGTATTAATGGAAACACGGTTAAATCTTCACCAAATAAAAATCTTCTTGAAATATCAATATACTGAAAATTTAATTTTAAATCTCATACCCATATAATAAAAACTACAAGACAAGACAAGACTACAAGAATACGGTCCAATTCTCTTTTCCAAATCTGCACCCTTACTAAACTACGCCACCTAAATAATCCCCTCAACAATCCAGCAAAAGCATCCCCAAATATTATTCTTATAATTATCATGCATTACTTTTACAGAAATAGCGTCAAATCCGTCTAATTTTAACATTCTTAAACGTTATTGTACTTAAATATATTGGTAAAGCAAAGTTACCGTGTTTCAGTTACTGTACTCGTCAGAACCGCAATATCCCTCCGAAATTTAAACACTCTAGAGAATCTTGTATTTTTTTAACGGATTTCGAGGACTCTAGATATATTTTAACATTTATTTGTCTTACACTGAATTGAAAAATTTTTCAATTCAGTGTAAGTATGGATTACCACGTAGTAACGGTCGCAACCATTCTATTTATTTATTTGTCTGCTTATAGGTGGTGTTTATTAAAATTAGAAGTGATTTAAAAATTTTAATCTTCTTCTTTTATCTGAAGATTGTACAGAGACAGGACAATGTTATTATCTAATAACAAAGTTTTCGTTCTGGAAACAAATAAGCCATATATGGCAAGTAAGCCGATGGAAGATCATCAAAGTAACTTTTACTGGTAGCAGATCCATCAAAACAACATTGGGCGAAAGTGGAAGATTATTTGGACATGAACTCGAGCCTATATCTATGTGAAGTTAAAATTTTTGTATACATTTTTTAAATTATTTGTAAGTTTTCCGAAACAGTTTTATTCACACATAGGATACATAAATATCAATATCAATATCAATATAAGACACGAACCAAATAAGCAGAATCCACCCTCCAATTATTATGACATAAACGTCGGATTCACTTTGAATATTTATGAAATCAAGGAATTTTTCTTACAATTAAAATATTAACCTTACGTTAAATGCTAATGCAGAGGCAAAAATTGCTTGTTGTAAATTTAACTGGTTAGAAGGTGAATTATAAGTCTCCCGCCCAATCCACATATTTATCTTAATTTCAACCAATTTGTCTCTTTTACTTGCAAGAACACAGCAGTATGATAATTGTTATTTGTTGAAAGATCAGTTTAATTTTTTTGACATTAAGGTCAAAACTCTCTTATAATTTTCAAAAACTCGCAATAATTATTTTGTCACATTATATTTTAACGAATTCAATAACATATGTAGTAGGGTGATTGGATGTCTACTAACCTATCCTTTAGAAATTACGAGATAAAGGTCAGTTATACTATGAAAAAAGTATTAAATCAAAAATGTTTACCTACAGATAAATTATAAAAAATGAAGTCCAAATTCAGAATGGTTTAGGTGTTTTTTTTACGCTCCTAGATTGAAAAAACATCTCTGGTATCTTCAAAATTAAAATAACCACAAAAAAAGCATTTTGAATCTTTTCTATCATAACAAATATTCTATACCTTCTGTTTCCTGTCTTCCCAACTCCTGAGTTTTTTTTTATATAATTATTTCAGTGGTTTATTGTTTGATAGAAAACATCTATCTAGACCGGTTTAATTTTCCTCCGAAAAGTTTTATTTTTAGGCAATTAATTAAACTAATTTTCTCGTCTTTCTAGATTCCTTTTTATATTTCAATCATATTCTAAAACAATTCATCATATTTTTTTGCTCACGTTTGATCCATTTCTTATTGTTTCAATGATAAAAGTTTGTATCTTCAAAATAAAAAGGGGTTTCCAAATAAAACATTCAATTTAAGTTTATATTAAACCTTTAATGTCCTATTGTTTAAGTTACCCCTTTTTCTTTTAGTTTGATTTTTTTAATATGAATAATTCTACAAAATTATTATATCTATCTCTTATAATTTTTATTCTATTTTATTTTACTTACTTTATAAGCTCTATTAAAAAAAAAAACTTGAAGTCGAAGTTCACGACTTCGCTTCACCCATTATAGTTGGCAGCTGGTAATGATAATCATCCAACTCTGGCTACTGAGGCAATATTTTTGCCATTTCTAGCTTATTAAGGTCCAATTTTTTAGAACATGTTTTATACGTTATGCCCCTTTGACATTTGTTAGATATAAATTTTAAAGAATAATACAATTAGCATTGCAGTAGAAAACTAATCTGATGCCCACATTTTTAAATAGTCCTGCCTTAGTATGTCGCGTAAAATTATTTAACAACAAAATTCACTGGATTTAATGCATGATTTCTCTTTGATTCACGAAGAGTTTGTCACTAGTATGGCACAGAGACGGTTCTGTATTAATCCAATAGATTTTAAGTAAACAGAGAGTGTCCTTTCAACCTATAATTTTTCGCAGCTTTT
Source organism: Ontholestes murinus (assembly GCA_963969525.1). Lineage (NCBI taxonomy): Eukaryota > Metazoa > Arthropoda > Insecta > Coleoptera > Staphylinidae > Ontholestes > Ontholestes murinus. Next base: position 94,032,738 of record OZ018387.1, read on the forward strand.
AATTGTAGTAGTAACATATATTTATTGACAAATTTTTGTACATATTTACATTGGAATAATGAAGACTTAATGAGGTGTTCATGTATTAATTTGTCAAAAGGCTATCGACCAGAGGTCTTTCTGCCTTGTTTTGTCCAGTCATATGGCGTCAGTCGTTAATGCGTAAAAGGATGAAATGATAAAATGAAATCGAATATGGTTGAATTGGGATTTTTAAATTTAGGGTTAATATTAGGGTTTCTGGGAAGACAATATTGGGATAATATATGGAAGTTGAAAGGATTTTTGAAGAATTTTTCTGATAGGAATCGAAGGCGTTCTAGGATAGGGATAACTAAAGTGGTATCATAGAGGAGCTGATTAGATGGATTGTGTAAAGGATTAAGAGGATGTCGGAGTTTGGTTAGGGTACGGAGGGATGCTCGCTCGCTAACTTCAATATTACGGGATGTTGGATTGGTGGGATTGGTATAGAGGGCACAACCATAGTCAAGAAGTGGACGGCAGATCATTTTGTATATTTGAACAGCTGTTTTTGTGTTAATACCACTGTTTTTATAAGTTAAACTTCTAAAGCATTTTGCTCTAGAAGTAATTTTACCTTTCATTATGGCTGTATGTTTTTTAAAATTGATTTTTTGATCTATGGTTATGCCCAAGTACTTTACGGAAGCTGTGGGAGGGATCATGGATTGAGAAATATGGACTTTGTAAGGTGAGTTATTGGTGCGATGATAAGGAATTAGGAGCTGGGATTTGTGGGGATTGAATTTAATGCGCCATTTTGCAAACCACTGGCATTATAGTTGCTTATCTTAATTTATTCTTAGTGGGAATGAGATGCATTATCATAATTTATCGGAAGGGAAAAGAAGTTTTAATCTCCATTTAACTAATCTTGATTTGGTTTCCTTAATTGAATAAATTTTTTGAAACAAATTCAAAATTTTAGGTGAGTGGGTGGCCTCTATCGTACCCTTTAAACCTAACTATAAGCCTTTTATTCTGATCTATTCGATTCAGTATATGTTGCATATTAATTTAATAAGTACTATAACGCGTCGTATTTGATTTTCGCCAGTCTAATGACAAACAACTTTTAGATAAATAAAGCAATATTTTTATTTTGAAGGCATCTACTTCGTTATACATGTTGAGTAATAATTAAAACACTTTAAACTTTAAATTTAAAAATACGAAAACATTTCGTGAATCTACAACAATGAGTCTTACTAAGACTACAAAACAAATTAATTTGAAACAACTACTTCTCTAGCTAATACTTCGACAGACATTGAATAATACAAATTAATTTGCGTGTTACAAATAGTACAACTATCAAAGCAACACTAGTTTGAACGTATTTCTTTCTGTAAAATGGACTGAAAATGATTTAATGTACGTTAAATAATTTGTGAGTTGTATTACGATAAATTTGGAACAAAAAATTAATTTAAGTTGATGTAATTAAAATAAATTAGTAAAAGCAATTAAATAATTCAATACTCAATTTATAACCAAATTCAGACCCTCAGTCGGTTATATCTCATTATTGTGTCAGTTGCCATACATATCTGAGTAAGTTATTTATATTTCATTATATTTTTATTTTAGTAAACGTTTTTATTTATATTTGAAATCAATTTTATAATAAAGCTGTACTGAAGAGATCGAGAGATCGAAACACGTGTCTGCAGATGGTTATAAATTGAGTATTGAATTATTTAATTGCTTTTACTAATTTATTTTAATTACATCAACTTAAATTAATTTTTTGTTCCAAATTTATCGTAATATAGTCACTCACAAATTATTTAACGTACATTAAATCATTTTCAGTTCATTTTACAGAAAGAAATACGTTCAAACTAGTGTTGCTTTGATAGTTGTACTATTTGTAACACGCAAATTAATTTGTATTATTCAATGTCTGTCGAAGTATTAGCTAGAGAAGTAGTTGTTTCAAATTAATTTGTTTTGTAGGCTTAGTAAGACTCATTGTTGTAGATTCACGAAATGTTTTCGTATTTTTAAATTTATTATTTAATTTTCTACAACGAACTAAAGGATTTTAATACATTTTATTACTTTAAACTTTGTTTGTATAACACTATATTTTAATATAGTGTTATGCAAATAAAGTTTAAAGTGTTTTAATTTAATTTAATTTTGTTTAGTGTTATACAAATAAAGTTTAAAATGTTTTAATTAAGGCAATATTTTACAACTCTAGATCTAACACCGGGTTTTCATCAAATAGAAATTGACGAACAAGATATTCCCAAGATGGCTTTTAAAGCAGAAATTGGACAGTATGAATTTTTCAGAGTGCCATTCGGATTTAAAAATGCCCTTCTACTTTTCAACGTACTATGGATAATATTTTGAAGAGTATTGAATTGTCTGATTCAAATGGACGATATCATTATCCTTTTTACTAGTCTTAAAGAAGTATTTAATGAGTGCAGCAAACTTCGAAATATTATCAAGCGGGAATTTAAAAAAAGTCGAAAATTCAGAACAGGTAAATACACAAGAGGATGTCAGCTCAAATCCTGATAAAATAATTGCTATACAAAATTATCTAATCCCTAAGATGACCAGATGGATAAATAGCCTTTAAGAAGTTTTATATTATTATAGGAAATTTATATATAATTTTAGTGACTTATAAAATCCTTGACAAAAATATTCAACCATTAATAGCAACGATATTCACTATCTAATCTCTTTCAAAATTATTTAAAATAATTTTGCTAAATCAACCGTTATTACAGAATCCAGTCTTTTATAGACCATTTTTTTCTTACTAAGAATACAAATAAACAAGCTATAGGCGCAGTTAGATTCACCCATTACACATGCTAACAAAACTCTTAATTAATAAAAAACCAGATAGTTCACTATTGAAAAGAAATTTATTGCTAAACTTTTCCGGCATGCCAGATATACGTAAATAAGTCCTCATTCATATTAGGATGTTTTATATAGCAAATAGTGTTTATATACATATTTTTTAAATTTGTTTATTACTTTTGGGTTACATATTTTTCATATCAAAACACCTATTGTATCATTTCTGCGATAATGTCAGGTGACCTGGCTCTTTACCCCATGATTTTTTTGCACAGATCATCTCAAAATTCAGATTCAATGCAAGATAAGCAGTATGAGCAGACTTTCGCTGTTGCAAGAGTATTTCAGTTTTGTGGGCCAAATGAAGTTAATTGTCCTTTGGTATGTCTGCCTTATATCTTTGGAACAGCTGATATTTTCTTTAAGCAAGCTCTATCCTTATCTGCAAGAAGTATTCGTGTTATATCTCATGAAGCATGAAAAATTGGTGTGATGGTTTTCGAAAGCTTTTTGATCACCTCAAATTATACAGCGTGCATATATTTGGTGCCTCATTGGGTTGACATCTAGCCCAGAAATTTCCTGAATACACTTACATTTATCCAAGAGTGGCTTCTGTTATTTTATGAAGCACATTTACTGACACATCTGTGTTCAATAATCACACTTCCGCTAGCGTTTTCTGGATGCTACTTTCTGCTGCTCTTAAATAAATGGTGATAAGCAACTTTAGCACTGATATTTTAGATGCTATTGATTTTATGGTAGAAAATGGGAGTTTACCACAAACAAAACTTTTTAGTATACTCAGACTCAGACCTTAAATTGTGTTCGTGGGTATGTGGAAGCACATAAGCTGACATAACTGCCTCTTACAATCATCGATGTATTTGATAAAAGTGCCCTTTGTAACAATGTTCGTGAAGAATTGTATAAATTTTACCCACAAGCAAAACTGGTGGAAATATAATATGTATGCATAAATTTAAATTGTATATAATATATTATTATTATTATTACAAGTATGTCATAACATCATCTACTTATCTAAACGTAAATGAAATATGTTTATTTTTTAAATTTAAACTAAAGATTTTTGCTTCTATATTTGACATGATAATATCTTCGAACAAAGAATTTAGAAGGAATCCCATTGCTAATTCGTTACTTTGCTTGAAATATTTATTATCAAATTGTAAGTAATTTTTATTCAGGGAAAGTTTGAGTGTGTCGGATAATTCTGATTTTACAATAGGATTAATGTTTGATTCGTTTAAAAAAAGCTTGTGTTGTTGAAAGGCATTCATCTGTAGAAATATTAGATACTACTACCGTTAATTTCGAATATAGTTTTAGATTTTAGTTTGTTGGAAAGGGATTTTTTGATAAGATATTTAGGATTCAAATTGATAAATTTCTTTAAAAAACTGGTAAATTTTAATTGTTAAAACTCAACCGAATTGGTTGATTAAGTTCGTGGGTTTTATTGATGCCAAAGGATTTATCTTTAGAATTTTGAACTTTTTGGATTTGAAAAAATAGTTTACTATTAGACAGTATACTTTTATTTGTTTATGAAAATTTGATTATATATTGTAAAATAAATGGCTACCTGAAGCCCTGTTTTAATTTTAAACTATTTTTCAAGAGGTTCTTTTCCATAAAATCATAAAGGTTTTGATTTTTTTAAACAGTTTTCTATTTTATCTTTAATTCCTCGCTTATCTCTTGAAACATTTATCAAATTAGTGAAACAAACCAAGTGTTAATCAATTCTTTACTTATTTAATCATTATACCTTTTGAATTAGGGTTATTGTTAGCGTTCACTCCGAACTACAATTAGATACCTTGAAATGAAAATGTTACGCATTCTATAATCCTGTACTTTAATTTTTAAATCACAAAGAGGTATTCACATAAAAATAACTTTTTTTCAAGTTTCTAAAAAACTTAAATTACAGAAAGATCACCCATGATGAAGAGTGTTCAGGATGGCCGTCAGTCAACATAGACGACCTCTCAACCTTATAGTCTTAGCCTAAGCTGCTTCAGATCACCTTCTGTTTACAAAATTCAAAGATTTTTACACGAAAGAAAGATTGCCTATATCGATACACTGGCAAATGAGGAACATTAAACTGTATACAAAACTCGACACACGTTACAACCAATAATTAAGTTTTTGAGGTGACTATGTAGAGAAGTAGTTTAAAGTATGTTCTTTAATAATAAAATTTTAATATTGGTTAATATGTACTAATTTTATGTTTTAATTAAGATATAATACTGTATTTGTATTTGTATTTGTTTTAATACTTTGTTTCGCTTACAATAAATAAATTAATTACAAATGGATACATAAAAATATGTTCTAATTATTTTGACGTAAGAGATCCGGGGGGAGTTCCCTCGGTAGAATGTTCTCCCACTATTTGAAAAAAAGAGAAATTTAAAAGATGTGAGCCTTGTTAAAAACAGTATTATTATTATTATTATCGATTTAAGTAAAAATTATTATTATCGAAACAAAGGCGTTTATTATTTAAAAAAAAAAACTTAAATATTTTTATTATTCCATAAATACAATGCAATCAACATCATAAAATATAATTTATATAAAAACAACTATTATTTAATAATAAAGAAATAACCAGAAATAAATATAGAACATATAATAACATAATAAAATATTTTAATACAATTTGTACATATTTGTCTAACCAATATTATTAAAAACACGATTATAAAGTAACATTTAAATCTTCGCCAGTTTGTTGTCAATAAAACACTAGGTATTATTGTGTTAAAATTGAACAAATTCATCGTGTTTTTAATAAATCTGTATTGCGGATCTGCAATAATATTATTCAGGAGCGGTAAATATATATTACTTCGATAATAATCCTCTGTTCAGTTCAGAGGAACCTAAAACAGCGAACCACGTACATGCAAAAGTCCATAAAAAGAGTAAATAAGTAGTGTTACAATATATAAAGCTAAAAAGAAGTGGGAAATATAGAAATAAATTAGTACAAAAAGAGAAAGAGATATCGACAGCTCTGAATATGGATTCCAAGGTTTCCAAATGAAGAATAGAGAATAGAAAAAGATAAAGGAAAAGAAGCAGCAAAACAAAACGTTGTAACAACAGAATACAAAAATAGAACAAAGGAAGATGAAAACAAGGACAAAACTCACGGAGAAGGCAAATCTAAATATAACTAAGAACTATGTGGAAATGGAGGAACCAAAAAGCATGTTTAAAAACTTGATGAGAGAAATGGCAAAAAAGCACAGAAGATCTAAAAGAAGAGATCAGAAAACTAAAGAATGAAATTAGTAATATGGTAGAGAAGTGCGAGCTAGAAAAGCAAGAGATGATAAAAAGAATCGACAACTTGGAAACAAAGTGGAAAATGGTGATGTGGCCATCATAGTACTTTCCCTATATTTACAAAAATTATGAGGTTTGCGCAAAAAGGCTATTCTTAATAATTTGTTTATTTTTGAGTTTTTTACAATTACTTGTTATTTAAATTTCATGTAACTCCAATAGTTTATTAGCAATGGGCAAAAAAATTCAAAAAATATGTTTAAAGTTTTTCATTCCCTTTAAGTTTTGTTTGAACTTTTTTTAAAATTTTTCATATTTAGAAACATATCACAAAAAAAAAACAGAAAAACGCCTCGAATATACATCCACTTCCAGTCTATGAATATTCAACAAAAGCTTTTCAGTTCCATTTATAACGATAAAACCTTAAGTTTAAAGTTTCATCTTAATAGGATAATTCATTTTTGAGATACAGCGCAAACCGACAGACACACACACACAGACAGACACACCCACACGCAGACACATTTTTTTTCAGTAATCAGTGGAATGGACTCAGGGGACCTCAAAACGGATATTTTCGCAAAAAAAAAATTCAAAAAAAAACATGAAAACAATACTTCCCCTATTTATACTATATAGGGAAAGTAAAAAGTAAGAACAGCAAATGAATAAAAACTAATATCATAATAACAGGCTTAGCAGGAGAGGTAAACCATGAACCGAAGGAAGTCGAGAATTTCACATTATATAGTGAAAACAAATAATACGAGTCGAAGTTGGGACATGGAGAACAAAACAACAAATAATGAGAGCTAAAGGAAATACAAGAGGGTCCAAGATATACATAAATAATGAAGAAAAAATCGCACAAAAACAGAGAAATAGCAAGAGAAGAAAAAGCAAAAGAAAAGAGAGTAAGAATAGGATATCAAAAGATAACAATTAACAGAGAGGAATACGAATAACAAAGCAACTAATAGAAAAGCAAATAAAAAACAAGACATCACAGCGAGAAAATGGCACAAGAAAAAAACAAGAAAAGAACAAGATTACAGAAGATATAAAATAGCAAATAAAATAGTGGAACACAAAATCAAGGTAGCAAAAAAGCAATTCTGGGAGTAGTTCGGTAAGAAACTGAAAGAAACGTTCACAGAAAACCAAAATAAGTTTTACTGCACAATTAAAAATAAGCCAACCAAATATAAAAGACAAAAACGGAAATATAATAAGAAGAGAAACGAAGATATTAGAAAGATGGAAAGAATACTTTAACAAAAGAACCGAAATAGACCATAATGGAGATGAAGAAGGTGAAACAAATGAAGGAAACAACGAAAAAACAATCGAAGAACTGGAGGCAGAAATCAAGAAAATAAAACTAGGAAAATCTCCAGGTATAGATGACATCATCAATAATAATAATAAGAAATAGCAAACAAAGACCCGAGAACACAAAGATAGGGTTTAAAAATATAATAACTATTAAAAATGCAAATATTAATGTTAATAAAAGGATTAATTAAGCACTTGGTTATGTTTCACTATTTTAAAATATTTTAAAAATAGTGAAACATAACCAAGTGCTTAATTAATCCTTTTATTAACATAAAAATGTTTCACCACGGGTTAAGTGAGAAGTTAATTAATCGCAAATATTAATGTTTGCCGGCCACGTAACACTAATAGCAAATTCCGAAGAAAAACCTGGAAATTTTCAAACAGGAGCTAAAAACGATAAATATAAACAAAACCAAAACTATGATATCATCAAATGGGAGCAATCACAAAATAGAGTTAAACGGAAAACAGATAGAGGAGGTTAAGCAGTTCAAATACCTGGGTTCAACAATAGAGAAAACAGGGAAGATCGATTCAAAAAAAGATTAGAGAAAAGAGAGATTAGCAGAAGAATATAAAATAATTGTAAGACATTCACTGCTATATAGAATTGAATCATGTGTAACCATAGAGAGTAAAAACAGCAAAATCAATGCAATGGAAATGTGAAACCTAAGAAAGATAGAGAGAATTACAAGAAGAGACAAAGTACGAAATATAGAAGTAAGAAAACATATCAACAGCTCAATATTAAACCTATAAAATATTACTGATTTTATTAAAAGAGAAATAATTAGGATGATTAGATTAAAAATGAATCAGGAAGACCAAGGAAGGGTTAGAACGAGCAAGTACATCAAGGAGCGGAAAGAAGAGGAATAGAATGGAAAGAATTAAGAAAAATGGCACAAAGTAGGCAACAGTGGTAAAGAAGTGTAAAAGAAAATAACTGAGACTTATTGTAGAGAATAAGTCTGACACACGTAATGGATAAAAGGGGAAAAGATAAATAAAAATAATCCTCTATAATAGGTTGATCCACGTTTGGTCTATTTCTCTGGTATTTGGTAATTCGAGGTTTCGTCATTTCAATTTGTAATTCGTTTAAAATATTGACTGCATCATTATAAATTGGATAGAGATAATGGATAAGGAAAAATTTATTAGCGTAAGATTTATCCATTAACTTAAATTGGACAAGGTTGACTACAATATAGATACAGCACCCTTCAATGCTTCCATCATAACGGAACATCCATCTATTCCAATTGAAGTATAGGCTCATGAGTAATATTATTATAATTATCATATTTCAAGAGACATTTGTGAAATATGTTTAACTGTTTTCCAAATGATTTTTTAAAGTAATATCACCAGCTGCAATTCGTAGAATATCACGAAAATTACCCTCGTTTGTAATAGATTTTATATTTAAGAGAGAACCAGCATCACGATCATATCCCTTCAAAAAATATACTTTTGATTATTAGTTTTAATCTATTTCTATTTTCTTCAGTTTGTCCATATTTAATTTATTTCTTACATCTCGTGATGGGGTATTGAATGATTTTATAAAATTTTTCGCATAAACAATTGAATTTTTATGGTACTTAGTATTTTTATGACTTATCGAAACATCGTCTTTACCTTAGAATATTGAGATACTGGCTAAGATACTAATTTTTGCAATGGTACTTATTGGTGCAACCCACCAAATTTTGTAAAAAAAGAAGCAATATTTGCAAAAGATTCCGTTTAAATGATTAGAAGACATTAACCAATTAAATTAATTAAACGAACGAATAATTCTTAGGGGGGTAATTACCCAATGATCACACTTTTATTTTTACTTAAAATTTAGATTTATTTTATATTTATCGCTGGTTCTCCTCATGAGCAATACTTAAAGATCAGCTAATGAAAGTCCAACATAAATTTTCACGTTTTGTGGCATTTAAATTACATATTTCACTTACCACTTTGACTTATGTGCAACTTAGTCGACATTTAAACATATCCTCCTTGTGGTACCATCACATTATTGCATATTTTCATTTTTTGCCTAATTATCAACAGCCACGGACCGGTTTCTTTTATTTCCATCTCATTAGTGTAGCTCAGTTGAAGGCGGACAAACCGAGTTTTGCTTTGGTGTTTTAACTCTCCAGCTCTTCACAAAGCAAGATAATAAATACCATTTGACAGATCACTATAAGTAATGATAGTTATCCAGTCAACTAGGGAAATTAGAGCAACGTTTCAGGCAATAGATAACTCAATAATAAAATTATAAAGTTTGTTTTTTAAAAACAATTAAAAATAATTTAAAACCTATTTGAAAATGGAAAATGGGAAAGAAAAAGCAGTGTGATCAATTGAAATATAAAAATTCATATAAAAAATTGAATACTTAAAATAAATAAATTTATTTTGAAAATATTAGCATTAAAAAAACTATTTCATATCTTTTAAAATTAATTTAAAACAACATTATAAAAAATGCATAGAATAGTTGCAATTTAATTGAGATTTGTTACAAAAAATATTAAAAATTTGTTAAAACTTTTGAAAACAATTTTTTTTATAATTTTCTCAATAACAGTTGTAATTTTACAAACAAAATCTGTCATCTATTATTTGTCATCTGTCATCTGTTATCTGTCATTTGTCATCTGTCATCTGTCATCTGTCTTCAGTCATTCGTCATCTGTCATGTCTTCTATCTTCTGTCAACAAAAGTGAAAATAAAGCAATAAATACCAAACAAACAATATAAAGTAAAAAATGGAATATAAAAGTCTTCTTTGACTATTTCACTATTAGATTAATTTTATTACTATCGCTTATTAAATAAAGAAAATTAAACAACGAAGAATTATTACTATCGCTTCAATCCATTTATTTTTCTTGTTTTTACAAAAAAACTGTCATCTGTTATCTGTTATCTGTCATGTGTCATCTGTCATGTGTCATCTGCCATGTGTTATCTGTCATCTGTCATCTGTTATCTGTTATCTGTCATGTGTCATCTATCATTTGTCTTCAGTTATCCGTCATCTGTCATCTGTCTTCTATCTTCTGTCAACAAAAGTAAAAAAACAATAAATAACAAACAAACAACAGAAAATAAAAAATGAAATATAAAAGTCTTCTTATATCATTTGTTATCCGTCATCTATCATCTGTAATCTGTCAAACGAGCAAAAAACGATTTTGGTGTGGTAACTCTCATCTGTCGTCAACTATATATCTACTGTATATTTCTATCTAGCACCTATAATGAATATTGCATTTAATATTTGTCCCAAATATTAACGAAAAACACACAACAAGTAACTGACGACAAAAAATACCTACTTAATTTTGAGCTATACACTATTACTTTCGCATCAATTGTCAATTGCCATCTATAATGATTGACATGTGTCGTTTATCATCTCTAATATATTAAATTATATACAAATAAAGTTATTATATATTCACAATGTTAAGGAGAAAATCGTGCAAACAATTTGAAGAGCGGAGTTTACACTTGCAAATGATCTTCCACTCAAACTCATTTTCTTTCCTCATCTATAATAAGTCAATAGACCAGATAATGGAGAACAAGCAATCGAAAACAGAGAACCCAAATCTTCTTTTACTTTTTTCAGGCTCGTTTGGTCATTCAACTCTTGTCTACCATATACTGTCATCTATCATCTACAATGTATTATTTGTCATCAATAATTTGTTATATACTATCTCACATATTTCATCTGTCATATGTCTTTCCTTATCTGACTCTGACGGCAGGTAAAAATTAAGAACAACAGATAAAAAACAAATTACAATGAAACCATCTATCTTGTGTTATCGGTCAACAGATAAAAGTTAATAAACAACAGATGACAACCCATTGATTAGAGAAAATATAAAAACTTTACTTTTGAGCCAGCAATATTAATTTAGAATCAATTTATTGAATTCGGCCGTCGTTGACATCTGTAATCAGTTATTTTCATCTCTCATTTGTCTTCTATTATCTGCCAATAGATAACAGGTAATAGACAACTAGCAGACAGCAAGAGATAACCAAAAAACTTCTTTTATTTTATCTAACTTTGGCCTGTTAACTGTCATCTTTTGTCTAATATATAATTTATGACAGGATAAAGCATGTCATCATCATCATCAATCTGTCATATATCATCAAGCATCTGTCTTTTGCCATATGTCAATAGATAGAAATTAATAAAGAAAACGAAAGAAAAATTATTTTTTTTAGAGGAATTGCGAAATTTGCTTAAAATATAGTAAAAAAGTACAGCTAGTTTTCCAATCATCAACACGATCATTGTGTGGAAATTCCAGCTTTCAAAGAATTTAAAGAATATATAAATCTCAAATTTTATCTTTTCAAGTTTCATACTGTTTATGATGGACTCATAGGCTTAGAAAATTTAAAATTATTAAGTGCTCAATTAGATTTTGTAAACTCAAAATGAATTACTCGCAATTGCACAATACCAATTCTATATCAAGAAACTTCTCAAGCAATCTTATAAAAAAAAAAAAAATTGACCCCTACACCCGAATTGTTACAAAAGTACCAGTAGACAATTTAAATGGCCAAACAAGTTATTGAAAATTGTGAAATCCCCGAAACCTTAACATACTCTCAAAATGGTTTAGCAATGATTGAAATATTAAATAAAACAGACAAAGATATAATTTTCCTTTTAACAGAACCGATAAAAACGTTTCTATTTGACGAAAATAATTTTGAATTATATCACACTGATATTAGTGAACCCGATCCTAATTCAAAAACTAAAATTAACGATATTATCCGTACATCTCACATGAATTCTGAAGAAAAAGAAAAAATATTAAAATTATTTAGAAAATATTCGGACATTTTTTATACTGAAAATCAATCTTTAACTTTTACCAACCAAGTGAAACACTCAATAAAAACAAAAGACGATGAACCTGTATACACGAAATCGTACAGATACACATTTATCCACAAACCTGAAGTTGACAGACAGATAAGATTAATATTATTAATGTTTGCGGCTTCTACTTCGTTATACATGTTTGAGTACAAATAACACACTTTGTAACTTTGTTTGTATAACACTATTTATCTTCTGAACAGAAGATAAGATTAGAACAAGAAATAATTCGTCCAAGTAATTCTCCTTGATCGTCTCCTATTTGAATTGTTCCAAAAAAGGCTGACGCTTCTGGCAAAAAGAAGTGGAGAATTGTAGTAGACTACCGTAAATTGATCGAAAAGACAACCGATGACAGATACCTAGTACCAAACAATTCGGACGTATTAGATAAGTTAGGTAGATGTAATTACTTTACGCCACTTGACTTAGCTAGTGGATTTCATCAAATCGAAATGAATCCCGCAGATATCCCTAAAACTGCGTTTAATGTAGAAAATGGTCATTATGAGTACATCAGAATGCCATTTGGGTTAAAAAATGCACCAGCCACCTCTCAAAGGGTGATGGACAATGTATTACACGGTTTACAAAACGAAATATGTCTAGTTTACCTTGATGATATAATTATATACTCAACCTCCTTGCAAGAACATCTTGTAAGTGTAACAAAAGTATTTAAACCTCTTACAGAAACTAATTTCAAAATCCAACCCAATAAATTTTTAGAAAAAGAAGTATCCTATTTAGGTCGCATAATAACACCCGATGTCGTAAAACCCAACCCTGACAAAATTTCAACAATAAAAAAATACCCCTTACCAAAAACACAAAAACAGCTTTAAGGATTCCTAGGTCTCAACGATCGAGCATTTATATAATGTCACTAAAAGAGCCAAACTCAAAATTGGTTCGTTGGCGACTAAAATTAGATGAGTTTGATTACGAAATTGAACACAAAATAGGAAGATTTAATACAAATGCAGATGCTTTATCACGTGTCGACTCCCCCGTGTATGCTCACCTTGACGTGGTGGGGGAGCTTGCGTATCCAGATGATCCTAAGTGCTACACCAGCGGGAGCGTCAGCTCCCGATAGGGGTACCCATGCTGGAAAGGACTTAGATGATGGATCTGACTAAGCAGCATGCACACCCTGCTCAGCTGTCGTGTCGTGGCTTAGAGCTTGCACTAAAGGGTACGATGCCCTGCTCTGACTGGCTGTAAAGCCACCAGGCAGGTTATATCTGTAACTCACCGCTGTACGTGGTCAAGTCTCGCTGGCAGTGAGCGAAAGAGGGTCTGGGCTTAACTGCATGGACCAAGTGAAAGGAGAGCCACAATAAAAAACTCCTCAAGCCAAGGTGGAACAGCATATGCCTAAGGCTGCATGGCTAAGGGGAAGCTTAGTCTTAGTATGCGAACTCCGGATACCAGGCGACCTCCGGTTTCAAATAGCCTTCCTGTGGCATGCGGGGCTCTGCTGCAGGTGACCGTTTATTTCCCTAGCTTCTCGTGGGATCAATAATGAACCAAGAATCAACAAATAAGGGCTCGTCCCCCTCAAAGGACGAATCTACGGCGATGGAGTGTGAAATCCTTGCCACGGGAGAGGACTTAGCGCCTGAGACCGACAGGGAGGAACTACTCCTAGCCAGCAGTGGAGAAGAGGCTGGGCAAAAGCCCAAGGACCTCCAGCCACGCAAGCCGCGCCTAAGCGGTGCTGGGAAGAAGAGGTTTAAATACCTCATCAGCAAGGGCATGTCGCGGGAAGAGGCAGCACAAAAGGCCTTACAGCCCTTCGGTCCAGCGCGTAAGCAAAAGACCGAAAAACGTACCCGTTCGGACGGCAGTACGCCGAAGGGTACGCCAGCCAAACGTGCGAAAGGGACTGCACAGCCCTCCACGAGCGGCATATCACCACTCAAGCGGGTGCAGGGGCAAACCAAGGCCCTCACAAGCACAAGCACGAGTGGCGATACAGAGGGGAAGCAAAATCCCCAAAAAATGGCATCATACAGTCAGGCCGTAAAAGGACTGAAGGTTGGTGTTATCGCAAAGGACTACCCTGCTACTCTCCTGTCAGTGGAACAAATAGAGTCCACACTGGAGTTTATCATGGATATAGTCCTAAAAAAGGGGAATGAGGAAGACTCTAGATTCCTTGGGATTCACAAGCGACCTGGGTGGATCGGGATCACCTGCCGCAACGAAGCTACGGTAACGTGGCTGAAGTCGCATCAGGATGAGATCGTCCCCTGGGAAGGTGCAGCCCTAAAAGTCGTTGGAGCGGAGGAAATGCCGCACAACGATATCCTAGTGGGATATTTTCCGGGCAGTCAGGAGTACAGGGACGAACGTATCCTGCAACTGATTGCAGTCCAGAATGGATGCGATGCCTCTAACTGGAGGGTCTTAAGAAGGGTGACCGCTGGACCCACTCAAGAGGTTACCTTCTCCGTGGATGCTCTGTCCATGGAGAAGTTAAAAAAACGCAACTACCTCGTTGGGTATCGCTACGGCGAAGTACAGCTTCGCACCAAGGCGAAGCAGGACAAGCCTGATGAAGGGGCAGGAGCCTCAAGCTCCAAAGAGCCCCTGGATCAGGGTAAAAATCCGCCGTTGCAATCCGCAACTGGTTCCGGAGAGGCCAACAAGCCTCCAGGGATCAGAAAGGCTCCAAGCCTGACCAAGAGCCCACCCAAGAAGCAGGCTGATGTGCGTCCAAAGGGCAGGATTATGCCCCAGGACAAACTGAAGGATGCCAGAGGTGGGGGTCATTCCAAGGCCCAAAAATGAAGGGTAAGTGGCAGTGCCTCCAAATCAACCTGCAGCACTCTAAGGCAGCATCAAGTGCCTTAAGCAGCAGGCTGGCTAGGGGGGACGTCCAAATAGGGCTAATTCAAGAGCCCTGGGTTCACGGAGGGGCGATTAAAGGACTTCAGAACCCATCGTACTATCTGGTATGTAATACTACGTGCGGCAGGCCACGGGCCGCCCTGATTTTCAGGAAAGATACTAATTATGCTCCCATTCCACAGTTCGTCACCCAGGACCTAGTGGCAGCGGTCGTGGACGTACCAACAGGAGATGGCAAGAGGCAAATTGTATTTGCCTCAGCCTACTTTCCAGGGGACGAAGACAACCCACCACCAGAGGCAGTAAAGAACCTCACGGACTGGTGCCGCAGGAATGGGAAACATCTTATCATGGGCTGCGACGCTAATGCGCACCACACAGTATGGGGCAGCTCAGATACCAACAACAGGGGTAAGTACCTTCTTGATTATGTATGCGCTAGCAATCTAGACATCTTAAACAGGGGGAATAAACCCACGTTTATAAACGCAATAAGGCAAGAGGTACTTGACTTGACCTTAGCCACAGCGTACGGCGCGCAATTGATAAAAAATTGGCGTGTACTCTCTGAACCCTCCATGTCGGACCATCAAACGATCGCGTTCGATATGGAAGCTGGGAGTACGGAAATAGCAGAGTGCAGAGTGCCACGAAAAACGGACTGGACATTATATAACGAATGTCTATTGTCCGAACTTCAAGGCCTCCAATACAACATCGCTACCATAGAGGAATTAGAACAAGCCTCACTACACCTAAGCAATACCATTGTAGCAGCCTATGAGAAAAGCTGCCCGGTAAAGAAGGTAAACTTCTCGAGAAACGTCCCTTGGTGGAACAAGGAATTGGATCGACTCAGGACTTCCGCCCGGAAATCCTTCAACAGAGCCAAGAAAACAGGCAACTGGTCAGCCTATAGACAGGCTCTGACTGAATTCAATAAGCAACTGAGGGAGTCTAAACGAAAGGCCTGGAAGGCCTACTGCGAGGGGATCGACAATCTGACCCCAGCAAATAGACTCCGGAAGGTCCTATCAAAGGACCATACCAATGCGGTCGGCATCTTAAAACGAACTGACGGCAGTCACACCAAAGATCAACAGGAAAGTTTAGAGCTACTCCTAGGTACTCACTTTCCGGGATCAAAAGTAGTGACTAAAAACACAATTGCGGCTAATATCGGCTCAGTGGCTCACTGTTCCAACCGCGACAGCCGCTGCTTAGCGGGGAAAATATTCACGCTCAGCAAAATGACTTGGGCCATAAACAGCTTCAAGCCATATAAATCCCCAGGAATGGACGGTATCTTCCCTGCGCTACTACAACGCGGCTTGGATACAATTGCTCCAGGACTCAGGGAGATATATAAAGCAAGTTATGCACTAGGGTATATACCCCGGTTGTGGAGGGAGGCAAAAGTGGTATTCATACCTAAAGTGGGCAATAGGCCTCTAGATGAACCTAAATCATATCGACCCATCAGCCTAACCTCTTTTCTCCTAAAGGCTATGGAGAAAATAATCGACGAGCATATAAAGGGTGACTCACTTATAAGAAAACCCTTAAATGCCAAGCAATTCGCATTTCAAGCTGGCAAATCCACCGTCGATGCTCTACATCACCTCGTCAAAGAGGCAGAACGAGCAATCCTATACAAGGAAATAGCAATCGGAATATTTGTAGACATAGAGGGGGCCTTTGACAACACCTCATTTTCTGCAATAAAACGAGCGGCTATAAATAAAGGACTATATCCTTCCACGATAAGATGGGTGGAGGCAATGCTTCAAAGCCGATTAGTAACGGCTTCTCTAGCAGGATCCACAGTATCTATGACTGTAACAAAGGGGTGTCCTCAGGGGGGAGTTTTGTCCCCCACACTATGGTCAATAGTGGTGGATGGACTCCTGGATGAACTGCATGGAAAGGGCTTTATAACCCAAGGCTATGCAGATGACATCGCCGTAATAATCAGGGGCAAGCATGAAGGCATTCTTACAATCCTAATGCAAAAAGCACTGAATAGCATCAATAACTGGTGTGTTCGGGAAGGACTAAGTATCAACCCGAATAAAACGATCATAGTTCCATTCACGCGTAGAAGGAAGCTGCACATAAAGGCTCCCTCGCTGAATGGAATAGAGATAAATCTCTCCAACGAAGTAAAGTACCTGGGTATAATTCTGGATACCAAACTGACTTGGAATCAGCATGTCGACAAAATCATGGCAAAGGCAACGATGTCGCTTTGGGCCTGTCGGCGGCTTATGGGAAAAACCTGGGGATTAAAGCCCAAAATCACGTATTGGCTTTATAGAACGGCAGTGATACCCATTGTCACCTATGCTGCCCTCGTGTGGTGGCCGAAGACCCAAAAACTAGACACGCAAAAGAAGCTGAGTCGGCTTCAACGTTTAGCATGTCTAAGCATCACAGGGGCCATGCAAACGACCCCAACCGCGGGAATGGAGGCAATCATTGGTCTCACACCGCTCCATCTAGTGGTACAAAAAGAGGGACTTGTGGCAGCCCTCCGACTACACCAGAGGAAGAAAACACTGCCGGGGGACTGGACAGGACACTTAGAAATACTGCAGCAAATCGACCCGGCCCTTCTGTCCAAACCGACGGACATTATGTCCAGGAAGCTCGAATTCGAATTACCGTTTAAGGTGTCGATCGAAGACCCCAAAACGGCTTTGATGAGAGTCAAGGAGTTTGGACGAGGGATATCAGCCTGGTACACGGATGGTGCCAAGAATACGAGAGGTACTGGAATAGGCATTTATGGGCCTAACCAAAACCACAGGAGCTTCATGGCTCTGGGCACGACGCCCACGATTTTGCAAGCAGAAACGATTGCAATTGATATGTGCGCCAGAGAATGCTTGGATAGGCACCTAAATGGCGCGCATATATACATCTGCTCAGACAGCCAAGCCGCATTAAAGGCCGTTCGAGCCTATAGTCACGGCTCACGGACTGTCTGGGAATGTCGAAGATCCCTCTCGCAACTGGCGAAGAACAACTTGTTGACCCTCATGTGGGTCCCAGGGCACGGGGATATTAAAGGCAACGAAGTGGCCGATGAACTCGCAAAAAGAGGTGCAAATGCCACTCCTATAGGACCAGAGCCGTTTTGTGGACTCCCCATGGCGCATAGAAGAGAGGTGGTGCAAAAATGGGAAGAGGACAGAAGACGTAAGTATTGGAACAACGTACCAGGTCTACGTCAATCAAAACGACTCCTGAAACTCGATCACAGCCACAAGGTGCTTGAACTCACAAGGAACGAGCTAAGAACTTTCACCGGACTCATGACAGGGCATTGTGCCCTCCGATACCATTTGCGGAAAATGGGAAAAGAGGAAAGTGGAAACTGCAGATTGTGTGATTCGGCAGATGAAACTACCGAGCACATACTATGCACTTGTGTCGCGATTGCTCACAAGCGTCTTTCACACTTCGGCAGGGACCGATTATCCCCCGAAGAAGTGAGCATTATCACCCCCAAGATAGTTACCAGGTTCATGGTGGACGTGGGACTGCTTGGGAAGTGATTGGTTAAGGGTAGAACAATAGATCTGTTAGGTCGCAGTTCACGAGAGGCTAACACACCTCACTAAGACCCTACTTAACCTATAACCTATAACCTATTATTTCTTTTATCATAAAAAATTAAAACTTTGATGAGCACAAGGCCAACTAGATGAGAAGGATAAAAAATAATTAACAAATGATTCAATCTCTGCAATTAAACCAGATGTAAAATCCCGACAACAACAGCAAGATAAACGAATACCTTAAAATCACTCGACTTAGTTGGTGTAAAAAGCCAATTAGACAACACAGACGTTCATGGAATAAATTAACAAGCACAATTAAATAACAACGAGAGACGATGTGTATAAATAAGACTGTTTTCGGGTGTAAGAGACACTTGGCATATTAGACAAACTTCGAGCGCCTGTCACTGAAGACATGTGGCTAAAGTAGGCGATGATATTGATAAATTCATTGCTAAGAATGAACCATTAGAAATTTAAAAATGCATTGGTCCTTTGTTATTTAGGACGATAAATAAAATTCACTTTGTTGTTATCACACACGGTTTTTATAATTAGTGACCGGTTTCAACCATTACATGGTTATTTTCAAACTACAATTAAATTACAAATTTTCTTTTGGCGGTATTTATAACAAGCAGGTAAAATATAGATTAAATATATAATATATTATTGTTTAGGCGGTATACGAATGGACAAAAGAGGATTATATTATTATGGCGTTAAAAATTGATGAGAATATTGCCTCCGTCTGGTCGTTGATAAGCGGGTTTTTCAGATTACGGTGGGCTTTATGTATTTCCAGTGATTCCAGTAGATCCAGCCTAGGCCATTTGTCGCAGAAGTGAAGGATTTCCAGGGGGTTAATGTCCGATGTATGATTATTTTCTAGGAGGTGGTTTGCAAAAGTTGAATTTGTTTTTTTATTAGTATATAAACTCACATGTTCCTTTAGACGGATGTTAAAATTGCGGCCAGATTGGCCGATATATATGCATGGGCAAGAGCCACATTTTAATTTATACACCCCAGATCTTTTCATATTGTCTGCTTTTTGTTTGGCATTAAAAATTAAATTATTAAGTTTGCTAGGGGTTTTGAAAATAACTTTAATGTCGTGTTTTTCTAGCAGGTTTTTTATTTTGTAACTTGGAGTGCCAAAGTATGTTAATGTTACATATTTATGATTTTCTTTCTTAGGTATCCCATAGTATAGCAATGTCCTTAATTGTCGTTTTTGTTTTTGATTTATTATACTATTAATTATGTTTTCATGGTATCTATTATTTATGGCTAGTGGTTTTATTATTTTGATTTCTGAATTTAATACTTCTGCGGATAAGGGTATAGATAGAGCTCTATGAACCATTGAATGGAATGCGGCATGTTTATATTGTAGAGGGTGTAAGGAATTTGATGGAATCAGGGAATCTGTATAGGATGGTTTCCGATAGATGTTGAATGCTAATTTGTTGTTGGTTGTTGTTATTTCTAAATCCAGGAAATTTATTTTATTATTAAATTCCATTTCGACAGTAAATTGAATTTTTGGGTGGAGAGAGTTAATGAAATTCAAAAAGGTTTGTATTTGTCTGTCTGTACCGTCGAAACAGTCTAAAATGTCATCGACGTATCTGTACCAAAATTTTAATTGTTCCTTTCCTAAGTCTGATTGTAGTATCATTTTTGTAAAATTTTCCATGAAAATTTCGACTAGTAATGGGCTAAGTGGAGAGCCCATTGCTAGGCCATCTGTTTGTTTATAGATTTTGTGATTGTACGAAAAGAAGTTGAATTGAGTGACATATGTGATGAGTTTTTAATTCTGATATTATTGCCCATTAGGTTGAGTCATTCTGATAGTGGGATGTTTGAAAACATGTTAGAGACATCAAATGATACTAGCTTGTATTGATGGTGCATATGGAAATTGTGTAGTTTTTGTGTTAGAGACTGGGAATTTTTAATTGAATTAGGATCGGAGAATTTAATGAGTAAATTAAAAGTGTTGATGAGTTTTATTACTGTTTTGTGGGCTGGTGTATTAACATACGCTACAACAGGTCTTATTGGTCTTTCATCTTTATGAATATTTATTAGGCCGTATAATTGTGGTGGTGCAAGGTTCATGGGGATAAGTTTTAAGTGCTCAAAATCTGAGATAATGCTCGTGGATGATTCTATTAGTGTTTTTAGGTTGGATTGGAATTTAGAGTTTGGGTCAGTATTCAATTCGATGATATTATTAGTTTTTAAAAAGGTTTTTATCTTATCGTTATATTCAGTTTTCTTAAGAATGACGATTGAGTTGCCCTTATCCGCTCGATTGATGATTAAGTCGTTGTTTTTGATTTTGGTTTTGATCGATTTTATAGTTGTATCTATGGGATCTCTTAAGGAGTGTCATTTTTGTATGATACTGCTAATATGTGTTTTAGTATTGTTGCAATTTTGAATATATCTGAGGGCTAGAGAGGATTCGACTATTAAAGTCGCTTCAAATGATTTAGGTGTACTATTTGGTATAAATTTTGGGCCTTTTTCTAAAACATTAAGTTCTGTGTTTGAAAATGCAATGTTTGTGCAATTGACTACTCTTGGGTGAAACACTGTTTGGTTTTGGTGTTTTGTGTGCGACGCGTTGGCAATTTGGATCAAGCTTAAGAGTTTATTTTTCTGTCTTATAGACTTTTGGTGGGTAATAGCACTGACACTACTTCTTACCTGGTCGTCTAGGAGATCCAATTCGACTGGGTGGAGATGAAAAGCGAGTTCTGTGTGTACTATCTTGATGTACGTCATGGTATCCCTTCGCCCGAACCAAAACTTTGCTTCTTCTTTTATCCATACTCTCTCTGCAGCTGTGATGGCCTTCTTTGCGGGAATCGTGTTCGTTTTTGTTTTAAGTTGCACGTATTTTGGTGTTAATTTGAGTCGGAGACATTGTTGATTAAAACGAATATTTAACACTGCTTGTCTAAGTTTGAGTCGTAATTTAAAATAAATTTTGGTTTGTTCTGCTACACAAGCTTGGATAATATAGTTGATGCTTCAACTCTCACCACCCAAAAATTCAATTTACTGTCGAAATGGAATTTAATAATAAAATAAATTTCCTGGATTTAGAAATAACAAATGCCAACAACAAATTAGCATTCAACATCTATCGGAAACCATCCTATACAGATTCCCTAATTCCATCAAATTTCTTACACCCCCTACAATATAAACATGCCGCATTCAACAGAGCTCTATCTTTACCCTTATCCGCAGAAGCATTAAATTCAGAAATCAAAATTATAAAACAACTAGCCATACATAATGGATACCATGAAGACAGAATTAATAATATAATAAATCAAAAACAAAAACGACAATTTGAGACATTGCTGTACTATGGGATACCTGAGACAAAAATCATAAATACGTAACATTAACATACTTCGGCACTCCAAGTTATAAAATAAAAAAGCTGCTAGAAAAACACGACATTAAAGTTATTTTCAAAACCCCCAGCAAACTTAATAATTTATTTTTTAATGCCAAACCAAAAACAGACAATATGAAAAGAACTGGGGTGTATAAATTAAAATGTGGCTCTTGCCCGCCAATTAAATATTTTCCGTTTGAATGTCCAGTTATCTTTATTATTTGTTGGTCACCTACTCTACTTTTAGTTAATTCTAAAAATGGTACTAGCACGATTTGAATGGTTAGTAATCTTTTTAGATTGAACATCAAGCCCAATTTTCTCAGCACATGATCTAGTTCATTTGGAAATCTCGTTAATTCCTACTGGTGTATTCTTGTGCCAACCTTTTCCATTAGTATTGTTCCAGAATGGGCGTCAAAAAATACGATCTGTTGTTATATTCTCATTGAGTTTATTCAACAGTTTCCTTGGTAATCTTACGGGACAAACATCAGGATCATTCGAATTTCCTGTAAGCCACTTACTATCGGTACATTTTTTTTCACCTCCTTGAGCTGTTTTTGAAAATATTGGATTACATTATATCCTTTCAGTCAATCGTCCATCGTAATATATCTCATTTTTGAAATAGTATGTTCGACACTTAACACCTTCTCTACCTCTCCACGCCAACTCAAATGATGCTACATGTAAAAATTTCTTTTGGAGACCATCCGGTGTCTCTTCATCCAATATTCTCATCATTCTCCAAATTTCGTCTTTTGCTAATGCTGATGAACCTTGTTTTCTCTTTTTACAGTGTTTTTGTAATTGCTTTCGTTCGGCATTTTTCGCCTCGCGTGCACTTTGAAATATTAAATCCAAAAAAGGATCAAATGAAATATTGAATTCTTTGAAGTAATATTCCTGTATCATTTTTGCTGTTGTGTTCCACATTGTTTTTACTACATATTATTTACAATCCTTACCATTTACTCGCTTCATATTTAATGCCTAGTCTTCTAAAATATCAGCAATTTTTTTGAATGGCGTCGACGCGTATAGGTTATACGATTTTTCGCCACAAAAATATTGAAACTGTTTCCAGATCGATTTTTCGTTTTAGTAGTGTTCTTCGGGATACTATTTATCACTGCACGTTTGATATCGATGGATGATTCACTCCTGAAACGAGTTTGATTCATGATTATTTGCACTATCACGTTTACAACAAGGAATATGCATTCAAAAAATAAAACTTCAAGTGGAATTCACAAATAGTTAATTGGTGTTAAGAACCGGAAACAGCCTTGTTTGTGACCAATTGTTTTTTTGATTTTTCTTTCGGCCAGCCAACTGGTCCTTTCGCCTGCTGGAATGAGAATTACTTTTCACTCTCTGATTTATGTAAGGGTGTATTTAAAGTGGTTTCCATGGTCTGAAATTATACCGAGAATAGGGTTGTAACTTCAGATGATAAAGCCATAGATGCATCTGGCATCTGTTTTGCAGCTTTTTTCTAGAATTGCTGTTTGATTATTAATTTTGGACTGTTTAATTTAATTTTCGTTACATATAAGATCTTCTATTTCATTGGTTCTCTTACTAATTTGGCAATTATTACAGTTAATTCCACAATTAATTGTCCTGTGTTTGAAAGCTTAATTATTTAATTTCATATAAAATCTTCTTTATGGGAGCTAAATTACTACAATAAACAATTCCTTTATAATAATTTAAAGATTTGTATATGGTCACGTCGATATTAAAATCTAGAAAATTGTTGAATTTTAATAATCTGAGCGACTGTTTGTAGTAGTTAAGCACTTTAGTCATGCCCGTCTCAGAATTTTTTAATCCCACTAACTCTTCTTATAATTTGCTCAATTAATTTTGTCAAAATTCATTCCATCCTGCCTCTTTACATCAAAAAAGGAAGCATGTAAGCCGCCAATTTTTGACAGATATATAGTTCGACTGCAGCAAGAAGGTCACCAGATATTCGGAGAACACCGTTTGAGACTAACTCAAGCATCACTATCCATCTCTCAGCACTATACGATTGACACCTTAGATCGCAGATTTTAGGTCGAAGTTTACTTCTCTAGATCCAGCATGTTCTGTAGAAACAGGATCATTTCTTGTAAGTTATACCAATAATGTTACAAATGCCGATCTTGGGGGCGGAGAAGCTAAGGTCACACTTAACCAGGGCTTTTATCTTTTATGTTTTATATTCATAGGTTCCTATTCTTTGCATGTTTTGTATTTATTTTGTTATGTCTGGGTTTAGTTTATGTAGGTAAATTTTAGATACATTTTGTCAATTTTCTATATATTTTCACTAAAACCGTCTTGTAATAGGATTTAAAAAAAATTGTTTTTAACAAACATAAAATATTCTTTGCGCATTTCTGCACTAATGTTTTACATTAAAATGTAAAAACTCCAGCTAGAAACGCTCATGGTGATTTATTTTTCTCATTATTAGTTATCATTATTAGTAGTGCACTACAAATTGCAATATTTAATTTGCATATAAAAATTTCATTTAAAATTTAAAAAAAAATATTAAAAATGATTCATACATTTGACAGATTACCTTGGTTTTTTGGGTACATGTATTCCAGTAAAGGGAAACGGTTTCTTGGCCGATCAGAAAATAATCTTAGAATTCTTAAATGTATGTCTAGCTCCTTAAAAGGCTCTATTTCCTGAGAGTAAACAATCAGTATATAAAAGTCTTTGCTCTTCTGCTGTCCGTTTTCTTCTCGCTGTCCAATAAAAACACTTCCTTGAAGTTATACGAGGCAAGAATTTTAATTTTTACTCAGTCGGCTACTTGTTGAAGCCGTGTAGGATTTGTCTGATAATCGGTGTAATTTTTAATGAGATATGGCAAAGTAAGCTATTGGTACATTCTTCTGCTCTAGTATTTTTAACGAAAAAGTTTCTATTCGTTAGCCTATAGTTATCCGGTTTTGATACCTTATCTCGAGCAACAGTCACCAAATTGTCTCGAACAGACATAGAGCAGGCTTAAAATGTAACATTATAGCTTACATTTTTGCCAAAATAGTTCTCTAATTTGTTGCTTTACAGGAGCAGTGTTTTTTTACTATACATGTTAAAAAATTCGTGAAGTGTACGGCGAAATTCTGTTAGTGAACTAAGAATCCAGGAGTGGTTTGCTAGATTTCGTTCCGGAAATTTGGATGTTAAAGTTACACATCGCTCTTGCCCGTCAGTAACTGAAAAAGTTGGTGGAGCAAGATGTCTCGGAATAGCGGAGGAACTAAACATGAACCATATGGCAGTTTTTGAAGCGAATGATTACTTGTGATAAAAATGGGTGAAATACGAAAACATCTAATGTAAGAGATCGTGATTAAAGGCTGGTGACCCTTTGCAAACAACTTCAAAGCCTGAATTGGCGAGAAAAATAGCTTCTTTTGAGTGTTTGGTGCGACTCGAAGGGAATTTTCTATTATGAGCTGTTGCAACATGGCGAAACCATAAATTCGGTCCTGTACTATGCACAACTCGACCGTTAGAACGAAGCATTCAAAGAAAAGTGACTGTAATTGGCCAACAGAAAAGGTCTTGCCTTTTATCATGACACTTAACAGCCACACACATCTTTAATGACTCAGAAAAAAATGACGGAACGTGGTTGGGAATTTTTGATGCATCCACCTTACAGCCCAGACCTTGCACCGTCTATCATTTAATTCGATCTCTGCAAAATTTTATTAATGGTAAGAAATTTGCCCACTGAAGCGCCGCTGAAAATTACGTCGCCGATAAACCACAGATTATTATGAAATTACCAGATACATGGCAAAAGGTGAAAGATATTAATTGTCAATATGTATTTGAATAAAATTGATTTTCAATTAATAAAATGTTTCTTCCGAGTTTAAAAATGGACTTATGGCATTTTCACTGGCTCTGGTATTTTATTTTAGTTTTTACAGGACTGGCTGCGAAGATTGTCTACTTTCGAGTGTTTCGAATGCACAATTATGATCTTTCTTTTATGTAAATTATTGTTTTATGTCGATTGAGTGCTTGTGGTAAAACTATCACATTGACAAACCTTGACAAACATATGTCGAATGTCCCTAAATATATTCTTCCTGTCGTCTTTGTGAATGGTAACTCTACAATATAGGTACCCACTTTAGGTTTAAAGTAATTATTAATTGAATTTGTATCGGGTATGTATCCAATATTGTGCTTGTTTTTTTTTTAATAGAGCAGTTGACGGTGGCTCACTATGATTGCTTGTTTTGTTGACTTTACAGTCTTCCAATCTGCAGTACACACGGGAGCTGCATAGGTTAGCTGAAGCCTAATGATCATTTTATAAAAATTGGTCTTATGGGCTATCTTTCATCTGGCCAAAGCTCTTTAACCTTATCAATGGCCATGGAAATTCTTCTTGACCATTTTACTTGTTTATCGAAAATTATTACGAGATAGTTAACCTCATTTTGATAAGGAATTGGAGACTCTTTGAAAGATAATTCTGCAAAGTCGATGAATTTTGATTTGGACTTGCTGAAGTGCATAGAGCTACTTTTGTCAGCATTAATCGGGCCACTTCTCATCCAGGACCTTCTGCAGAGATTTTTCAAGTGAGTTTTATTTATTCCTCTATACAGAAGAGAAGATTCATCAGCTATTATTATCATCAGCGTTTTGTGGGATCATGACCGAAACAATTTCGCTACACCGCTGGTGTAGATATTATACAAGGCTAGAGACAGAGCAGGCTTCTGTAGAACACCTGCTAATATCCAAAGCTGGCTGGAGTGTTTACCTTAATATAAAATTTGCTGTTACGAAGAGCGTCGTACAGGATCCAGATTAAGTATTCTGTGCACTCGAGCCCTATCATTTTATAGACATGGCCTTCATTTCAAACTCTGTCAAATGTATTTGAGACATCTAGGAAAACTGCGGCGGTATCTCTTTTAATATCAAAGCCTCCAGCCATGTAATCTTGGCCAAGATTTGCGATTTTGTACCAGTTAATCAGCCCTTCGAGCTCATCTAGAGTGGTTACTTCACTATTCCACTTACGATCGTAATTAGAAATATAATTTCTGAAGGATCTTCTGATATCATTAATAAAGTGATCAAGTCGGCTAACGCTTCTATTTTGTCGCTATTAGAAAAGGTGTGTTCTCTTTCGCCATGTCACTAGAGTGTACACTTTAAGCCTTTTGTAAAACTTCCCCATAGAATATGGGTGCTCAATTATCGACTCAAGAGGTCTACTCCATCTATCATTCATGTAAGATGGTAATTGGTCTCTCATCCGGCGAGCAAGTAGGTTAGCATCCGAAATAATGGGTCTCGAGAATTTTGCCATCTAAGGCGGGCGATCTTTTTGTTTCGGATGAGAGATTTGGAAAGGATCCAGCTATGAGGAGATCCATCCTGCAAACCGTGGACTGATTGAGAGCTGTAAGCACTCCCGTAGAGAACTTAGAGATAGCCATATTTTAATAAATGAACAAACGGAGCTCAACAATTCACCATTACTTAATTTATAATTTTTGTACCTGCAATATCCCCACCATATTCATAGTGTTATGTAGTATTTAAGTCTCGATTGTAATAAATGTAAAATCATTATTCATCTGCCTGATGAAGCCACTGTGTGGTGAAACAATTGTAGCAGTATCTACAAAATAAAGCTAAACTCAAAACGATCGTGTTTTTTCATTATAAGTTAGAGATAGCTGTTTGAAGGTCGATCATCAAATTGATGACAGGAAAGGAAACGATAGAGTTTTT
Organism: Ontholestes murinus; assembly: GCA_963969525.1. Classification (NCBI taxonomy): domain Eukaryota; kingdom Metazoa; phylum Arthropoda; class Insecta; order Coleoptera; family Staphylinidae; genus Ontholestes; species Ontholestes murinus. Next base: position 94,060,859 of record OZ018387.1, read on the forward strand.
TACCTTTAACTGATTTTTAGGCCAAATTGTAGATTCAATTTCTCTGACTGGTCTAGCTGTACCGACTGTTATGTACAAAATGAGTGATTTATGGTCGAAATTGAGTTCGTTTAATTACCAGATCCCATGATCCCAGATAATGTTGGAGATAACAGTGATATTTATGATATGAGGCCGGAAATTAGGATTAGAATGGTATAATGCTAGGGTTTTAAGATCCACCGTTTTGATGTTCAAGATCAAGGTGCTAATTAACTGATGGAGTGTTTTACAATTGCGATTGGTAAGTCTACTCTTCAATTCTGAGCTTTTGGAATTTGAATATTGGATTGATAAGGCTGTTACTTGGCGAAACTCCACTATGAACTTATAATGAAAAAACACGATCGTTTTGAGTTTAGCTTTATTTTGTAGATACCACTACAATTGTTTCACCACACAGTAGCTTCATCAGGCAGATGAATTATTCATCTACAAAATAAAGCTAAATTCAATAGTGTTTACTCATTATAAGTTATTTTTGGAATTTTAAGTCGCCGGTTATAATATTAAGCATATTGTTTTTGAATACAAGATTTAGGTCATTGAGTAACAATGGATGTGATGGCGATTAGTATGCCAAAGCAATCTTTAGAGGACTATGTTGCGTGATTAAAACTGTCTCAGAAGCATTAGTTGGCGATTGTCAAGCTGTGAGAGGTACTGCCATGACTTCGGTTGTTGTTATTTACCTGTAGGTACATAGTCTCGAACTCTGGGTCTCAGGAGTAAGGCGAGTTGAGTTTTGTTCAGGATCGTGGTGGTACTTCTATTTATAGGATTTATTTTTATCCGTTGTAGCAGTTTCCTCAATAGCTCTAATTCCAGCGCATCTATAGATATAGTCAAATCATAAAAATTTTGTGGTTTTGCAGTATTGGAGAATAGTTTTGTTTCCTCTACTTTATTTTTATATTGGAAATGTATCGATAAAATATGTTCTTTTGGTAATTCTTTCTTGCAAATAAATTGCGGTTGCCATTATCTGAGATTCGAAATTACCGTCAACAAAGCAATACATTTCGGTTTGTGGGTTTCATCTCTGCATAAGAGTGCGGTAATTAATGTATGGGATGGAAGTATGAGAAACAAGAGTGTATGAGGGAATGGAGAGGGTGAACCAACCATGCATTAAACTACAAATTTCTATACTTTTTGAATCTTTTCACTATTAAACCTTGATAGAATTAATTTTAGAAAATAATATGCTGTTACAATTGTATGTAAAATTGCACAATATGGAAACGTAATCCTGATAATTGCCCCATAATCTCGTCAGAGAAGACTGAAGCCATCGGATATTTTTATATAATGTGCAAAGATCTTAATTTAATAATTAAAACTTTTATTAGTTTAATGTTTATTAATTTCTAAAAACAAATTAAAAATATTAGTAGTTTTTTGTTGAAAACTTTTAGAAAAAATAGAAAGCGCTCTAATTTAACTACTATATAAGTTTAGTTAAACTATTATTTTGAGTATACGCCAAAATGCGCTCATACGTTACAACTTTTTCTTTTTATAAACGTAAATATTAGGCTAAAGACTATGAATATGGTTGCTCATTCTAAATGCAAAAAGCTTTATCAAGCCACCTAGCTAAAAGGAACGGGTCTGGCAATTTCTCTTGATAATTTTACCTGCAATTGCTGAGTTAAATATATAGGTGAATGTTGGAAGGTATGGGGGAGGAAGAAGGGGATAGCGTATTTTGCGTTGTTTTTCTATTAAAAGATAAGACGGTCGGTCGGGTGTCGTCCCGCTGCAAACTTCCTCCGGCTAATGTGACCGCTGAGAAATTCTCATTAATGTAAATGATATACTGTGTAATATAAGGGAGAGAGCTCGTAACTCGGCGGGGCCCCCATTGGATTTCGCCCCCGGAACGGACCCGCCGGAGCCACCGGATTTTTTTTCTAAATGGAATGAGCTTACGTTATTATAAATTGCTTTTATGCAGGTTTAATGAGTTGAAAACTCATTTTATGCCAACAAAAAAACTAATAGAAATATAAGCGGGCATAAAATGCTCCCTTATTTTATAGTCCAAAAAAATATATCTATATTTATACTACTACTAAACATCTTTATTCACAGAAGGAAATAATACATGTAATGTATACAATAAAATAAAATAAAATAAAATAAATTCTGTTGTTGTCTTCTTCCGTGTCATGGCTATCGACCGGTGGTCTTTCAGCCCTCTATATTTATATTTGATATTGATTGTATTTATTTGTAATATTTTTTGTATAACATTGTTATAATACAATTACCCTTGCTTAGATAATAGGCATATTTATTGGAGATAAATTGTGACCCATAAGGAAAATTGAGTTAGCAATTGAAGGATGACCGACCCCAAGTCTATCCTTCCTACTAATCATACTCGACGATAACAATCCTTAATTCACCCATGACAACTAAACTTCGATAAGGTCATTCCAAGGTCTCGTTGTCATTAATTTAATGTCCCGCGTCGTATCTACTCTTCCTCATTCGCTAACTATATACCCATCATAATTGATTGTCGCTTTTACATTCCTCGTTGTGTTAACATGTCGTATAATATTACTGTCTAACACGGTATCCTCCATTAATAACTTTGTAACTTATAGACTTACATATTGCCCAATCATTAAAATAAGTAGCATCATAATAAAAAGTTATTCGTTAAAAATAACCAAAAGAAAACTTATTAATCAATATCCACAACAAAACAGGCATATTTATAGCAATCATCAAAATTGCCTAAATATGATGCAGACAATAATTAATTGCTTTTTGAGTAATTTTCCCAAAGTGTGCTTTATTCCATGGATGTCGTTAGTATTCCAATTACATAATCAATATTTCATGAAGCACGGCGAATAACCATAATCGTCCACTGGTAATGAGTGCCGGTATTAAATTATAAACGTAAGCCGGCATCAAGTATTAAAATACATCGAACGCTCACTTCCCGGCTTGAATACAAGTCGAGGGGCTGAATACTGAGCATTACAATTATTGGTTTGAATGTATGAAACGGAGATTTAATGCCTCGATTAGACAATTAAAACACGACGCATTCAAATGCCCTCTGTGGGCTCGGCGAACTTTTCGCATGCCGAATTCTCATTATTTGAAAGAATGATCGGTTAATTGGATATCAAATTATTGAGGATTTAATTCGTTACCCTCCTTTGCCACTCTTTTGTCCCATCCAAAGTCCTTTGATGAGTTAATTCGGCATCTATTCAAATTTAATTAGGGGGAAATTTATTCAGTTTTAATTACAACATTTAAAGTTTATGTAAAATCCGGGTTATTTAATTACTCTTTTATTGGGATTACTTTATCTGAAATATCATTTATTTTTAGTGGTGTAAGCTGCGGTGTCCGAGTGGTTAAGGAGATGGACTTGAAATCCATTGGGCTTTGCCCGCACAGGTTCGAATCCTGTCCGCAGCGTGATTAGTTTTAGTAATTTTCAATAAATTATATTTAAATACTTTGTATTATTGTAGAAAGGTAACAAATTATTTAAATACAAAAAAATGTGGTAAGAATACAAAACTTATTAAAACAACCACTTTTCTGGCTAATACCATGCAAAAATCAAAACCTTCAGTTGATAGGAATCTAAGTACTTGGTGCAGCCATTGTGACAGCTGCTAAGAAATCTATTACCGTTCATGTTCAATACGCCAGAGATATGAGGCCAAAATCACGACCCCGGGAATGTAAATTTAAATATCTGTTTTGACTATCGTAGTCATTTTTATGATCTTTTTTCTCAGTTTTTTGCTGTGCTAAAAATATTAATAATAGGCTTTTTCATGTATGAATTTCTATCGTTTAGGATGTATTATTAAACGATTGAAATGAAAAACATGAAAAAGCCTATTATTAATATTTTTAACACAGCAAGAAACTGAGAAAAAAGAACAATTTAAATGACTCCGATTTATACTACGTATAAATTATCTCACTTGCTCAATTCTTCCTTCTACTCTGTATAAATTGTCATCATTTTCTCACTTTTCATTAGAAACCATTGTTTTCTTTTTACTTACCATCTGGTATTTTTTAGGTGCCACTTTAACTATCAACTTAATTCCCGTATATATCAAACTACACACTTCCATATTTACGATTACTCTTCTCCCAAGAAACACCTAGAGATGAACAGCGCCCTTGAGAAACATCTGCTGCACATCCGTGGTAACATGGGTTTTGTCTTTATCCGTGGAGATCTTGTAGAGGTTCGCAATACGCTCTTGGAGAACAAAGTTCATGTTCAACTCGGTCTGGTGCTATTACCCCATTGTCCGTCATCATTCCGGCGCAGAACATCGGTATTGCCCTAGAAAAGACCCTTTTTCTCCCAAAATCTCTAAGAGTATCATTGAAATTAACAATGATGTGCACACGTTGAAATCCGACGATAAAGTAAACCCTGCTCAACATGTTGAACATCTCTTCGTTCTCTTATGGATTGTTGGTCGAACAGATTTACAATTCTGACACCATCTTCGCCCCTGAAATTTTTAACTTCAAGCCGGAGGATCTTAGGTCCAAGTTCTTGACGGAAGTTGTCAATTTGGCGTCAGTTTGAGAATTGGTTACCTAATTACGGCATCTGCGCCGCACAGCATTAAAGAATTTGATCTTAAGCCCTTGTTGTCTCTGCGAGGAGAAAAAAGGGAATATGAATAAGGAACGTAAGGACGGTCACTTTAACTAATTCATGAAATTTTTGTAAGCATACTCTTGAACCTTGACCATCATCCAATAAACACACGTAGCTTCTTATAAAAAGATCTCTGTTCGTCGTTAATCCCTCTCCTACTAAATCTTCCAACTATGCACCCTTTTTGTAACCCTTATTATTCTCTTATCCTCTTGCTTTATTCGTATAGGCTCAACTAGCTTTTGTTGCTTGTTTGCTTTCTCTATATCTTTCAACCTTTAGTCCACTTAAATTTCATTCACCTACTTTGGTTTTCTGTGGTTATTTTCCCACTCTCCAATGATTACTGTTAAATATTCGAAACGGTTTTGGGCCATGCCTATCCTTCAGACCATAGCGTCAGCTGGAAGATTATCTGCAATTAAAATATAGGCTACTATTGATTTATCAACTAGTCTTACATAATACGAGGGAAATTCAGTAATTAGGTTACAAAAAGTATTATAAAAAAATAATAAAGGAACTAATTTTATTTTTCGAAAAAGCCTCGACCAACATTTATACACTTATTCCATCGCATTATTAATGCATCAATACTTGCTCCATAAAGTTCTTTGGGCTGCCTTCTGAACCACATGCGTACCTCTTGTTGAAGATCATGATCACCCTCAAAATATTTGCCGCCAAGATGGCTTTTGAGTGGACAAAACAGATGATAGTCGCTTGGGGCTAGGTCGTGACTGTAAGCCGGATATTCAAGAAGTTCCCACCCTAATTTCATAGACCAAACGATGAGAATACCCCATTGCATTTCTATGCTGCTTATTGTTACACGCCTGTCAGTTGGAACTATCTCGTCCACCCGTCGAATTGTTGCATTTCTCTTCTACGGCCAGTTCGATGTTTGTCAAAAATTTTTGAGCGCCCTTGGGAGAATTTCTCGACCCAGTTAGATACTGCTTTAAGCGATAAACAATATAGTTCAAAATGTTTCACCAAGTGATAAATGAGAAAGTAATTCTAAAAAGATAAATGTCTTCTGTTTTTGTCAATAACATAAGCTACGGTGTCCGAGTGGTTAAGGAGATGGACTTGAAATCCATTGGGCTCTGCCCGCACAGGTTCGAATCCTGTCCGTAGCGTGATTTATTTTGGTATAATTAGTCAGGTAATTCAAACTAACACCAAACATTTACGAAAATATTGTGTTGTTTCAATGGTTGTTACATGCCTTAAATGAAAATTTAAATATTATTACAAAAACAAATAGTGTTCTGATAACTCGAACGTGACTTCCCTTCTCGTTAGTTTCTTATAAATAGACGTGAATTTATCCACCTTATGTTCAATTGTCGTTTGTTGATTTCTGTGAAGGTGGACCTTAATGAGTTGAGAGCCGTCCAACTTTATACGAATGAGCTTGCTCACGATTTCAGCTGTATACACCAAATCTTCCAAGTTGGCATCGTACACAGGGGAGAGGGTACGACAGCGGGGACACTTCTGCTTGTTCTTGGTGGGGGGTCTTAAGTGTGGGCTTGGGAATGATCTTCCTCTCGCCAACGAATACTACATGTTTTCCGCTGAACTTAATTTTCAATTCACGTACCAACCTTGTATGGATCTTTTGGAATTATTTCAACTTGGGTTTGGGCACATAGATAATAATGGACTTTTTATTATTCAGCTAAATTGTCCTAGCCTTCGTAATGTGAAGATCCCTAAGCTGCGCCTTCAAATCGGAGTTGATTTTAAGCTCCAAAAGGGCTTGAGCCAGTTTGGACCCAAAACTATCTGGCTCTACGCCTCCAGGCTTTATAATCTTTGACGACATCTTTTCGAGTCTTTGACAAAAAGAAAACTAATAAATATCTACAACCTTGTAAAAGTTCACAAACCACATAATAGATAGTCAAAACTGAACAATGTTTCCAATATTTTGCACAAATGCTATACCTAATACAAATTAAATTTGTTTAAATAACTAAAAAATAAAATAAACTAAAATTACCAAAATTTTGTAGATATTATTAAGCAAATCAAAAAAGTGCTCAGAAATTTTCAGAAAAAAAAAAAAATGGGAATAAAATATACTAAAGTCCTTTGCGTTGTAGAAAATTAATTAATAATTAGAAAACCACAAAAATATTTCGTGTTTTTCTAATTAAAAGATGGGATATTTACTTCTTTTTGGATGACCCTACCAATGTCACTCAAGAAGAAGAAACTCTTGTTAATAGTGGTGGATATATGCCTTGTTTAACTCATCAATTTGTATCACTGATACCGCTCGTAAAAGTTTCGAACCCTGCATTTCACATCGTCTAGATGTACATTCTCGTGTACGTTTGTACCCTCTGTAAATATGCACCTTGTATAAATTATTTAACTCGCTCAATTATTTCTCTTAATTATTATTGCTAATCATTCATCCTTCCTTTTTATTACATAATAACTATTTTTTTTACTGAAGTTTAGCGTAAACGGTCAATTTTTAATATACCAACAACCTTCAACCCAACTTTCACATACAGCAAACTACATATTTTCTGTTATCTGCCTAAGAAAGCTAATCTCATCATATCAGTTTAATTTGCAACAAATGAGTCAAGTAGCTTTGCCTCACCTTCTAATTCTCCTTAAAACGTTTTGATACTAACTCTGACACTTTGAATCTGCGCTATTTTTTCCTTATGCACATTTCATTAGTAATAGTGTAAAAGTCCTTCCATTCCTAAAACCCTCTTACATATCAAAAAATAGACTATTATTTGAATATCTATATCTTTTATAAATATTTTTTTAGAGATATTACCATAGGACTCCCTTATGGTAATATTGCCTAAATGTTAAACTACTTCCCTAGGAGTGGATAACCACCACGTATTAAAGGGATCTTGGCAACGCCGACCATTATTTACAGAAAAGATATAAGAAATATAATAATTGTTCACTGTCAATAACAACCACGGACTAGTTTCGATATATTTCTAGTGAAATAGTGCAACATTTAGACAATAGATGGGAATCCATTTCCACAGGGGTGGTTGATGTGCACAGCCATTTAGGAGTAGCGACCCCACGTACCCGAGCTGTACACTGCACACACACGCACATCACACACATACACACACACACCCACACACCCATCCACACACACATCACATTACACACACACACAAGCACACATCAACGACGCTGATTGTCATCTTACACCCCGCGAAGTACTGCCAAACAGCGGTTCCGCGGGGTGGCAGGGCGACTGGGAGGTTGTTTTTAGTGGGTATACCTGTTCTGAGGAGTCTCACACTCCATCTATAAAAGATTTTCCACCTCCCAGCTACAAAAAAAGATGGGAACCTTTATGGTAATATCTCAATCATGGTTCAAAGAGTTAAAAAGTAAATCTCTGTCCTCTAACTGCGCTTCGCTGATGAGATCCAAAATAGATCGAAACCGGTCCGTAGCTATTATTGACACGGAACAATTATTTTTATAGAGTCCTTTAGAATAATCGCACTATAATTGTTTGCTTCTATTGCGTTTCTTTTTTATGAGTTCATAGAATGGTTCCCTCTTTTTACTCATCGAACTGGTCCTCTACTCCCCATATATTTTCTAATAACATTATAATCTGGTATCCTCCTATAGAAGCCTTCAGGCATCTACTTTTACTACATCTTGATGCTGGCAGGTTATTTTACCTATTTTAATCCTACTCGGCATCCTTTTGAATTGGTTAATACTAAAATATTATTTTAGATTAAACATTCTTCTTTTCTTATACTAACTTTTACTTATTTGAATTCTGGACAGCCTCTTGAATTCTCCTTAATCCAATATTTATAATTAGTTAATTTACTTTTGCTATTATTTATATATTTCTATTTTTTTAGAGGTAACTAGATTTTGTTTTCCCTTTTTGTTTCATTTGCTCCGAACCCTCATCTCTTTTTTCACTAGTTATCTTTCTTGATGTCATACCTTAATTATTCTCCATTCATCATTTCTCTTCTTAGTACAGATTTCTCCAACTATGATTCTTTTTTTTAGCCCTTATTATCCCTGCTTGTTTACATCGTTTGTTAAATCTCATTGTTTTTTCAAACATGTCATCCACTAGTTTGTCCTGTTAGTGGCTATTTCACTTCCTCTACAACTCTCCGTCTTTATCCCACCCGAATTTCATCTACATACGTTAATCAGCACACTCCAAATTTACTGTTAGCTATTTAGAAATTATCTAAGGTACGTATATCCTCCACATATACTCTACTATAATTTTCATCGAGTCCTCTTGACGATTATCTACCATTAAAGTATAGTCGGTTAATAATGTACCTCTTGGTCCAGTATTTTAAAGTTTCTGTTTTAATAAGCACCTGCCTATTCACTTCTCTAACTAACTGCATATCTTGGCCACCGTGGCCTATCTTTCAAAATCTTTACTCTTCTTTCTTTTTTAAATATAGGCAGTTATTTTATAATCTATAGAGCAAAAAAATAAACAATTATTTTACCAAAGATGCCACAACGGAGAAGAAGTTATTCGAATAATATATAAGCTGCGGTGTCCGAGTGGTTAAGGAGATGGACTTGAAATCCATTGGGTTCTGCCCGCACAGGTTCGAATCCTGTCCGCAGCGCGGTTTTTAGTACTTTCAGTTGATTAATTATCATCAGCGGTAAATCAAAATTTTATAAAATGTCGCTCAAATTAAAAACAAATTGCATTTTTTAATTATAAAAAGGAAATCAGATCAGGAACTTACATGTAGAATCAAAAGGTTTTGTAATTTAGAACACCTAATTTAATTACTTGTTCTTAGTTTTGTGCTATATTCAGATCCTTTCTCCATTAATGTCGTATTAGTGTTCCAAAAAAGCGTTTAGAACCATAATTTCCTCATCGTGGTTTCATCTTGTAGATATTCTTTATCTATCCTCTTCTTCCTTGTTTTAAATTGCTACGGTGATTCATTCTCATCGCTGTTTTGGAAACTGGTGCTCATCCCTACATATAATTTTTAATATCATTTTCTTCTGCTTTTTATTCCTAAAGCACATCTTTTATGCTTATAGTTTTACTCAATTATGACTTCTTTTATACTGGAATATATTTTTTAGTAATCGTTTGCGTTCTCTCTATCTTACATAATCATTCGTTTTTACCAAAAAGCTGCTCAAAATGAATCCCCCTTCAGTTAGTATCCATCTTTCTTCCTTTTATTTATTACCATTTATAAGATTTTTTTGTCCTTTAATTTGCTCATAATCGTCAGGTTTTGCAGGAGGTTTACATTCAAAATTACATTTCTTTTATGCATTGTTTATCTCTTCTTACCTGATCCTCTCTACGCTGGGTTATCTCATTACGCTTTTTAAACTGGTGACATCCTATACAAAATCTCGTCGCTTCGTGTTATTTGCTGTTTATTAATTGTTCTACCAATGAAACGTCTTTAAAATTTTTCTTTTATTTAACTAGTTACAACTATATGATTTATTACTTTTTCATATTAAGAAATTATAGATACTTATATTCTCTCAAATATAATCTGCGCTTATCATATAAAGTAGTTTATCTCTCAGTTTTGCATATCTTATCTCCATTATACTGCAATACTACCATTAGTAGATCCAAACTTTATTTATTTGTCTATTTAATTAATTGCACTCCTACTTAGTCTGAGGCACCCTTGGTTACTTCCTTCCTGATTAGACCCGTCTAAGTTGTTGGTTGCTGTTTTATATTTCGAAATCCTCTTATAATTAAAATGTTTGGTAATTTGTTTTATTATTCCACTGTACCAACAAGCAAACCTCTCTATCATTTAACAATTAGTGAGCCCTATTTTAGCAGCTCATGGTGTCTAAGATAATTTTGCAATTAAAGCATTATAAGCAGCAGGAAGAATTTGGCTCAAATTGAATTGAATTGAAGATGATTAAAAAGGAGAGATATTTTACCCGGATTATGTCCATCACGAAATAAACAGTATTCAAAAATTGATAACTAAAAAGAAAAAACTCTAAAATCAGCAAACTTACTTTTATTTTCCGTTTCACCTTTATTTTGTTGGTTATTTCTTATACCGTTATGACTACTCAGATACATTCTCATTTGTGAAGAAATCACGCTACTAAATTACCTCAATATTGTGACTGTTTTTTTTGCCAAAAATAATCTATCAACACAGATTTCCATGATTACCACTCATCTTCCACTTGAATGTACTTTCTTCCTGCATCATTCTCTTAATATTGATCTATAACTCTCTATATTTCTTCATGTGATCAACATCAATGCTCTTTGCAACTGGCTTCGTTACCCTTTCCCTCACAGCTTCCTCAAATTAAAATATGGTTTTCTTGACATCTCTTTCTCTACTACGGATTTACCACTTTAATTTTTACCTATAATACCGTGGGGTCACTGACAGATATGTGATCAAATATCCTTTAAACGATTAACATTGTAAAAAATGTACTTTTGATGTGGGGATATTTTTAACATTTTACCAACGTAAAATTTTATTTTAGTATATAGAGTATCCAGAAACTTCAAATATTGCATGTAATACCTCTGGGGTCTGCTGAGACCACAAAGCTTTTTTACATATAAACTAATATTTTTGCTCGTCCACGAATATTTTCCCCTTTCAATATAATAGTTTTCTAGACAAACGAGGTTATAAAATTAAAACATCAAATGGTGATGTGGCCATCATAGTAGTTTCCCTATATTTTTCTCGAAAACCATGAGGTTTACGCAAAAAAGTTATTCTTAATAATTTATTCAGTTTTAAATTCTCTATAATTACTTTTTATGTAACTTTTACGTAACTCCAATAGTTTATTAGTAATTTTCAAAAAATGTGAAAATATTCAATTTTTATTTTTTTTCTCTAAAGTTAAGAATTTTATGAAAAATATGTTCAAATAAAATTTGTTCAGTTTATTATTCTCTTAAACTTTTATTTAAACCGTTTTTAAAAATATTTCATATTTAGAAAAATATGACTAAAAAAACAAAAAGCGCCTGGAGTAAACACCCACTTCCGGTTTATGAATGTTTACCAAAAGCTTTTCAGTTCCAGTTTTTAACGATAAAACTTTAAGTTTGCAGTTTCATCTCAATAAGATGTTTCGTTTTTGAGATACAGCGCTCACCGACAGACAGACACACAGACACACAGACACACAGACACACAATTTTTTTTTTCAGAAATTAGTGCAATGGACTCAGGGGGGGCCAAAACGGATATTTCCGCAAAAAAAAATTTGAAAAAAAAATCACGAAAACAATAGTCCCCCTATATATAGGGAAACTAATAATTACTTAGTTATAACGGTGCGTTCTACGCTTGTGTGCACTAGTTTTTCCGGGATTCCCTGGTTTGTTCGCATTCAGTTTTTCGGTAGTTCCCCGTTTTCTCTATATTTGTTAGACGATGCTTCCCTTTCCTTTACAGCGTCGATTACTTGCGTGATTTACTCATATGCTATATAATCCTGGCTGAAATCAGGTCGGTTTATATAGGTGATAAAAGTGCGGAAGAAACATTACTGAAGTGGCTTAGAGAAAGTGAAAGTGATGAAGCTGAGTAAATCACCGCTGTCTATGGCGATGATATTAGTGATAATGACGAGGAGAAGCCAGTCTACGATTCTGAAAATTAGTCCAACACAGAATCTGACGTAAATAAAGAGCAGAACAGTCAACATCATAATTCTTACAAGTAGGTGATTATGTTTTCAAAAGTAACGTGATAATTTATTTTAGTTATGTTATAGGTCAAAGAATAAACTGGAAAAATGGTATTTAGAACCACAAAGGAAAATATGTGGACAATCTGCAGTACTTTTTGCCTTTTATTTTAGAGACAATATTGTAAATCATATCGTAAGATGGACAAATGCAGAAGGTCACCTCAAGCATGGAAATCCATGACAAACTGTAGATGACAAGGAGTTGCTACGATTTATTGGGTTGTTGATACTTGCAGGAGTTAATAAAGGTTACAATAAAGGAATTACAAATTTGTGGAATCTTGAAGATGGACGCCGAATTTTCAACCAAACCATGAGTCAAAACAGGTTTACAACAATATCTTAGTGTCTGCGTTTTGATAATGCTGAAGCTATCACCAATCCCAACATTTTTTTTTAATTATGATTACCTACACTTCAAGATGCCTATATGCGTCATGAAAATGTAACAGTAGATGAACAGCTGCTTATTTTTCGGGGTAGATGTCCATTCAAGCAGTACATACCATCTAAACCGGGAAAGGACGAGATAAAAATTTTGGCAGCTTGTGATAGTAAAACTTCATACGTTTACAACTGCCAAGTCTATAGTGGAAAACCAGCCGACCGGCGTGAACGCAATTAAAGTAAAAGTGTCGCTTTGGAAATGGCTGAGGGTCTGAAAAAATCAGGTCGGTATGTAACCACAGATAACTAACTAGCAAGAAAATTATAAACGAAGGATCTCTATGCGAAATCCGTGTTTGCTCTGTATGTCAAACAAAAAATGTAAAACTTTTAAAAATAAATTATCTTTATAATAAGTTTATAAAATTGGTTAAGATTTAATTGCATTGAATAGTTTTTAACATTCTAAAATGTAATAGATTTTAAAGTAAAATATACCCACAAACATTTTATAACTTCCTGATGTAAAGAGCTTTAGGGTCACAGGTGAACCCATCGGCATTACTTGATCTTAAAATTTTTGGTGTTATGAGGGTTCAAACTATATTTTTGTTTCCTCTTTGATATAATCCAAGACACTCGATGAATCTGTATATTCCGCATGAAGGGCGGGGCATTCAGTATTCATCTTAGAGCAACATTTTTCATACTCTAGAGTTTCGCTATTAACGTGGATCTACAGTACCCCAAAATTAATGCAGCGTATGTAGAATGATGCCTTATAATTTAATTGTCACAGGCCAACCTTGTCTCGTGTTAATGACTGTCTTAGTCAACGAAGCTCTGGCATATGATAAGCGATCGTCTTGGACTAAAAGAGGTGCTGGTCAAAGATTATGTCGAAATATCGTCTTTTATCGGGATTAGTTCCCCCTCAAAGGAGAGCTAGGTGATTTATCTCTCGTTTTTTTTGAGGTAAGGTCTACTGAAATGTACGGATACACTCGTATCGGCATTGAACTCAAGTCTCAATTGAGTCGCCCACTTCTCGTAGGTAACTAGAGCAGTTTGGAGAATTTTCTCTAGATGAACTAGTGTGCCTTCTCTACTAAGTAGAGATGTGTCGTCAGAATAATGGGCGATCATTTCCAGAACCAGGTCTGGAATGTCGCTTCTGTAGATAATATATAGTGTGCGAGAGAGAGCAGAGTCCTGGAAATACTTACCCAGATCTTTGTTTTTTTTTTATCACGAAGAGAGTCTTACATGATACTGATTACATAGTCGGGGCAATTAAGATAGAAAATTCATATCATGCCAAACCCTGTCAAAGGTTATGAAATATCGAGGAAGACTACGACAATATCGCGTTTAATCCTCCGAGATTAATTCATTCAACCTAAATAGCTAGTGGTTGTGGGGCTTGCCACCCCGGAATCCTTACTGCTTTTGTAGTCTTCAAGGAAAACCGAAATACGACTCTGTAGAATCTTTTCAACCAGTTTGCCCAACACACTGTGCAAGCTGACAGAACATTTATCATCTGACTGTTACTCTCATACTTCATAAAAAAGCCTTGTATAATTTTGTTCGTCCAAGCGCAGCAGACTGCACCACGACTCATTCTCAACGTTATAATTAAATTCTCATCTTTTCAATTCAATTTTCGTTCACACGAATTTCTTCTTCAGCACTTATCATTTAACTTCGCCCTAATTAGTTACAATTCCTCTACCTTCGGTTTATCAATACGTTTTAATAATTTCCCTACTAATATATAATACTATTTAGTTATTTAGGTTTGATATTTCCTTATATTTATAAATATTCTATTAATTCGAATTGTTTTGGGGTAAAGTAATATGTATGCAATAAACTTAAACTGCGCCATTTATGTGTTAACTCCGCGTAAGGACGAAATCGTTGCTCTCAAGTTGCGTAACAAGTGCTTAAATTCGATTAGGGTAGGTAATGTAGCAAACATTCGAAGAGTTGCAATATTCACAACCTATAGTCCCGTGGAACGTAGCTGGCGGGGGCGGCAGGGAGGACATCGCGACGCCCTCTTGCACCAACACAGTCCTCTTCCTCGTTCCACCTCCATTATCCCCTCGGTGAAATTTATTTTAAAACTTAGCACATTTCAGTCGAATAAAATTCACTCGTCTGCTTGCAAGATTGCAATTCAAACTTGGACCAATAAATATCGGAAAGGGGAAAGGAAAACGAAAAGGACTTACAGTGGAGAAAATCCCATTCACTTACACACCAAACTCTTTAAAGTCGACGTAATTTATAGCTAAATGTAAACAAATTATGCCACCGTTATATAAATTTGTATGGCTCCTTTGCGTATGCCATTCAATCAGACGTTGATTGAAAATTATTTATATTCCAGTAAAATTATAAGTAATTTGCAAAGAAATAAATATTAAAATTATATATTTTTTAAAATAAATCATATTAAAAGAATTATCATTTACATTTTTAAATGTGATTTTTGTTATTAATCTACTTGTTTTTTTTATTAGACTTTAATCCCAATTCATCAATACTTTTGGTGTATGAACAAAGAAGATATTTATAATGTATAACAGATAAATATGCAATAAAACTATTTTTTTCTGTACTCTTAATAGTTGTATTTTTATACAATGTAATAACATGATTCTATAAAATACATCTTGCGAATTAGTAAACCAAACATAAAAAACCATCTGTCCGTATGTGCAAATCTACTTTAGGGGTGTCTTCTGGCGGTGCTCTGAATAAAGTTGTTGATTTCTTGAAGCGAAGTAGTGCAGTGCCCGTGTATTGGAGGAAAGAGTGCAGAGCGCTCAGCCTAAGGGGATTTTAACAGATTTCAGAAGTGAAGGAAGGAGATTTCCACCGCTTCTCGCATAGCTAAACTACTTTCGTTTCATGCTTTTTATTGTAAGTGATTTCTTTGTACCTTCTTCCTTTTTCTTTGTATGGATTAGATAGACATCTTTTTTTGTAAAATATATGTTATCCCGTTTCTACTTATTATATATGCCTACAAATATATTAACTTCTAAGAATGTACAATTATAGTTATGCAAGTTGAAATATATTAAGGCCTACTGATTATAAGATTATTCTCTAATTTTCTAATAGCTAATAATATTGCTATTGATATATATGATTGTTTATCATGACAATACAATTTTCAAATTACACTTTACAGTTTAAGCTATTTCTTTATTTCAGTTTTTAAAATGGTTTTAATTAGATTCATTTCAAGTCAAAATCCTCAACTTATTCTTTTCTTCCCTTACTCCCAAATAAGAACTCCCCCAAGGCTTTTCTCTCTCGTATCTGTTATACATTTATTGTGATGATGCCTGTAACCCTCATCTTAATTTTATCCAAATATCTCATGAAATTTGCAGATGATACTGCCCTAATCACACATGTTCTTACATTACCAAAATCCCTTCAATTCCTTCACAGCCCCCAATTTCTTATCATCGCACCAATAATTTAACTAACAAAGTCTTTCATCATCCTTTAATTACCGCTAAATACTGTACTTGGGCATAACCATAAATCAATTTAAAAAAAACCCACTACTATAATAAAAAGTAAAATAACTTTTAGGGAAAAATGCTTTAGAAGGTTAACATACAAGGAAAATGGTATTAATAATAGAATAACTGAAATATTTATAAAATTTGTGAATATACTGAAACATTCTACAATCTTCGAAGAAAATATACGTAATAAATAATAAAACAATGGAAGAAAAATAAATAAAGAAAATATTAATTTCCATTCTGACAAATTCTGTGTAAAAACTTTAAACAATTTTCTAAAAAATAAAATAATAACAAAAAACATAATTTCACATGAATATTATCGAAATTATAAAGCATTTCTCTGAAAGAAAAGAATAAGAAACTGATCGACACAATCGACACACCCAACACCGGTTAGCCGAATAGAGATTAACCATTAATCAAAATAAATCTTTTAATAAGTCTTTTCATCCCTTTCCAACCTCCATCCACATCTTCATTTAGCATCACCATACAAAACAAATGTATAACATCCTTCACAAAGTGTAAGCATCTTGGAATTAACTTTGATCCCAAACTTTTCTTTCACTTCCAAATACTTAAAAATTAAAAAAACATTAATAGACATTTTAGATACCTAAAATACAAACAAGAAGGTATGCCTATAGATACAACAATGACAATATATATAATGATATATCGACCTCTGTTACACTATGCTTCAATCCTTTCTTAAACCTTTGTCCTCCCATTGTAGGAAATTTACATCAGCACTTTTCATTTTAACGAAAATTAGGCATACAAATAATGTACAGAACTCCTCCATTTCTCTACCAAAAAAATGCACAAGTAATTCCGATTGAAGAACACCTTGATGCAAAGTTTGCTACCAATTCTGATATCAAAGACATCTTGAAACAACAATGTTTACCGCTTAATTCTATATAAATTCCTAGACCAAAATGACCCTTTTGTACAATCTTCCAATTTATAACATCTTTCCATGAATAACCTTCATCTTCATCAACATAACATTATTCGACAACTAACCTCAGAACATACAAATTTAGGCAGAAAGACCGCGGGTCAATAGCCGGAGAAATTATTTAAAACTATGTAGAGATGATTGCAAATAAATGAAAACTATTTTTTTAAAACTTTGTTTGAACAATACTTTATATTTAACGTTGACTATATTTTCGGCAATTTAACGCGTCATTATCGAAACTAAATATAAGTTCAACTACAAATTACGGGTGTATATTTATTGAAAAATCTTAACAATAAAAGATATTTGTCTCTCTCTAAAATCTGTATAACATAAGATATTTGAAAATTCTAGCGAAAAAGATTATACATAACATCGAGTTAATTGATAATATTATATACTAACTTTAGGTTAATTCTTAAAAACGGAATATTTAAAAAATACTAAATATCTACTAAAATTACAAATCACAGATAACACAAGATATGGAAGAAAATGTTTTATTTTTTTTTTACTTACTTTACAAGTTCTATTAAAACAGAAAAAAAAATATGTACACAAATTCACTAACTCAAAAATTTTAAACATAGAACTTGAAGGTGGAGTTCAAATGTCCTTGTGTTTTTCCACTCGACCCATTATACTTGTTGGTAACTGGTAATGGTAATCATCAAATTATTCTGGCTACTGAGGCAATATTTTGCCCATTTTTGGTATTTTAGGTCCAATTTCTGTAGACCTTTTATGTGTTTCTAGAAATATAGAAAAAAAGGAATATTCTATAACTCTAAAACAAAATTTTCGTTGATAGAAAATTAAGAGACGTTAAAATATGCCTTAAAAGATTTAAAGTTTCTGAAAAATACCAGAATTTTAAAACGCATCATCCGGACAGTTAAGCCAGATAGCAATTTTTCTTTGAATTTTACATAAATTAGATTCAAGACAGGACAGAAAGACCGAAGGTCGATAGCGGACGGACTAACCCTTATTTTATATTTAAAATGTATTCGTTATAAATGTATTTTTGTTTGTCCAAATAAAGATGTTGTTCTCTCTAAGATATGAAATTAATAAGTAAAAAATGTAGAAATCAATAAATATTCTGGCAACCTTCGAAAAGAATTTGCGAAAAATTGCTGCTGAATAATAAAAAAATTAAAAATATACTTTCGTAATGTAAAACAATAAAAGAGAAATTAAATAAAATTTGTATTTCACTTTTGAAAAATTTTATATTTTCGTTAAAAATTTCTAATAAATAAAACAGAACGACAAGGAGAATAGAAATTTAGATTTAGTGAAATGATTTAAAAGCATTTAATTAAACAAAATTTATGAGAAGACAGCTATTTTTTACAAAAGTAAATAATTAAAAAGAAATAAGAAAAAAATGCAAAAATAGCTATTTCAAATTCTTTTATTTGTTTAATTAGTTGAAATTTTAATATCATTAAAAAACTATATTTTCTAAAACAAATAATAATATTTATTATTTGTTTAAAAAGGTTCAAAGGATTATTATTTTTATTTTTACAAATAAAAATATTTAAATGATTTAAAAATAGATTATCAATCAGAGACGTCTTGAATATTTATATAAATTCATTTTAAAAATCGTTTAAAACAGTTTAAATTTTACAAAGAAATAACTGAAAAGACAATAAATGAATGGAAAGAAAAATAATGAAAATAAATCAACAATCAAATTACTAATAAGTAGTTAAAATTGAATTTACAAAAAAATCAATTAGAAAGGAACATATAGACATATTCAGAAAACAGCTACAAATTTCTAAAATAGTGTTTTAAAATTTGCTTAATATAATTTTACAAATAGAAAATAATATTTGAAATATTTAAAAAAATTACCAAAAAAATAAACAATTGTGAACTTAATTTTTATTTTTTATAACTTCATAACTAAATTCTCAAAAATCAAATACTTCAAACGAGTTTGTTTGAAAACATTTTAATAACAGTAGAAACAATACAAACTAAAACTTAAAACAACAAATTTAGGAATTTACACAAAAACTAATTTAAATATGTTATAAAATAAACAGTTAAAATTTATCCAAAATACAACAATTTATTAATATTGATAAATATTGCCAAATCAGCTAAAATCTTATAAACGTGTATTAAAAATTCACTTAAAATTTAAAATTGAAATTTAAAAAACTTTAGAACTACAATTTAACCAATAACAACAAAAAAAACATTTAAAATTTACATTAGATCCATACGATTAAATCAAATTTGTCGTTATTAGTCTTGATGAAACGATTGTATATCAAGCCAAGTTTATTTTGTTTTATTTAAGTTAGTTAAGATCATATCTTATTAAAATTGACATGTATGTTTTATATGCTTGTTTCTCTTATACATTTTGGTACATTATTTCACGTTTTTGCAAGATTGCAAAGTTCCATAAATAAATCAAAGTACTGCTTTACTTAACAATATATCCCTCCCGAATAGATAGTTGGCATAATTATATGTTTCCCCAAAACCGAGGATGATTTCTCACTTGTTTCTAGCTTTTGTCAATCACACTCATTTCTGTATTTGGAAAACTCTTTGAATCCAAGTACTTTAGTTCGTTGTAGAAAATTAACTAATAATTTAAAAATACAATTATAATTACTCTTTGAATCCCTTATCAAACAGAACTCATACACACTTCAGTTAAATCTATTTCTGATTACCAGTTTGGTTTTCTTTCCAAAAAGTTAACCATGCTTTCTCTCTTAATCCTAACGTCCAATATACAAACTGCACACCTCGAAGCTCAAAACACAACAAGTCTTTTTTTAGATATTCAAAAAACATTCGACACAGTTTGACATATTGGACTTCTATATAAATGTTTCCTACTTAAAATTCCCCGCCATTTAATAATCCTTATACTTAATTTCATTGCCCAAGGATCCTGTCAGGTAAGAATTAGACAAATGCTTTCCTATTATTTTCTGATCTTACAAGGTGTTCCTCAAAGTACTTCCTTAACCCCTTTCCTAAACAACTTATTTTGACACAACATTAGTAATCCCGATCTCATATATTTCAACCCTTTGTAATATCCCTTGCTTTTCGCCGATAACACACATAACACAACACAACGTCCTTGTGGCTTCAGTCTTCAATCCTCCTTCGACTCGAACCAAGCCCGGTGCCCCAAATGGTAAATTAAAATGAATCCTTCTAAATCCCAACTATTTATCCCTTACCACAAAATCACACTACATTCCCCTATGATCATAATCAATATTGCCATTATCTATGTAGCTGGGACACCTATAAATATTTACTTAGGAGTATTTAACTTTATAGGTACCATCCAATATCTAAACATTCCATTAGATCCCTGTTTAAGTGGATAACCACCAAATCAGGGAACTACCAACAGCGACAATTGTAGCAATAATAATATGCAAGCCTAATATCTTAAATCGAACGTTGATACAATTATTTAGAACTTTCTTAAAAGGTTTTAAAACTTGCTTTAGAACTGTTAAATCTCTAACCAATTAAGTTGAAATATACTCCAGAAAAACAACTGAAAATGTTGACCTTTATTGGGTTTGCTTTACCCACAAAAAGGAACATTTTAAAAATAACCAAATTGAGTTAAAATTTTGGATTTTAAAACAGCACGTTATCACATTACAATAGAGATATATAAAAAGATACCAAAAAGTCCACCAATTAGTACCCACATTTAATAAATTAAATACTACGAACAGTACAGAAAACATTGTTGTGGCAACATTAAATTAAATGATTTTTTCTTCTTCAATAATATTCTCACTTTTCTCGTGATGAACATTATAAAACACATGGTTTGTTTCACTGATTACGGTAAAATTATTTAATAAAATAATGTTTAACTAAGAACTTTTAAGGTAATTGCATTTTTTTGATAACACAAATAATGAAAATTAAGATAACGATACTTTTCCAGATTTTAAATCTAACAAGTCACGTTATCTTACTATTGTATATGGATTTTCAACGCCTAAGTGCTTCAAAAACCAATCAACAAACAGCAGAGTTTCTTATACGAAGATGTTTCACAAAGTGATGGCTTCCACCAATCAAATATCAATATCATTAATTTATTTGTATATGAAAGCCTTTAAATATAAATACTAAGAGAAGCTATATAGATTAAATATTCAAAAAGTTTCAAAATAATACTTTATTCAATATTTACAAACAAATAAAGAATTTAAACTTCCCTCTACAAAGCATGGAGAAATATAATAAAATATTGTGGAATTTAGTAAAAAAATAAAACTTAATTTCAATATCAACTAGTATAACATTAGACGTTTCTTAAGGTTTCCATTCTAAGTATGTCTTATTATATTTATAAATAAAATTTAACTCTAGATTAAACACTGGCATCTCTTTTACTTGATAATAATATTATATTATATAAAATACAGTATAATATTCAAATTAATGTAAAAGGTATCTGATTAGGAATAGCTATTTAATTGATACACAGTTATATTCCTTTCTTCACTTTTTATTTTTTCGCTGCTACATGTACATAGTGCCCGAAATGTACATTTAGCAGTCAAAAAATAAAAAGTGAAGAAAGGAATATAACTGTGTTTCAATTAAGTGATATTAACCTTTACGTACTCAAGTAACTACATTGGGAATAGCTACCTGACTTGTTAACACTAGAATTGCCGAATTATCAATGAAAAAGACTTTATTAGATTTTGATTGCTCGATTAGGTTGATTATATATTTATATCTTTCAATATATATATTTATCGGGGGTATACTTCAGGTCAACCCCCTACATTATAGGATTAGCGCGGGCTCTATATATTTCTAAGGATTCTAAAAGCATCATTTTACATTCCTTTGGGCACATTTAACTACAAATGAATACACTATGTATTGAATAAACTTATATTTAATAATTTTGTTTGTATACTTTATCCATATCTTATACTTATTTTAATAAAGTAAACACAGAAATAAATCGACTTATAAATTAGCTAAATTATTTTATTAATTCAAGTATAAATCTGATATAATATAAAAATGTATTAGTTATTTATTCAAAAATTATATTTTAAATTTGGTTCATATTTAAAAGGTTAGAAATAATTCAAAATATATTCATTATGTTTTAAATTGTAAACCAGTCAAAACTTACTAACTTAAAGTGTTTAAAATTTTATTAGTTAAACAAAATTATCGAATTCATTTTTTTATATATAATATGTACCTTATACTATAGTCTTATCGACAAGAAAATAAACAACATAATTTTTTATAACACTAAGTTCAATTATAATTTCAAGGTATTTAATCAATGTATTGGTTTCTATATTCTTGTCAATATATTCAAATCTAAGTAACAACAATTAGGATTTTTATTGTGTGTGTGGAATTCTTTTTAGAGTAGAACAGAAATCGAATGTAGTTTGGGGATTTTGATTTAAAAAAATGCATTTGCCTGTATGGAATCGATGTAAAATGAGCAAGGCATGGAAAATGTATAAATAAAAGCGTACCCGCATCCTCGTATATGTACACATAGCACGAACCAAATAGCATTGTTTCCAGTTTATAATGCGATACATATTCATGCGTCCAAATGTATCATGCTTGTTTTTTGTTTATTTTGATAAATTCAGATAAAAGTAATATTTCTACACAAACAGTTGAAATTAATATATTGTAACTTAATTTGTACTTCTATCAGACAAAAATCACCAAACACAAATAACATATTAATAACAAAATCTACTATGGGTAATGGGTAGTACTTCCATATACCCATAGTATATTAAACCTAATCAGTCAACATGGTTGTCACACATTATCATAATAACAAAATCATTGCAGAACATATTCTCCAATTTATAAATGAAATAAATACATAAAATCAGGTCGATAGCCAATGGAAAAACAAGAAGAATACATGAAGAGAAGAAGTATAGTAATTGTCGTATTATCAATAAATAATTTAATTTTTCATCACAGCGATCATATTTTTAAATTGATAGTTATTTGGGATATAAATAATATAATTAAATATACAAAGTTTTATATCTTTATGGTTAAATGAAGGAATATTAATATAATATTAGTAATTAGGTATTGTACAACAGATTGACTACAAGAGGACCCAAGTCAATTTATCAATATGTTATAACTGAAATAAAATTTGTACGTATACATATATGTAATTAATTACACAGACTTAAATCTGTTGTTGTATAATAGTAGTACATAACAATTATATTTACAGAAATGGTTAGTAACTGTCTGAGCTATCGACCTTAGGCCTTTCTGCTTTGTCGTTACAAGTGTGAAGCAAATCTAGAGGTGAACTAACTATGGCGATGATACAAATAAATGAAGTGATGTAATATATTTATTGGACATTGATATTTGGGTCTAGTTTTGGAAATTTTTTTCAGCAGGTTGAAATTATTAAGATTATTGGAAAACTTTACAGTAATGGCTAACATCCGTTAGAAAATCGGAGTGATTTGGCGTCTTGGCAGAGTAGTTAATTGGATGGATTTCGAAGTGGGTTAGTAGGATGTCGCAGTTTGGTCAGGGTGCAATGAGCTGATATTTCTGCCACTGGGAAATGAAGTAGAATATTGGGTGAAGAGGATTGCATGATAGCAAGCAAGGAGTGGCAATTTCTTGTTTATTGGTGATATATGGTGAACAAAATTTTCGACAATAACAATATTATATTACCAAAAATTACATGTAAAGTTTCTTAATCTACAAGGGTATGCAGCACGTTTAGGCAGTGATTTTTTCCTCAACTACTAACGCTGATTATCTTTCCAAATAATGCGGATTTTTCAAGAAATTCAATAAAGGATTTTCATAATAATCATATCTAACACTAGATCTTGTTAAGCTAGTATTGACCACACATTAATAATATACCATATATGCTTACAAATACAAGTAATTACATTGTGGTCAAATTCTTATTTACCAGTTAACACAACTAATCTTCCTTTTACTCCTTAATAATTAACTTATCAATTCACTTCCACGCACACTCTATACACACACATATACATACATATTCATTTGTATATGTACACATATATATCGGGAGTCCAACAATTATTGTCCTGGTTGGCCTTGAAAACGTCAATTCTTATTTCAAAAAAATAAACCTAATTGTTTAATATCAGGTTATCAAAATTATTACTTAGCATAGTTTCATCCACTAGTCTGCATTGTCTAGAAATATTATCTTTTAAATAAAATAAATTTTAAATCCTGTAAAGAATGAACTTGAATGAACGCGGAGGATACAGATTCACACTTTTTAATCTATCGTTAAAGAATTTTTGCAAATATGCTATGAGGTCAACATGAGGTCATGCCGAATCTTGTTGGAGTTTATTTAAGAAAGGTTCGAGAATATTTTGATGATAAAATCCTGCATTTGTGTTTCCGTTATTAGAATTTTTGCATTTGAATCGTAATTATGCTAATTTATTGCTATCGATGCGAAAGAAAAATGCGATAAATGGTTTCATTGCGACTGTATTGATGCTACAATCGATATTATTTCATATTATTATGAAAAAGCAAGAAAACGTAATAGAGAAGCATGTTGCAACTGCTCAGCTCACAATAATACTAATAAAAATGTATTTTGCCTATTAGCTATACAACGGATACAATAATAGCTATCTTAAAAGGAGAACTGTCAGGTTTGATAAAAGCAGAATTATTATTATTAAATTATTGATTTAAAGACCCGTTTACAAAACATTGAAAATTCCTGCATGAATTCTACTGCAATTATATTAAATCAATCGAACATCATAAGTGAAATTGAAGAACCTCAACGTAGGGCTTCCAATGTTATTGTATTTAATCTTCCGGAACCTCTTGGACCCGCTAAAGAAAAAAAAACGAGCAGGATATGCCTGCTATTAGGAGTATTTTGGAACCTGCATTTTCATTTAACTCCACGTTAGTTCTCCGTTTAGGAAAAATATCTAATAAACCGAGACCCGTTAAAATATGTTTCGCCGATCGCCAGTCTCCAATTGAAGTTTTAAAATCAGTGCGCACTCTAAATACTGGTGGAGTTAAGTTTTATGCGGATCGTACCGATAATCAACAGAAGCAGTTGCAGATTATCAATGAGGAGATACCAGGGTCAATCTAACCTAACTGTTAGATATGTAATGATTCAGGCTAGCACTCCAACTACTGTTGTCTCTAACTACACTCGTAATTCAAAAACCTATTTTTTTTCAAAATATTGAAATATTGGTGGCCTTTGATCTAAAATTAATTACTTTCATAAAAAAATCAATTGTTATATATATGACGTTATTGTTCTCATTGAAACCTGGTAGGACGACTCGGTTAAAGATTCTGAATTAAATTTACCCAACTTTAACAAATTTATATAAAACCAAAGGTGGTGAAGTCCTAATTGCGAATAAATCCAATCCACTTTCGTTAAATTGTAAATTCTGTTGATTTTTTGTTTGTTAAAATCAACGAAAATATTATTATAGGATCTACGTATATTCCACCTGCATTTCCACTTGTAATGTATAAAAAACATGTCGATATAATTGAAAAAATTTTCATCCTAATTTTGAATATAGTATATATAGCAACATGAGTTTCTTGTAGGCAGATTTACAACGTCTAATTTATTATTATACCAAATTTACTTATTAGAAGCTGTCGAAAATGGAGACCAAGTGGATTCTATTTGTACTGATTTTTCCAAGGCCTTATGTGAATCATGCTGTTCTTTTGGATATACTAGGAGGTCTTGGATTTGGAGATTTAGTAATCAAATGTTTGTCAAGCTACTTAACCGAAAGGAATTAATTCCTTAAAATACCTAATTTTGTTTTTTGACCGATTGCTGTCTGGGATACCTCAGGTATCGCATTCTGGGCCTGTCCTTTTTTTGATTTTTATTAATGATATTAGTAGTTTTATTTAAAATAGTAAATTTCTAATGTTTGCCGATGATGTTAAATTATTTACTGTTGTCAGATCCCTGGCAGGTCACAATAATCTACAATCTGATTTAAATAATTTATTGGAGTGGTGTTTAATTTGTAATCTCAAACTTAATCTAAATAAATGCCTCTCTATTTCCTTCGTTCATGGTAGAATTAATAATTTTGCATATTTAATGGGCAGTAATAAATTAACTTGAGTCAATAAAGTCCGTGACTTGGGTGTGTTTTTGATTATCGTCTGTCATTTATTACTTTTATCCATTATATTACTAGTAAAGCGTTTTATACTTTGGGGTTTATTGGCAGGTTTTCTAAACCATTTGGGCTAGAAACGTACAAAAACTCTTTACATATCTCTTATTAGCCCTCAGTTAGAGTATATGGTGCCCTCATTACAATAATAGTATTGATTTAGTTCAAAAGATTCAGTGTACATTTTTTAGGCTTGCATTAATTAGGTTGGGAATATGAAGGGTAAATTATAGCTACTCATACATGTTAGAATGTCTTAATTTAAAGTCCTTATATTATAGAAGTGTTATATTTGATGTATGCTGTGGATTTAACCTGATCAATGGTTTTGTTTACTGTAGTAATTTGATAGCTATTATATATTAAATTTGAATTTTTCATTATCGATTGCTTTAGGTTCTAGACCATTGTTCAGGCTGAATTTTCATCAAAAACATTATGGTGCGCACAATCCATTGTCGTGTAAATATTG
This sequence comes from Ontholestes murinus, assembly GCA_963969525.1. Lineage (NCBI taxonomy): Eukaryota > Metazoa > Arthropoda > Insecta > Coleoptera > Staphylinidae > Ontholestes > Ontholestes murinus. The sequence goes on from OZ018387.1 coordinate 94,088,004, forward strand.
TAATATGCTCTTGTTTTTGTTATTTTGTAATTCATATAATATTTAAGCGCCATTTATCATATATTGATCTTTCCTTTCTTTGTTGTTTGTAATTAAGTATGTATATTATTTGTACATTTGTTTATTAAACTTCAGAGTAGTTTATAAGTTGTGTGACTTTTTTTTTATGTGTGTATTAATTATATTTTGACAATAGTTAAAAGATTTCCGAAATAAATAAATATATCAATCAATGAAACTATAGCTTGGGTGAAGGATTTCTTATATAATTGTAATCTATGGCTTGGTATCGCAAGGAGATCACCACTTATAATATTAATATTATGTATGTTGCTTTTAGATGAGATTTTATTATATTTAGTTATATTTATATTTATTTAAACTTTGCAATATTCTATTGGTACTATACATATAAAACTATAAAATGTATAAAATAATCACAACAATTTTACTCACAGGACTTGCAGGCGGAGTTCACATGTGTTCTTCCACTCAGACCCAATAACTTTCTTCTTCTGTGGTTGCCTTTTAATTTTAGATGTAGAAATTCAGCCAATGTGCATTTTTGCCATTTAGACACTATTCTAGCCATTTTTGGCTCATTTATTCCTAATTTAGGTGGGACACTTTTCTGACATTTTATTGTCAAATGTATCTATGTATGATAGGTAAGTATTTTATAATAGAAGCAACCAGTATGTAGCCTACGTAGATTATGGGGGTTCGACTATCGCTGCAGTTTATGCGAGATTCTGGCTCTTCGCTGAATTACAAAAATCAGTCGTATGCACTAGTTCTGCATCCTTTGTATTTTTTGCACATCTTATTGATCTAATTAAATTATTGTAAAGAGTATCACAGTAATTAAAAATTATAAAGAACCACAGTGCCCCACAAGAGATCCTTTCGATTTTTACTACGGATGAGCCGATTTAAAGTTTTTAATGCAACGTATGCTTTTCGTAATAAATGACTAATATTTTCTTTGAATTTAAGTTTTGAGTTAACAAAAAGCCGAAGTTTTTTCGCAGAGTTTCTTACGGGGATACGTTGGCTAGTAATTTGAATATGCAGGTTTCTTCTTTTAGTGGGTCCAAATAACATTAATTTTGTTTTATACTCATTAAAATGCAGTGACTGAATAGTAGCTAGCTTTAATGTAGTATATACGTCCTTATTAAGTTTATGCTGGGCATCTAAGATATCCTGTATATTAAATTAGTTTTAAAGCTGCGAGTCGTCAGCAAAGAGGTGATATGTTGAATGAGAGATATCGTAGCATGGAGAAAAAATGTAAATTGAATATACTAGTGATCCTAAAAAGACACCACGACACACCATACCAAAATTGAAGGAAAATGATGTTTTATTATCTATAACGACTCTCTCTCTTCGTAGCTTTTCAATTATTTCGGGTCTAAATCCAACAAAATTGAGAATATATATTAGTGTTTCATGGTTTATCATATCGAAAACATTACTTTAATCTAATATAACAAGTGCAGTAACTTAACCACAGGCATTAGCACTGAGCGCGGCCACTAAAACCAGGTCTAAAACCGGATTGTAATTTAGGCAAAATATCTTAAGAGTCTATTGGGAGCGCTCTTAATACATTTATTGGTTTTAAATAATTAGTTAAATAAATAGATATATGTTATATGGGTGTCACCAGCGCCTGCTCCACCGCGACCTTTTCAGATCTATTATGGATCCCTACTTATCTCAGATGACCAGCTATAGCTTTGCCTCTTTGATTAGTCTTATTAGCCCTGCCAGAAGGGCTTGAGTATAGGTCTCTGCGCTTGATTGTAGTGCCCAGCTTTTGATAACTAATCCTTGCTCGACCCTCGCAGTGGCATAGGATGTCGAACGAGTCCTCTTATTCCTCTAGGCTGAATCTGCATGGTGCTTCTTCTACCTGGCCTATTTTGCTCATATGTCTGTTGAGCTTGCAGTGTCCTGTCATCAAACATACTATTATTTTGACCATTTTCCTGTTTTTTGTTTCTTAAGGAACTCTTTTACCTGCCTCTGTCCTTGTGAGTTCGTCCACCAGGTTTGGGCCTGTATCTCAACCCATTTTTTATGAATTGTTTGACCTTCAGACTACCAGACTACTGTAGTGTACTACAGGCAGAAGTAATCGCCATAAATACTGCAGTAGAATGGCTAAGGACCAATAGGACAAACGCAAACCGGGTCCACATTTACACTGATAGCCAAGCGGCAATCAGGGCTCTAACAGGTGTGAGTAGCACCTCAAAAGTGGTATCTGATTGCCGGAAATCACTAAATGAACTGGCAACACAGACAAACGCTCAACTCATCTAGGCACCCAGATGAGCCACAGCAACAACCCGGGCAATGACACAGCGGATGAGCTGGCTAAGAATGGAACGAAGCTTCACTCGTCCTCAATAAACCATCACCCAGGAATTCCCTTAGCGACTAGCAAGGAAATCCTAAGCAATATCATCCTAAACCTAACAAACAAAAGGTGGATGAATGAGAGCAGCTGTAGCACAGCAAGGCAGATTTGGCCACGCTGCAACAGCAAAAGAAGCGATGGCATCATCTCATTAAAGAGACATGACATTGCGCTAACAGTGGGAGTCATCACGGGACACTGTCCCATTGGCAAACACGCAGAAAGGTTAGGAATAGCCCACAACGACTTTTGTAGAGGGTGCCTCGGCGAAGAGGAGGAGGAAAACGTACTCCACTACCTCTGTCAATGTCCCGCGCTGGCCGGAATAAGAGATTCCTCCCTAGGCCGTTCCTTTATGAATG